>BOPP01000079.1:3900905-4001773 GCA_017312745.1 Gryllus bimaculatus | reverse complement strand
GAACTGTTGTAGATGGCGCAAAAATCATTACCCCGTTTTGACCGCCAAGTTTCCCTACCCTGACAAATACTAACCAGTGATTCAACCAGGGCCCTACAACTCCCATTTAACGTGGTGGAAACAATTAGGTGGCGCTCTCTGTTACATACCTTCGTACAAGAACTAAAGCACAAACTGCTGCCAACAATACTTTGAACGTGCGTGGCTGCTGCGTGACTTCACGGGTCGCAAGCAGGCCCATAATGTTACAAAAGATAACGTCTGTGTTCGCGCTTTCTTCAGAGGTTTCTTATAAGTGTGTGTTGCAGCCCAGAGAGAATTATATATGCTTCGACCATGGACACACGTCTCCAACCTTCGTAAGTAAACGCGGGAAATGAAATATTGCCCTTTTACTTGCGGAGAAAATACAAGATGCATACTAATGTACTAATATTGTTAAATTTGATGAAGTGGCTACCATATTAGATATGTTGTACTGTTTTAATATCATCATCATCATCATCATTATTATTATTATTATTATTATTATTATTATTATTATTATTATTATTATTATTTTTAGTAGTAGTAGTCGTTTAGCGTAATCTGCTTTTCCAGTGAGTATTCAAGTTTTTATATTAGTTATGCTTTGAGACAATTAACGATAAGAGAATTCATACAAATAAAAAATTATATGGTTTCGAAAATACGGTGATCGCTCTCTAACACTTAGCAACAAGGACTTGTTTGAACTCGTTTTACACAAATAAAATGATTTGATTTCGAAAATTACACTACTCTGAAATATATTGTACTAATGAATATCTTCGTCTCGCACTCGTATTCACAAAAACCGCTTTCATACTATAACTTAGCTGCCACCGTGGCTGGAAATATGCACTCACCGTGAGAGACAGAAAGGGACTTCCTTTTTTATCGGCCAACTTTACACAAAAAACTCATCAAATGTACGTTTTGAATTAACAAACCTAATAAAAATGAAAACAAATTCTCCAAATATAATAAATAATCCTTTCAATACTTGCAACAATGGACTTAATTATGTACTTTTAATAACACGCAAAATTCTTAAAATTAAGTTGCAGCTAGTCAGACGAAGACAGAATATTAGTGTTACCCCCGGACGCTGCGAAGCGCTCAGTGACAAAAAAGCTACCCATTGGGAAGCGCAGGGCCAAAAAGTAAATGCTGTAATACGTAGAGCCAAGAGCGTGACATGGTATAATACCTGAGAATACCACACGGCAGAGAGAGCGCTAGATGTGCGCTCTTTGGTTTCAAAATAATTTCATGTACATTGATATTGTTGACATACCTTGAATTCATTATAAGGAAAATGTATATATCTTAACGTATATATGATCTTTTTTTATTATCTGAGGGTTGTGCAACCGTGCAACCTAAGAACAAGCCGCCTCCGACAGCTAACAATACAAGGTCCGGTGCAGCCGTAATTCAGCGCACTCATTGAAATTTGTACCGTCGACGTCAACAAATATTGAAATAAGTGCTGAAAAAACTGGAAAACTGACATTAGTTTTTCAAACAGCACTCCAATTAATTGTACTATATGTATTGTAATGTAACCACACAAGTTGGGCGTCAATTTATGTAAAGCAACCTGGGAGTCACACTATCATAAGGGGGGGAAATGCCGTCACACTTAAAGTGCGACGATCACTTTCAGATAGCAGAGTGCACGCGCTGAATTTATTTAAAGGGCGCCAAGCGTATGCCTTACCAATTTCCTTAACCCAATCACAGAGATCGGGCGATAGAATGTTCTGATTTCTTTTAACGAGCCTATGGAAAGCTTCGCGCTCCACTCGTGACAGAGCTCACGCATCTTGCGAAAGGAGTGGGGACGGGAATCGGGTGAGCTGAGAACGCTAAAGGCGTCTTCCCACGCCGCCACGGCAGCGCGCGACCGTCAAGCGGCAGGGCTCTTCGCCGACCCTCCGGCGACAAACAAAGGGACCGCAGCAGATAAAACGCAGCGACCGGCGGCCGCAGTGGGAAGCCTAGTACTATTCAAAGCTGTGTTCCGCTAGCTGTGGCGGGTACGCCCTCCTCCGCTTCGCGTAGCGAGACTTGAAGGACGCACGCTGCCGTGGCGGAGTGGGAAGGCGCTCTAAAAGATGTCATGATCTCGACAGCGATCGGTCGGCTCTCAGAGAGACCACAGTTCTTGACTTAACGGCCTTAAGAGGTAATAAATGATTTAACGGCGACAACAACCATCCAACGGACGATCGCTGTTTTTCACACGATCCTATCAGCCCTCACTCAGCATCGGAATTTATTCCGGATGCCGGGCTGAAATAATAGGATCAACACCCTGAATTACTCATGAGGGTGTTCATCCCGAATATTCGGCTGTAAAACACAAAATGCGGTCCAGGCGACGTGTGACGACCTGCGACCCGCGCATCAAAACCGACTCTTCATTTCGCGGGCGGCCACGGATGATCTCCAGCCCAGCCTGATGTTGGACATTTGCAAGCGCTCCTGCCGACTACAGGGGACTCTTATGGCGTTTCAACGGGTCCTGCGCTACAGACGACCGGTATTGGACGTGTAATCCTTTCGGGGTGAAGTAGCGACAACACAATCTTTACCACCCTGTAAGTGAATGCACGCCCATATTTATCACCCAGAGGAAAGCTCAACAGATAATTGTATTTGAGAGACAGTTCACCACGGTAATAAGCGTGTCCCCGCAATTTTGTTGGGTAATAACACAAAATATATAGCCTGTGTATTACTTGTAGTCAGTCAGTCAAATGCAATCCTTGGACCCAGGGCGCTCACCCCTGAGACGCTCAACACCGGTGACCGGATAGTAGGTAACACATGCGCTTGGCGCCCTTTAAATAAATTCAGCGCGTGCACCCTGCTGTCTGAAAGTGACCGCACCGTAAGTGTGACTTCAATTCCCCTCTCCCCGTTTATGATAGTGTAACTCCCAGGCTGCATTACACTATCATAATTACATTTGATTGGGGTAAATTATTTTTCTACTGTTTGTATGCAAATATTTTGTTACCAAAGAGACAAAACTACTACAAAATTTTTTGTAGCTAATATAAAAATTGTTTAGTTTCTGAAGAAATTACAAAGAACTAAAAAGAAATTAAGATATATGTGCCAGCCATATGTGTGTCCTAAACAATCGCAATTATCTTTCAGTTTTTGGCTAGCCATTACAATTTGATTTTCAGCTATTGGATCATCAAGAACAAAGGGAAACGATTCCAGGCGAGGAGTTTTTCTGAACAATTTTCTCCAATTTTCCCCTTAAAGACATCTGCTGGAGGGTGAATTGTACCATACTTGTTAATGAAAAATCACGTTTCCAAAGGATCAAAGCAGGAACTTCATCAAATATAAAATATTGCTGTGGGATAACTTTCACTATATGAATCTTCTTTCCCATTCATTGTTTTCTGAATAATGATTCGCTTACATTTCTGGTCTTTTGTACGTTCTTGCACATACTACTCAAACTTTTTGTGTCCTTGGTATGTCAATCTTCTCAGAAACGAAATATTATGGCGCTGTTGCGAAGATTTCACAGAAGGAACGAACCATGCGACACGAGCAGTCACGTGGTCGTGAATCTTGGCATCTTATTGGTTACACAGACATGTTACTTATTGCTTGCAACAACGCTATGGACATGCTGGATTTTGCCTGAACCTCGTATGTTTACAAGTAAAATTATTAGGGATATATTTCCTTTTGCTCCTCCACATCAAGACAGAAGATGCAGCTGATGGTTATTAGTATTACCACAACGCAAACTCAATTTTTCCCCAATGGACATGTTTGTTTTTGCATTAACGCTCCTCAAAATGATGCCGACGACTATTTCTATTACCTTTTCCATCTATCTTCATGTATATCTTCACATTTCTGCGCGAAAGGAATTGTAGGGAGGCAGGCGAATGATTGTTTCATATCTGAAGTTATCTTTCAGTAAAATAGACTTTTTCTTTTGCATTTTTAATTCGTACTCAGGTGTACAAATAATGTCTTTTCTTGGATTCTTCGACAACGCTTACATGCTTACGATTCATGGTTTGCAATAAATATCAAATACAGTAAAATGTGTTTAAGACGGAATTGATCAGGACACAAAAAAGACCGATTTAAGAAGGTTTTCGTTTTATGCAAGGTTGTCCATTTTATGACACTTGTGATATTGACATTTCTGCCGTGTAAGTAGTAAATTGCATAACTTTATTATAATTATCAAAATATCATATAATGTATTTATGGAAGAAATCGCCAATAAATTAATATTAAACACTTTATTAACAGCTTCTAAGTTGAAAAATACACACCTTACTGGCTGTGTCGGACAGCTTGCTCTTTCAACACACAATGCATCAAACCCTGTATACGTACTTTGACCTTCTCATAGTATGAGAAGGTATGAGACGCATACCCTCGCACGGCCTTGAGCAATGCGTATCTCGTCGAGGGGTTATGATTTTCAATTGAGAGACAAGTGACCTCAAGGTCGAACTCTAAGCTGACAACTGAAGCCCATCGCCTTCAATATCCGGCTGCCACATAGAAATCGCGTGTCACAGGGGTAGATAATTTAAAACAAGCTTGTAGATGCGTTTATTTCGTTAAGAACGTCTCGTGTCTATTTGTCAATCTCATTACATTCATAGGAATTCCGTTTTATAGACATTTCCCCCTGGCAGGACATGAAAATCGTTCAGTTTCTGCATTGGAGAGGCTCCGTTTTATGCTGTGTAAAGAGCCATTTAACTTCCTGGAACGGTGAAATTTTCTGGTTAAGGTGGGTTCCGGCTTGTAAAGTTTTTGCTTTAGACATATTTAAGTGTATAGTAATGGAAGTAGTTTGTCCGTAATGTATTTTTAATAGGTACGTACTTTTCTCTTATATTTCTAGCTCGCTACTTGTGTTTTTCATCACAAGCAATCGTTTTAATATGAAAATAGCTTATAAGTTTATTTTGATTTAAGAATCTTTCCTTAATGGCAAAAATGGTCTCCATTCACTCTTTTCAAATATCGCGGGCTTCTCGAAAGAAAGAAAGCCTAGAAATCCATAGATTTTCTACGCCTCGGATGCAGGATAGTTTGCAACAGTGATGGAAATCATCAATGGTGCCGTGATCATCGTGGTCAGTGGTTAGAATCAGGTGATTGGGTTAGAATTCTCCAAACTGTCACCGGTTGTGACGCATGTGTGTGTTGTGCGAACAATAATAATATGCACGATAATAATTGACGGATCGTGTGAAAACCTAACAAGCCGTGAGAGAACTTAAAAGGCCTGTTTTAAAGCATTAATGTGTTGATCGCGTCTCAAATTGTAAGGGCGGTAACCAACACATTTTTGATAAGTAATTTGATAGTTGCCAGATGTTTAGTGTTTTTAACAGTACATCAGCCTTCCTAATCAATGAGTTGAAAACTCAAAGAGGTTTGTCATGACACGTAATTGTGTCAGGGTTGTAAATCGGTTTTATTGTCTACAAAATATTAACTTTTTGTGAAAGAAGTTGTGAATTTATTTCCAGTTGGTTGTAATAGCATCGTAAGCTGTCAGTAGAGGTGGTGGTAAGTATCAGAACAAGTATTCTGAATTAATATTGCTTGCTTTGAAGTTGATTCTTTTTTTGTTTTGTTTTTTTGTGAAATATTAAAGGTGGATCACAATATTGATGAATATCAGAAAATTGTTTAGTGTGGGTAATTTTTCCATATTACATGAGTAGAGTTAAGATGAATTCAATGAGTAGAGAAGTAGAAACATGCTGCATTTTGTGTCCAATAATTCTTGTGAACACTAAACACTTGATGAGTAGTTATTGATCACATTTGTTATTAACTTCGAAAATAAACTCAGTTTTCAGTGTACTAAAACTTCAGTATTCTAAAAATAATTTGTAAGTATTCATCAAATTGCCATGAAACTAGTTCATTGATTCATTTACATTAAATCATATTTGTAATATATTAATTAATAAATCATGATTTATTAAAATTTGAGTCTATTCTTAGAAATTATTAAGTATGTTTTGAGGGAAAGTTCAATTCAAGAATTAATTCTAATTCCAAGAATTAATTTTCAAGACTGTTGCGGATGCGTTGTCTCAATGGTTATTAGTTATGGTTGTCTTTTTAAATATAGTAGTGTGAATATTTGTAAGCTTTACTGTCACTTTCTTAAGGTAGATTACTTTTAACTTGTTTTGCTAAACAATTCTTGTAGTGTAGTCCTAAGCCTTTTCCCTAAAGTAAAAAGGTCTACAGAAATTTCATCAACTCTTGAAGATTTCTGTTGTGTGTGTGTGTGTGTGTTTTTTTGGTTGCTTTATCAGGACCAAGTTTTGTCATGATCTTTTGTAGTATCGCATAATGGTACAAATGTGAAATTAGTACCAATACCAAATACAAATTAGTATTCATACCATTAGTACCAATTAGTCTTTGTAATTTTATATCTTGTATTCTTAGTAATCTTAAAATTTTGAAATTGAATTTTTTGGAGGTTGAGATATTTATAAATTTAATATATATTTTATAAATTTAATATTTATAAATTTTTAATATTTTCACAAATATTTATCAGTCTTTGCTGTTATTTTTCTTCTATATCCTTCATATGTCATTCTGTCATCCAGGGCCTGATGAACAGGATGGAACAGAGTTCAGGTTTCTTGGGAATAATTATTCAATTTTAATATAAATATTCAACTATTTCTATTAAATTAATCATTAATTTGGGGTGCATGCCGGAACCTACAATTTTATAAATCAGGCACTGCAGTCATCAATATTTTATGTTTGTAGCTTCTTACAAGTGTCTGATAATATTTCTTTTTTCATCGAAGAAATACGTAACATTAAAAACAAAATTAAAAGAAATTCAAGTTGATTAATTTTCAATGATTATCACTTGTATTAAACATCTACCTTGTGATTTTAACATTAATTGTCCAGAAATAACAAAATTGATCTGGCTCATTTTTGGAAAACTTATGATGAATTCTTATCATTTAGAGGGTAAACTGTTGTTGGCAAAATACACAAGCACTCTTAGCCAAACATATCCCATTATTGGAAAAAGTATGAGGAATAACCAGATATATAGATATACCAGACAGTATTTAAATAAGCATATGTATTGGATACCCACATTCATGCCAAACCCATTTTATTTTCATTTCCATTAAAATATTTTGTGAGAAAGGAAAAGAAAAAATCAGTTTTGTCAACATAATGTATTGTTGTGGTTTAGGATCTTGGAAATATTTCTAATCGAAATATGTTGTTATGTAGAGTAAGTATAAAACTGAGGTTTATAATTTCCCTTACTCCAGTGCGCAATATGACAGGTTCAGCATAGTTTTGTGTGACAGTTATAAAATTGATGATTTGTTGTTTTGAATTCTTGCACTTGAAATTCTTGCAAAAATACACTTTTGCCTGCTCTTGTAATGATTATATTATATCATGAATTAAATTTGAGTAATCTCAATTACAGCTCGGAAGTTCAGGCATTTATTTTTCTCAAGTAGACCTGCAAAAAGGCATTTATTAAGGTTAAAATTTGGTATACGGTACAGCCTTAGAGAAGTGTGCCGGCGGGGCTTAAGCCCTAATTAGTGTATTGTATAAACTTCATAATATTTAAAATTATTTAAATAATTACTTTAATGCTAAAATTTACCTCAGCCCTTACATGGAAAAAAAACTATATTTTTTATGTAATCTTTATTGCACGTGACTGAGATATTTTTGCACACATTTCTTAGAGATTATTTTTCAGTTTACTACTGAAATTTATAGCAGCAAATGAAATATCTATATATTAGCTACGAATTTGCTCAACTCATGATGGAATGAGAGGCTATACTCGGAAGATGGGATGGAATTCTTTGAGCAAAGTCTGTCAGCATCAATGAAAGGAATCACAAAATTTTGATTGGTATCATCTATCTTTTACATTGCTGTTGTTAACACTTTCTGGTCCTGGAGCCCAAGTAAAATGCTTCTAAACAAGAAAGAAAGGGAAAATAAAAGAGGAAGAGAGGGAAATTTTTACACTAAAGGTCAAAATGAGTCAAAATATTAAAATAATAACATAACAGTATAGGCTCTGTTGCACGGTACTTCAATAATGGGCATGGTGCAACATTGTCAAAAGAATGTCTGTATTGCAAGTGTTGCAGCAAAATGTTCTTTGAGGCAAAAAGTATTTTCATTGTAGACTACTGTTACTTGTATAACTTCATGTAAACGTACCAGTGCTGCTTCTTTTAATATATCTTTTTCCATGATGAATTTTAATAGCAATACTGACACAATATAGTTCTTGGATGACTTAATAAAATAAAATGTAATAATACATTGAAAAGTAAGAGTAAAAATAGAAAATGTTATGAAAATTTGATCAGATTCAACAATTTTTTTAATTTCACTTCATGTTCATTTCCTTTGTGTGTCTGAAGTTCATTTGTATTGTGGCTCGTTTAATCTATTGGGTTTACAACAATGATATTTATTGATTTTGTTTGTTTGTTGTTCTTCACCTTCACAAACTATTTCCAAGCTTATAACTCCTTTTGATTAAGTATTTTTGAAGATAGTATTACAAATCACTTTTATTATTTGAGGTTAATACCCTCTTTAAGTTATGTTTCACCTAACTGATAAAAAGTAATTTAAAATGTTTTAAAACCTTCCCTTTTTTGTTCGCAGCCTTCATAAAATCTTTCTTGGGTTGTAATATAAGCCTAATCAATAAAAACGTGTTACACGGAAAGTTCATACTCAATTTATGCTTTCATTGAATCATCTGTATTGAAATAAGTACAAAAATTACCTTCCATTTTGTAAAACACGGACTAAACCACATTTGTTTTTCTGGAGGTTGTAAGTTTTGTTCTGTAAGCCAATATATTCCACTCTTACTATTTAGAGTTCAGACGTTCAGTCTTTTGTTTTGTTAGCTCCAGATCTTGCACCAAACAATTGAGTTTATTTAGATAAATAAAATAAGATTCACTGGAGGTCTGAGATTTGTAGGTAGGGTTAGAAGGGTTTTGAGAAATATCTTCCATTTTTCATCAGATTGCGACTCATCAATATTACTAGCTACTTGAATCTTAACAGTTCAATGTCCTCGGTGATATTGATATGCTTTCTCCATGAGGAACGGATCTGAGGGCAGATTGTATCTTTTTTAATATAACTCTGTAAGTCAAAACTAGCAATCATCAAAATGTTTAGTAGGTTCTTGCCTCGGTACAGGGATAATGTGGTATCAAGTTTCTTATACCTTTCATTTACTGAGTAAGAGTCACATTTCAACACATTTTTTGAGACCAACTTTTGCCTTGATCACAAACTTTGCATCCAAAATACAAACATTTTTCTTTAACTTGGGTTAAACATCTATCTTATGATTTTAAATTACTGTCAAGAAATAACAGAATTTATTGGGCACATTTTTTGGAAAATCTAAGATGAGAACTTATCATTTTGATGAAAAACTGTAACTGTGAAAATACACAATCACTCTTAAACAAGAACGCATTACTTAAAAGGGTGCCTGGAAGCGAGAATTTTTTTGACAAACAGCTAAAGCATATATACAATTTCAACCAATAATAAACCATATTAGAAAATATTTAAACGCGAATTAAAATTGAGGGAAAAATTGAAATTATCGAAGTGACGTCAAATAAGTATGTGACATACTCATCTTTGATGTGGTGGCGTTTGCACCGTCTACAATGATATTTAATGTTTTGCATTGAAATGGGTGTGAGAGTGTAAGGATAATGGAATGAAAGAATAAATGAACGAATTTAAAGATAACACTTTAGAATATTTAATAAACTATCAGTTTTTATACATTTTATAGCAGTTTTATACATAATAGTTTTATACATTATTTCAAAAATTCATAGGACATTCATTTTCATTTAGAGCGTGTGCGAGGTGTCTGAGGGGGGAATAAATTTAGAGCATCTCAGAGTCTTGGTCTTGATTTTTGCATTTTAACCGACATACTCATCTTGAAATATAGTTTTTCGGAAGATTTTGCCCAATTTTGAAATTTTTATATAGTACTGTATGACTATGGGTCAATATCATTTTACCATCACCAGTTAACCATCATCAAGCAATTTTATCACAATTATGCGTTTAATAATTTATGTAAATCCAAAATAGTAATGTCATTTAATTTTTTCCATTTATGTTAATTTTCTCTTGTTTTTTCGTTCACTTTGAAACATAAATGTTGAAATCTCTTTGAAATTTTCAAGCGGATTTACGGACAACATACGTCCATTTGCACATACAAATCAAAAGGTACACACCAAAAAATGACGATCTACTGAGTAATGACAGATGGCAAGACATGACATGAAATAATTGACAGATGCAAACTATGAGTCAGCGCGGCGGTCCGTATGAAGAAAAATGCGAAGCCGTCAGCGTGGTGACGTTGTGAGTTGATGGCCGATGGCCGGTGGAGTTGTAAATAGTTGTGAGTTGGCCTCGATTTCGACTATGTTTTCCGAATACACATTACGATCTTTGAAGGAAGCCCCAAGTCCCCTTCCGCTCCGCCACTTATACCTGATCATACGTCGCTTCTTCATCCCCCCCCCCCCATTCCTACCAGCAACTACTTCCACGTTACACAACCAGACCAATCATGTTACGTGATTTTAAGAGGACCTTGTGAAAGTGGATCCAAAGAGAGGGTTTCAAAAAAAACGCTTCGCGAGTCAGGTTCTTGCTGCCTGGGCTAGAACACTGCAGAGGATCAGGCCTTGGCAAACTCTCACTACTGGGACAAAGCTCGAGGTTGCTATATTATGAAGCGCAGTGTCGCCGGGTTGCAGCTGGCAGTTAGGCTGCAACTTCCCAAGACAAATTGTGAATTGTTGAAAATACGAAAGTGTCTTATAATTACTATTATTCAAATCTATACTTTAGAAAACCTCTGAGAATGGAGCGAACTATACGTTTCTTTTGCAACATTATGGCCTGCTTGGGGCTCCTGCAGCAACTCACCACTCGTATGTGGACCGTACTGATGTCCGTAAAATCCGCCTGAAATTTCAAAGAATTCTCAACATTAGTTTCCAAAGTGAACGAAAAAAAAAGAGAAAAATTAAAATTAAATGGAAAAACAATATTAAATGACATTACAATTTGAGAATTTTCATACAATTATTAAACAATAATGTGATAAATGCTGTTGATGATAGTACTGGTAATGGTATAATATATATATACCATATGTAGTACTATAAAAATTTCAAATTTGGCAAAAGTTCTTCTTCGGAAATACTATATTTCAAGATGGTATGTCGTTTAAAAATGCAAAAACTCCAGACGACTTGTAGATGCTTAAAATGTTATTCCCCCCCCGGACACACCCTCACCTTAAATGAAATGAAATGTCCTATGAAATTATTTGAAATATGCTATAAAAACTAATATGTAAATAACTGTCATTTGAAAATGTATAAAAACTGATTATGTTTATATAAATATTCTAAAGTGCTTAATTCTTTAAATTCGTTCCATTTCTTTCTTTTCATCTCCATTATCTTACCACTTCCACACTCCAATTTCAATCAAAACACTTAAATATCATTGTAGACGGTGCAAACGCCACCACAGTCAAAGATGTATGCACATACTATTTGACGTCACTCGATAATTTTCAATTTTTCCCTCCAATTTTAAATCTCGCGGTTATAAATATTTTTCTAATATGATTTATTATTGGTTGAAATTGTATATATGCTTTAGCTGTTTGTCAAAAAATTCTCGCTGCCTGGAATAATCAGTCATGAATATACCACACAGTGTATTTTTATACTGATATGTACTGTGGTATGTTTATACTGTAATATACACTGTGGTATGGTTACCACAGTGTATATTAATAATCAGATGCACTAGTTAACTGAAGTTCACAATACTTAAATTTAATAAACTTTGTTACATGCAATGGCATACACAGATAGGTTCTCCCAAAAATGAAACCAATAAGATTGGTCCAAAATAACATTATTTTCAGTTTAGACTCAGAATTTGTGAGAAACCCCCAAGAATGCTAGAAGTGCCCTTGTGATTTGCAAGCCATGTTGTGGCTTGTATGTGATGAATACAGCATTGTAAGAATATTTTGCTAAAATTCTTATCCTCTTGTGAAATGAAGTTTCACACTTTTAAAGTTTTTTTATTAAATTATTAACATACAATCAAAAATACAATGGTGTGTTGCATAGTAGAAAGCAACACAAGAGATATACTTTAATGCTTGAATCAAAGAAAATAACCTTCTGAATATGGAAAAAATATTCAAAGCATTCTGGAGAGCTGTAACAAACCTTCACAGCATTCCTTTACAGTATCTTTCTTCTAGTATGAATTATTTTTTATTTTAGGTGGACCATAATGACTTTACCTCTTGGTGGGCTGTATCCAGGTGTAAGTATGCAAGCAATGAGTGATGATATGAAATTAACTGTAGATTTGAACTGGGTACCTGAAGAAGATACATTGATGTCTGTGGACAATAACGAGGATGAGTGGTACAGGTTGAATGACATAAGGTTGAATGGCCAGGTAATATTTTAGTCTCATTTCCCTGTGAATTTTCAAGCTTGAAATATTTATTATATCAATTCATCATAAATTTAGTGCTATAGTTACTCACTGCTGGCTAATATTTCAGTTTCATGTCTTATATAATTTAATTTGGGTTCCTATAACCTTATGAAGAACATTTGCCCTTTTCTAATTCTTAGATAGATTGGTACATTTTACTTAATGTTTTTATAGACATTTTAGTTTATAGCCACAGAAGTCAATTAGATGTGCATGAAAAGGTAAAAAAGATATGAAAAATTACTTAGAAAGTTAGGAAATCCATTTTATTCAGGGGCCTAAGAAGACTTCTGAGTTTTAGGAATGTATTGGAGAAATAACACAGCCATCACTCTTAATTAAAAATTATTTCAGTTCCTAAATTACCTGAGAACAAATTTTGAAACATAATATCTCATTGCCATCATTCATTTGCTCATTAAATTTTGATTCGAGTAGTTATAGAGTGCTCTCTGTCTTCATGTTCATACTCTCACAAATTTGAAAGACTCAACGACTCAAGTGGTCCAATGTGGCCAATCAAGTTAATAATTATTTACAGTAATTTATTTTTCTTGCTGCATAGCAACTTATCCTTGATAAATTTCAATAAAAACAGTTGTAAAAGATTGTATGAATAGGAAGTTTGTTTCACAATTTATTTTGTTAGCTCTCTCATTTTGATTGTTAAATTTGTTTCCCATAGCTTTCATATACAAAGATTGCGGTGGCACAAATGTTTTCAAAATTTTATCAAAAAAGCTGATTTTTTTTTCTTGAATAGAGCAAAGAATGCTTAAAATAGCAAAGATCTAATTTTTGTTGGACACAGAATTTTAAAAAATTGCAAAAGTTCAAAAGTTTGTCGACATCATCCTGTGATTACATTATTGAAGATCAAGAATTTTCCCTGACGGAAATTGGTTTCCTCTAAGCCAGGCCTTTACATAGGTCATGTACGTTTTGTGTAAATTTGTGCAAGTTTTTGTGTAATTTTCCTTGAGATAGGCAATTAAAAAATTCTCAAAAACAGCTCCAATTTTTTTCTTCATTAGAGCAAAGCACTATTATAAAAATGAAGCATGTTCATTAAATTCTATGGATTTTCAAAAATTGCAAAAAATGAACTTTGCAAAACTACAATATTGATCACATAGATTTTTTTCCTTCCTCATTAAAAAAATTACTAATCAAGATGTAAAATTTCTTAATCAACACACCTAATTTTGTAAGTAATATTGTCATGAAAGACTTAAATTTCATCTGGGAATGTCACTAATGTGTCAGGTAAATTCAGTGAAATGTCAGGCAATTTTAGTTTGTAAATTTACTGACTATTTTGTGAATCATTTCAATTTTCAGTGAAGTGTGGCACCTTCATGTGCATGTTGTCTGACATTTTTGAATGCTATTTGTATCACATTTGTAAAACAGTGCAGAAAATCAACTCACGCACACACATTGTTAATGTGATGTTAAAAGGGTCATACAGCATGAAGATATAATTTTTTCTTTATACAAGAACTTTTACAATTTAAATTACTTATATCTTGATCTTCTTGTATAATACTTATTGTTAATGATTAAGATGTAATAAATTATTATTAGAATAATTATGAAGCTCTGTCTATTTTAGATCTTGGAGTACACTGGCAGAGGAAAGAGTATAATTGATGTTGGTTTAGCCCAAGCCCGTGCTCCGCTCACTACAACAAATCACTATTTTGAAATTGAAATTGTGGATCCAGGAGAAAACTGTTACATTGCTATTGGACTTACCCGCCGGGTAATTATATTTACTGTATTTTTTAAATTGTTGGTTTTATGAGTAGAAGTCTGGTGGTCAATCTGAATCTTATTTGTTATAATCTTATTTATTATCACTGTAATATTTACCTACTGCAACACTCTGCTGATTGTATTGGTTTCTAAAATTTATTTATCTATTTTTCTTTGAATATACTAGAACTATGGATACAATATGATAAAAGTGGCTACAAAATTTGTCATTTCACAATATGTGATAGACAAGGAATGGACTGTTTGTTGGTGGGAAGTTTCTAAGGCTAGTTAGAAACAAAGTGTGTAGTTCAAGTACAACTGTGTCAGTAAATTTTTATGTACATGAGACCATGTAACTTAACCTCATTAAATACCTCAGTTGACGCGTCTCTACATATTTCTGATTTAGTGAGGCTGTGGCCTTTAGTCTTTGGAATTTACATAAAACAACTGTATGTTCTAAAACATTTTTATGCCAAAATACTTGATCATGCAACATGCCTCACTCTCGGACAATCACCTTACTTTAGCCACTCCCCTGTGGCTAATAGTAACATTAGCTGTATGAAATTGAAAATGATACATTCATTGTCTTTCCTACAGCTTTGTCCAAATAGTTTGACTAATGTTCAAAGTAACCAGCTACTTCTAACATTAGCCCTGTTTTTGACTACCTGTAACATAAATATAATTTATGAATTTAATTTTGTCAGAAATAAAATTTGAAATGATATTCTTTTGTAAGTTTATTATGTAATATTTAAGTAAAGTAAGTGAATGGTTATTTGCTTTTTTTGTTTCAATCTACAGCTGATTTTAAAACACTCGTTGCTAATTTTTTCTTGCAAAAATATTATATTTAATTTTAATTTTTTGTTGTTGTATTTATTCCTAGGATTATCCTAAACATAGACATCCTGGTTGGAATAAAGGATCTATTGGCTATCATGCAGATGATGGCAAAATTTTTATTGGAAGTGGCGTTGGTGACCCATTTGGTCCAAGATGTCATAAAGGTGACAGAATGGGTTGTGGGATAATATTTCCTCGTGATTATGTCTGCCAGTATGACAGGTAATTTATAAAAAAAGTGCATTTTTCATTTAATGACTTTTTAATATCCTAGAGTGTGAATGTATGCATAAATATATTTGTGTTATAAAGCATCACTCAAGACATCTTTCCTAATATTTCTAAAACAATTGTTAAAAAAGTTAATACTCATGAAGTTGAATTACATTATGTTCTTTCAACAATTCTAGAATAATATTTGGTGGTACACTGACCTTACTGTAGTTCTATGTTTTAAAATGTCAGTAGTTGCGGTGGACCCAAGAGTCCAAATATAGCCCAAATTGTGCATTATTGAATGTGAATTTTTTGTAGTGAGCTGTTGATATTGACACCAGATGAATGTGATTTTATCAATTCCTTAAATTATCCGATTAAAAAATGGGGAAGTCGTAAATTGATCATATTTACAGAAATAAAATGTTTTATTGCATAGGATTACAGGACCGTTTCAAAATTTTCAGGGAAGCTATGGCCTCTTGCCACCCTCCTGTGTGCATGCCTGTGGTAATCACATTTCTTGTAATTGAAAGGATTTCTGTATCTTGATCACTAAATCCTAATTTTTATGTTGTAATTTCATATCTATTAGTGATTATCTTAATTGTGATTTGATCAATTACCCACTTTGAATTAAGTGTGGTCCATGTAGGTAGATTTATTGTAATGTGTAAACTGAAGGAATTAATTAAATTAAGAAACTGCTCTTTTATGTAAGATTCTACCAGAAAATCAAAATTAATAACCACTTAAAACAAAGAATTCAAAAGACAATACAGACTTTATTTAGATTTATCTCTAGATTTTCTAAGAACTTGGTTTAAACTGTTGCTCACTTTGTTGGAGGCTTGTAGATACAAAGTAATATCATTTTCATCATTGGAAGAGGTACAGTAGATATTTCGATTCCCTTTGTCTACAATAATAGCCCAAAAGTTGAGTATTTAGAAAATGCTAAGTTCATTATGAAATGTTCTGTAAAGCAAATGATATTTATTTTATATAAATCGCTCTGTAGAGCAGCCTTTATAAACTCAGTTCTGGTCTGTTTATTCATGTGGGTGTCCAACTTTGCAGTCATGCCTGCAAACTTGCTGTTAGGTTTAAAAGGAGATAAAACGGAGTAGCTGGAGGGTAACTTCCCACTGAGAATGGAGGTAAGACATGGCCATGTCTGCCTGCTAAATTTAATACCTGTTTTTTAGGCGCTGTAGAAAGGTCTTTGTTTTCAGGTGGGCTAGGATGGGCAGCTGTACATGGTTTTGATTTGATGTTCCTAGCCTGTTTGTGTTGGTTGTGTGAATTGGTCAATGGTTGAGGAGGGATGTGGGAATTAGGAGGGCAAGGAGTATCTGTTTTATCATCTAGAACATCAAATTTGTTTTGAGTTGTCACGGGATATAGTGTATGCGTCTTGTATGCAGTCAAAGGTGCACAATAGAGAAGATTAGCAGAGTTGCTGATGTGTAGCCAACTGTCTGCGTAGTGAACAACATTTTCCTTTCTTCAGATACATTAATCTAACTTATTGTCTATGTGTGAAGGCTTTCAGAAGTTCAGCTTTGAGTGTATAGAGAGTAAGAAGTTTAGAACAAGCAGTTGTTACATCATGAATGCATTTTAATGTACATGATAAATTTGGAAATAAATATAATGGAACTCAGAAACGACTGACAATTATCTAATATAGTATTTTGAAACTAAGTTTGCTGTTTCTTCAATAAATTCAATTATGATTCAATACAACTTTAGAAAGGTTCACTATCTACAATATGAATTAAAAGCAGTAATTTGGAGATATTGCTATTTGGTTATGTAGGTTGTGATCCACTTAGTAGCAACTACTTAGTACAATCAGTACACTGTACTTCGCAAATAGATTAAAACTTATTAATGAATAATCAATATATGTAAATGGATTAAAACTTATTAATGAATAACTTATTAATGAATAACTTATTAATGAATAACTTATTAATGAATAACTTATTATTGAATAACTTATTAATGAATAATCATCAACCAATGAATGCATGCAGTGACAGAGGGGGGAGAGGGATGGGTGCAGGTGTGAGGAAAAGGGAGGGGGTGAGGAGAGAGGAAAAATAAAAATCAGATTACTTTTTATAAAAAGTAGTTATTCATAATTTACCAAGGAGACTGATTCAAACTCTCAGTTAAATTTTTTTGATTTTGCATTTTACAGAACTGTCTAAATTTAATTGCTGATTGGTATACCAAACCAATTTATTCAGGAATTACCCTCAATTATTGTTCTAAACATCCACCTACAACCAAAAGAGTACTATGCTCGCATGATTTCTTGAACTTCCCGGTAGAAAATATGAGTTCAACTCGGAAGGTCACGGCTCAGATTGCAGCGCTGCCTACCGTCCTTCTTTTCAATGCGGATTTCCTAGTTTTTGCCCCTAGTTTTTAAAACTATTAACTAAAAATCTTGCATTGTTTCTCATTGCTATCCAAGATGCTCTATTGTGCTGAGTTTCCTCTCAGTATAGTTGACAGCACTGCACTACTGTGACGTAGACAGAACCCGCCTCTCCCTGCAATCCCTGAGTGGAGGATCAAAAAAAAGTGCACAATCAGTAGTCATTTGGAATACTGTTGACAAGGCTGTAAAATTAGCATCTCCTCAATGTCACTCCAAAATTCAAAGAAAGTTTTTTTTATTAATGCATTCCCCCACAAATTTATTCATAGAATGATCAATATCAGACTTCAGAAATCAATACCCTCTGATCTTATGGACCTGATTGATCTATTTCTCTCATGAACACAGCTGTTACTATTTAATACTATTACCATTTTCTTACTGTGTATTTCTCATATTAACAAACTAGTGAAGGATGAGCCAAAGGTTGAAGTAAAATTGATAAAGAGGGTCACTAATAAATCTGAAGTTGTAACCTTAAAAAAATTAAGGTAAAAAAAACTAACAAAGATATTGTTTATAAAATAAATTTTCGAGTGTGTCCCTTATCTTATATCAGTCAATCCAAGAGGAAGCTAAATACTAGATTGGCAGAAGAGAAACACTATGCAAATGAGATACTTAGTCATGAAAATTCTCTTACAGTTCATTGGTTGAGTACCGGACATAAATTTAATTTTTCAAACGCTGAAATTGGATCTAGAAAGTGTCAACATCCACATACCATCTTGGGGAGTTTACGTATAAAAACCAAACTGCTTAAACACTGAAGTTGAAGCTACTTAATTTACCTGTCTTTATGATTGTCTTTTAACTAATTTTTGTCATCTCAAATGAGTTTTTTCTTACTGCTGCTTATTGCATTCTCCTCAATCCTCTTCTAGTTTTTACAGACCCTATACCTTCCCGTCCTTCATACTCAGTCATGTACATTTCAACTGCATATGGCTGCTTACTCTGCCATTCATAACGGTTGCTTGGTTGTATGTTCCGCACAGACAAAGTTCTCCTCATATATATCAGACGAACTGACAGTATGATGACACATATCATTCATTGTACATGATTGTTAATTTATGCCATAGTAATTGATGAGTCTTTAATTCCTTTGTGATGTGTACGTTTGGTTTGATTTGTCGGTAATGTTCTTTGAGACTAAATTCTTTTAAAAATTATTGAAGGAAAAAAGTTTTTTAATGTGCATAACTAGTATTGCATAATATAATCCCTTATTCCATCTAACTTTGTTCAAAAAACAACTAATGCTTGTTTTAAAAATGAATGATTTTGGTTTACCAACAATTTATACACCATTGTATTATTTTTGTCTTTCAGCCTGAAGATACACATAGATGTTTCCCCAAAATGTCACTATTGTAAAGTTAAATGTTGATATAAATGCTGTTTTTATTCATAATTTTTTGATAAATCATTACTTTGTTTTTTTATAATGGTGAACTGAAGCCTGTTTGTTAATTTTTAACTTATCTGCGAAGAACACTCTAACAGCCAAACAAATAAGTTTACAGATTTTGGTTAATATTTAGACTTTCATATCATATTTAAAAGTTGGCCAGCAGTGTATGTTGAGGAGGTTCTGTTTGTTTGTTTGTGGGTGTTTTTTTTTCTTTTCTTTTCTTTCTTTCTTTCTTTTCTTTTCTTTTCTTTTTTCTTTTTTTCTCCACAATAAATTTAAAATTTGACTTCTTCTAGTGATGGTGGTTCTGTTGACATGAGCCCATCATCGCCTACAGAAGTAGACGAACTGTTGGAGCTACTTGATACAAGTGATAGTGAGGATGAAGAGTGGTGGAACAATCATTGTGGAATGGAGTCTGACAGCAAGGTAAAAGTAAGTAGATATTTTATTAACTGTTAAATTTTTGAACTTAGATAATTATGTGACTTGTGCAGATCTGCAATTTTGAGAATTTTTCAGTTAAAAATCTTACCGTTTCTTTTAAACCTTCCAGGTTTTTGACATCAAAATGCTTGGTCGGCACTCTTCCTTCTCCTTTCTCAATTTTCATCCATTTTATTCCTTTATTTCCCCTTCTCCCCTGCCTTTCACAGACTTTTCTCAACTTTGTCCCCTTGGTCTCTTGCTTCAGATATTGATTTCATCTCATTTTACTCTTTTCTTTACTCTGCATTTCTTTCTTTGTCTATATCTATCTTTCTTTCTTCTTAATTATTTCTGTCATTATGTCAAGATTTTCATGGTTTTACTTTCCCTTGTGCTTTTCATTTTTCTTAAATTGCATTTACCTCTTACTGTTTTCTTGCCACCTGTTATCCCCCTGCAAATTCCATTTATTACCCTTCCTTTATTTTATTATTGAGAATTCTGGATGGTAATGCCTGCCCAAGACCTGTTCCTCATTACACCCAATCCCCATCTTGTGTCTGTGGGGATATAAGGTATGGTAAGCTGAATGTTTGAAGGAAAATTCAAAATCAGATTGCCTCTCATAAAGGTATTTTTTTAGTTTATTTGTAAGCAGCAAAACACACTTTTAATAGATACTATTTCTGACAACTCATAACGTTAACATAATCTCTACAAAAACAAAAACAAATAATGTTATAATTGCAATGCTTAAATTTGCAATGCTTAAATTTTAAGGAATATTTGAATCTGAATCAAATGCCTTAATTTTTATGTAGATGATATATTAGCGATATTGTTAAGAAATTCAAAAGTGATTGATTCATGATAATAAAGTTCCAAAGGTAATTCAATATTTTAATGTAAATAATTAAATATAGCCACCAAAAGTGTAGATATGAAATGCAAATTAGTCTATTAAAACTGTGTGTGCGAACATATGCATGTGTATTTATATGTGTATGCATGTAAGAGTATTGCCATGATCTTAATAACATAATGCATAGATGTCTGAGAAATGTTGCCCCTCATGTGCAAAATAGACTGTGTCTTCTGCAATTAATAACGATTTTCCTATATTCCAATAATTGCTTATGAATTATGAGGACCCCCTACGTGAAAAGAGCCCCTTTGAATGAAGATGAAACCACTGTGTCACTTATACGGGTTACTAATCACTTTCACAAATTTAAACTTAATATTATTAAATAATTGACATGTTAATCTGAACTTTCTTGTACTCTACATACATAGTATACAGTGACTATTGTAGTGCTACAGTTGCAAAAGTGGTGATTTCTTGACCGTGAAACTCATTTTGTGTTTCCCAATACTGAAAAACTGGATAATTTTTGTTTTTAAATGTAACAAATGACTTTCTCTTATATGTTGTGTAGTCAAAATCTATGTATTGTGGGACCTTGGTACCAGATAAGTAGTTTTCAGCTAAACATCTGTCGGTTGATATCAGTAGTGCCTAAACTATTCATAGGATTTTCTCCAAAATTGATATTCCCTGAGAGATACGGTCACACTTGAGGTCTTGAGAATTTGAAACAAATCTTTAGTTTTGGGGGGTATGGAGGAGGTATATGGAGGTAGTATGTAAGTTTTGAGATATACTATGTTGTGGTCCATTATTACTTTTCCAAGAATGTGAACGGATCGCAGTGTCTTTTGTGAGTACTGCATGCAAGTTGGAACTTGCTAAGAGGCCTACCTTTCTTTCTGTTGATGTGGCATTCAGTTGTCAGAATTAAGCCAACAAGAGGGCACTTTCTTGCAATGATTCTCTATGACTTTAAAAGTGGTTTAAACGAATTTGAAAGCCTTGACTGTTTGCAGTGAACCTTCAAAGGGACCTTGTGCCTTCCTGTTCTGCAATTTTTCAGTGGTCAAGAATTCAAAGGAGGCCGAACTTTGTTGAAAGTCGAGGAGAGTGATGGGCATGCAGTGACTGCAGTGACTGAAGAAATCATCGCTATGGAAACATTAGTGTGTGAAAACAATCGTGTGACATTTAAGGACATTA
Organism: Gryllus bimaculatus; assembly: GCA_017312745.1. Lineage (NCBI taxonomy): Eukaryota > Metazoa > Arthropoda > Insecta > Orthoptera > Gryllidae > Gryllus > Gryllus bimaculatus. Next base: position 3,979,873 of record BOPP01000079.1, on the reverse strand, counting down.
AAGGGTCCCTTCAGATTGGACCGCCTGCAGTTTCCAAAATCCTGTACGAATATCTTTGAGTCAGGAAAGTTGCATCTCGATGATTGCTTCACACTTTGACAGAATTACAGAAGTGCATCCATGAGGAATGGTGTGAAGAAATGTTGGAAAGATTTGAAAGAGAGAACTCTCAGGTGCGTTTTTGACATAGTTACTGTTGACAATACTTGGATTTATCAGTGAAAATAAGCACCAGTGTACTGTATGGATTTTCCCGACGAACGGTCACCAACAAAAGTTTAGCAGCCTTGACGCCTCGGAAAAAAACTGGTTACAACATTCTTCTCCAAAAGTGGTAATGTCACGACTGTTCCACTGGAAGAACAAAGATCTTTTATTGTTCTGTGGTACACAATATATCTACCTAAAGTTTTTGCCAAGCTTCAAGAACCACTACTGAAGTCAGGACTGCAGGGAATCATCCTGCACCATGACAATGTGTCTGCGCACACAGCCAACCTCACAATTCAGTTCCTAAAGTCAACAGCGGTTAAACTAATGATTCGCCCACCTTACAGTCCTGACCTGGCCCCATGTGATTATTTTCTGTTCCCTAAAGTCAAAAGTTTCACATGAGGTAGGAGGTTCTCAAGCCCTGAAGAAGCTGTTGATAACTATAAAAGTGAAATGTTTGCACTAGAGGAAAGTAAGTGGAAAAACTGTTTTAGAAATTGGTTTATAAGAATACAAAAATCTAAAGAATGTTGTAGCAAGTATTTTGAGAAAATATTTATTCATTTCATTTACTTATACAATGGCAGCAGCAACAACTGATATACACATATTCAACCACATTGTGTATATATGACTTCCCCTTGGTGCTTGCATTTATTTATATATATTTATTTATTTGCAAACAAATATCTATCCAAGTTAGTTGCAAATGAAGTTGTTGGAGTCTTGGAAACTCACTCTGCAGGTAAATTGTTCCATGTATTGTCCTCTCTTTATTTTTCAAGAAATTGTGTCAGTGCATGGTTCTAGTTCTCTCCCTTCTAATTTTTAAGCTGTGTCCTCAAAGTCCTATTACAGGCTCCTTTAAAAAAAAAAAAAAAAAAAAAAAAACACCCTTCAGATGTTTGGATATCATAGGTCTTATTCAAGATTTTATAAGTCTCGATGAGATCTCCTCTTTGCCTTCTCAACTCCAATGTCATAATGGACATCTCACAGCTTCTTGTTTCATAATCCAAGTACTGAAGATCTACAGCAATTTTTGTCAATCTCCTTTGTATTTTCTCTAGTGAGTCTATATCGTTTTTGTAATACGAAAACCAAACTGCGCTGACATATCCAACAATTTCATATTCCACTAATATGTTGTATAGATTGACATATGACATCTTCCACTAAAATATGTTATATAGATCTTCTTAACTAATGGAGATTTTAGTTTCGAGAAAACTCTTCTTATATGGTAGAATGTGAAATTTACCTTTCTGCTGACTTCTGCTGTTTCAGTTTTCCGTTTCAAATCCTGTTTCACAACTACTCCTAAATCATTTTGTTTAGTTGTGGCCATTAATGTATCATATAATGGAATGTATCATATAATGGAATGTAGGGTTGTTTCTATCCAAGTGAAGGACTGCATAATTATTGCTATTCAGAGGAAGGAGCCATGTATTAGACCATTCCTCAATAGTGTTGATCTCTCTGAATTTCACTGTTAAATAATATTGGTTTTCCGTAAAGCTTGGTAACCTCCATAAGAATTACACCTTCATTTCAAATCTCTTCCCAAGTCGTACTTGTATAGAACAAATAAGATGGGTCCAAGAACCGATCCTTGAGGAACACCACTGACGATTGGTCTAGGTCCGGGGAGTGCATCACCAATATGCAGTTGGGACTATCTGTCAAGTATTTTTGGATCCGGCAAAGTAATTTTCCCCTGATTCCTGTGGACTCAAGTTTCATTATCAGTCTCTTGTGTGGAACTTGGTCAAAAACCTTAGAGTAATCCAAATAAATGACATACATGGGGTTTTCTTCATCAATAGGCTTAGTTCATACATCTAGGGTGCTAACTAGGTTAGTCGTGGTTTATCTTCCAGGAATGAAGCCATGCTATTGTTGAGGAACAATTTCATTATCAAGACCATAATTCATTAAATTACGAGCCATCTTTCTCTCCATTACCTTTCCTACATTACTAATTAAACTAACAGGCCTATAGTTACTTGGCTTATTGCCCTTTTTAAAGATTGGGGTGACTATAGCTGACTTCCATTGTTGAGATACTGTACCTGTGTCTAATGATTTCCTGAAGATGCTGGTCAGGGTAGGAGCTAGTACAGTGTGTTCAGGGCAGTAAATGATTATAATGACAGCTTCTGTAACGATGAGCGTCGCCAAAGACCGCATCGCTCTCCTCTAAATATTCTTCTGCCAGTCAGCTGAGTAGCATTAACAGCTAGACGCGGTTGACTGAATTTTGTTGTTAAATGTAAATTTGATTGCGTTCGGAGGTTAGAAACAGTTTTCATGAGAGATTCATTTAATTCCATATCATTAATGATGAAAAATTATACTAAGTGATTCAAAACATTTCGAAATACTGTTGAGAACATGTGTGATTGATTGAATTAAGCCATCGGGTACGAGAATGATATGGAATATATTGCAAAGCTCCCACGTAGGCCTTATAAAAAACTATCAGAATTCTGCCGGTACTTTTTGATTTTGCGTGTTCAAAAGATTCAAATTAATGTGTGCTGTATAATGTTTTGCAGTTTTGATATCTGGTCTTTATAATTATGATTTCATTTTCACGTTGCTCATCTTATGACTGACAGCCAGTGTATCAATTATTGGTCAGTGACTTACAGATATGAATATTTACTTTGGCAGAATTCTCAGTTAATTCAATTGATCAGTAACTTCAGGTAAATTTCTTAAATATCGATATCAAGTAAGTTCTTAAAAGTAAGATAAAAAATTTGGTTAAAAAGTGCTATGAATTATTGCACTCACTTGTCATTAAAAGGATATTAATTAATATACTCAAATTATTGAAAGATGAATGGTTTTTCATGATCACTGTGCAAGTTATAGCCTTAGAAATGAAAATTGAAACATTTCATACCTTCAATAACTTTATTATCTAAATATAAAAGTCGATTAGAAATTAGGTTAAAGGGAACATAAAAAGCAAACGTATAAGTGATAAAATAATTCCCTTTATTTGCATGATTATTTATTTGAAGGATACATTTCCACCGAATCTATTTGAAGTTCAATAAATTTTATCCACTTAGATAATTTAAAATCAAACTATACAAAATCAAAATGAGTTTCCTAAGTCCTTTTAGAAAATATTCACAACCTACTATTAACATCTCCAGACTCAGCCTACCACATTTGCCAGGGTGAGGAGAAAAAATTTTGAAATAAAAATTATACATTTGAATTTTTACAAAGAGGATAAAACAATGAACGATGTATGTGTTGTACCTTCTTATATGACAACACTTCATTATTTATCAAAGCAGACCTAACAACCAATTTTGATAATTTTAATAATGTTTTGCATTAAGATGTACAATATGAGAAACTAACATACTGCTTAAAAGATAAAACTTTTCTTTTCATTAAATCTGCATTTTTAATTCTTTTTTATTAAAAGAACTAATGTTTCTATTACTTGAAGTTCATTTTTGATGAGTATGAATGAATGTTACTGGAATATATTTTCAACCTATTCATTCACAATCAAGCCTTTACTTCACATACTTTCATTCACACGTCATTTTACATACCTGATTCATTTTCATAAAAAAATTAACTTCATATAACTGAAGAACTTCTTCCTTTTAATAAAAAAATTGAAATTGTACAATACTTACTAAAAAGAATTTACAAAGGAAGTTAACATGTGGAGACATAATGAAGTGTCTAGTTGTATCTTCTGAGAAGTACAACTTAATAAAACACACACCCATACGGAGGGCAAAAAACTACATTACTTCTGGGAAGCAAGCAAAGGAGCATTTATTTCAAAGGCATCTTTATTTGAGGAAGCTTAGATCAGCTTAAAAACAATAATGATTCACTATTTCACCTGAAATGTAACCACTTACTTGCCCTCGATGGAATAATACAAACTTTTAATTCTGCACCTGAGAAGAACAAGAGTTATGTCAAATCTTTTTTCAAACCTATGAAATATACTGCATTAAACAAGTAAAGATACTGACCATATCTCTATTAAGTAGAGACACCAGAGCCCAGGCATGGGAACAGCACGAGGAATGTTATCATCATCAGAGTCATCCTGAATATTTACTATGACAGAAATCCTTGAAGCATCCTGCCTAAGTTCTACTTTCCAATCTTTTTCTATAATTTTCTCTATGTGTGTCACATACTTCTTTCAATTAAATCAATGTACAGAATGAATAAGTACTTTATATTAACAAATTTTCTGCAAAACAACTAGGCAATATTTTGTTTTTCATTTTTATATTCACTTACTTCTCCACTGAAATCTGGTTTAATGCTTGCTTACATTTTCTTGTCACTTCTTGGTGGTCAAAAGTGGTTCCGCGATGTCTCTGGTAATATCTTTTGCACTGGCTCCATACCAACTCGATAGGATTGGAGAGACAATGGTAGGGGGGATGCGCAAAACTCTATGTCCAGCTTCTTCAATAATTTCATCTACAACGTATCTGCACCCACATCAACTGATATGATTTTTCAAATAATGAAAATATTGGCAATCACATTTTATCAAAATTATGCAAAAAATAAAACTGCCTTATTATTATGACTAATTCAATAAAACTTATGCTTAAGAGTACCTATTCTGAACAACTTCTTCAGAAGTTTTCAAAGGAAGACTTAAAGATAAGCTCAGGTTTAAAAGGTTTGTTGTGCTGAGTTAGAAAACGCAGCAGGGCACCCTTCCTCCATTTGATGAAAGCCTTTTCACTTTCTAAAAAATTGGAAATGACAAAAGGATGTTTAAATATTTCAGTTATATTCAAACATAACATGCATTTCTTTTCATGATCTCTATAAATACATATAAAACATTCTACTGGCAAAGTTGATGTTCTCTAAGAAAAAATTGTATTACTGATATAACTAAAATCACTGAACACCATTGAATGTAATAAATTTTCTATTCCACCCTTTTTAGTAATACCAACTTTCACCACTGTGTAGTTTTAATACTCATTTTATAATTTTTATATTTATATATTTAATTTTATAAATTAATAAATGTATTAGTTGAATGAATATTTTTCTTATTTCTAAAAGAACAATTGATGAAATATCACTCACCAGCACAGATTGAACATGTGCATTGTCCATCACAATAACTAATGGTTCTGCTAAGCAAGGTAATAATTCTTCTTTCATCCACTTTTGGAACATCTCTGCTGTCATAGTTCTATGATATTCATCTACTTCTTTTGTCTTTGACGGAAGCAATAGTTCTGCATATTCGAAGAAACCATTTGCACCTCCAGCATGTAAGACTATATATATTTAGCTTCATCTAAATTTTTGCTTGAGCAACTCTCATTTTTATCTTGCCATGACTGAGAGGCATAATCTAAAGGATAGATTGTTAAAAACAATTAGTAAAGATGATCTACTGAAATAAAATCATATTGAACCACTATGTAAGTGCTTCAAACTGGACAAACAAAATTCATCATACACATAAGTCATTACACACACTGTAATTTTTAAGAAGATGCATTTCATTACATGCAAATCATGCCTTCTCCATTCACTTATATCTAGAATATCATAATTTTCAACACTACAAAATTTAGTCGATTTTTTGCTTGCCTTTTGAATAAAACCATGTTTTGTCCAAAAACACAAATTCTTCTTCAGCCTTCAGTCTTCAGTTTCATATATTCCATCAAAAAATCAGATCTTGCAATAACAATTATAATTTTTTTCCATGCAAATATAAATAAATTACTTACCATTCTCGTACATTGAATAATGTGCCTAATCAAGCCCTCTCCAAAATCATCCAGTACACATGTTTTGTTCCCTTCTATTCCTGGACACTTCCTTTCTGGAGCCTGAGCAGTATCAGGGTCTTGCTTCCAATGTCTGTAAAATTAAATTCAACATTATCCAAAACAATTTCACCTGACACTTTTATTGTAATTTTACTTACTTTTGAACAATGTGAGTTGCCAGCCTCAATGCATAGGCAGTTTGGTCAATCACGGAAGAAGGTTTTATATTGCCTTGCATCATCAGCTTTCACAAATCTTGCAATAAAAAAGATGTTTTCTTGACGCTGATGCTGTGTCACTTCTCCCTTCTGCAGTGAACTCATTGCTAAAGTTGCTTAAAAACTATTGATATTTATCATAAACTACATTAAAGATTATTACAAAAATAAATATCTACTATAAGAAATAAAGTAATTAAAATGCAAGTAATTACAAATTAAATATTTTGTAAATGGCCATTATTAATGCTATTAAATTGTTAATTTAACGTATTAGGTATTAATGTTACATCTAATATTTCAATGAATTAAATACAATATGAAAATTAAATAAATAATGGAAATTATCCAAAATATGTGGAGTGAAATCGTTCACATCTACTCTCCCATGTCGATGATCTCACAAAGGTTCAACAGGCTGAGGAGAAGGGCTCGGCCAACGCCCCCCTCGGGAGGTGCCAGGCAAAAATACACTAAACAGTCAAAAATACGCAAAACTGTCCTTGAAACTCGGGCAAAAGGCCGCCAACAAAAGAGAAACCGTGTTAGTTGCACCTCTCTTTTCTGCAGTGAACTCTCCAAATTCTAACTGAACACAGTGTGCGTAAATTATAAACTTTTAAAAATAGTAACCTTGAATATAGTTTCAGAATTCTTCAACAATGTTTTATCACTATAATAAAATATTTTTCATTGAACTTTCTCCTTCGGAATGACAATACATTAGGTTGTGCCACAATGCCACGACTCGTTAGCCAACATTCGTGAAATGAAATCGAATCATTTCTGCATGTTAATCACTGGGCCATGCCTCCAGGCATGATCCATGTGGTATGGCATCAGTGGCTGTAAAGAAAAGAAAAAAGGTCACATGACTGAACGCTCTGTAGTAAAGCACACCTTTTCAAGTAAACTGTAGGAATTGCATCTGATCCTGCTGCTGAAGTCCACATATTGTCTGAGCAACAGTAACACATGAGATGTTTATATCTCATGTCGGTTCACCTAGTCTTGCGTCAATTGTTGGAAGAGATCCATCTGGTTCAGTTGTATACACCTCTTGGAAATAGTCTGCAAATGCTTCAGCAATTCTTTGAGGTCCTGCTAATAATTCTCCTCTCATCTGTTTTCCAGTTGTGTGGTTCCGAATGTAGTAGTAAAAACGTTCAGTTCCCTCTTGGATGATATCTTCATAGGTGTCTTTTCGTCTTCCTGCTTTTTCCGTAAGATCATTATTAATTACCTGATATTTGTTTAATGATTTCTCTGCTAATCCATGGTTTATTTAACCCTTTTTTCTTTTAATTTTTGGACAATGCGCTGAGCAGTTGATGGGATATCTCATAAAATTCGTCATAGTCTTTGATTACTTTGCCAGCTAGTAGATTTGTTTCAAGAGTTGCACCAATTATCTCATTGTGATCTTTGTAATAATTACATCTTGAGACTTCATCTGCTGTGAGTTTTCCTTTCCACAGCTATTGATTTGTAGACTCATCATTATAACCAGATGATCACTCTAGTCGGTTTGTGGTCTTTGGTAAGGTGGTGTATTGATCTCTTCATTTGTTGTCATCATTAAGGCAAGAAATGCCAGTTTTTGTTGTGCTCTAAATCTTGTGGGCTCCTTCATGAGTTGACTAAGGTTTGAGATGGTGTAATAAATCAAGAATTCCCATTCAACTTGTGTTCAGCCACTGGCACCATGATCTGCCCACGTAATGCTTGGAAAGTTGAAATCTCCAAAAATTACTACGAGTTCATTTTGAAGACAGGTCTCATTTATCATCTGAAAGAGTTTGCAGTCAGATTCATTAATGCTAAGGTCAGGTGTCGCAGGTCTATAGATACCACCTATGGTATCTGTATTTTACCCACTGTAATTTTCAGCCATAATGCTTCAATTTCCGGATACTCAAATTCTCTCACTCTCGATATTATAACTTCTTTTTCATGGATTTTGCACTTACTATACGTTTCCACTCCCTACTTCGTTTATTCAGTATGTCTTTTCGATAGATCTATATCCTGAGATATCTATTATAGAGTTTGGTATGTTCGACTTCAACCATGTCTCTGTGAGGATAGTAATATCTGGTTCTACCAGATTAATTTCTAGCAAGAATAAATAAAATTTAGCTATAATGGATGATGTGTTTGATATGATATGTTTGTGTTTAAGATTTTAGGATTGAATAGTTTGCTCGTCACTGATGCCTCTTTTCATTTTCCATCTTCTTTACAATAAGTGGATGTCCCTTGATCCAAATTTAACAATCAAATTTATAATCTTTTTGCCTTTCTTTAAATGTATCCCTCAGCTCTTTCATCTCTTCCCTCTCCATTGGTGCATAGTCCTTATAACCCTCCTTAGAATCCTTATAACGCCCTTGGTGCATAAATAACTATAAATGCTTTCAAATCGAATGTATGTCAGTATGAGATTGTCCGAGAATTGAACCCTGACGTCCTTGGCGAAAATCAAGCAATTTCTCTCTGTGTCATGAGCACCTCAAGGGTTATTGGTAATATTTTATGAGGCCCAGAGATAAAGGCTTTTTGGGGCTTTTTGGAGTTGTTTGAGGAAGGAGTAGAATGCTAGGAAGGCAAGGGCTTCAACAGAAAGGGAAGTTTTTACTCTAATGGTGGAGGGGATGTTAAGATAAAAGAATGTAGATAGTGTGGTACCCTGAGGGATACCAAATCGGATAGGAGGGGGAGGTTTTATTCAATGTTAGACATAGAAGGATATATGGGTAAGGTCACTTCATAGTGGGGAAAAGAGGTATGTGGAATGTGTGGGTGAATTTGCATTTAGAGGATTGAGTGGAAGACTGGGGTGAGATCGGTTACGATAATTCAGATTTATTTTATTTTTCGAAGTGGGGTGGCCGTTCATAAGGCTAGTTTGAAAGTTTAGAGAGCCATAGAGCTGCCCTCCCACAAGAAAATGGGAATGGTGAGATAATGGGATCTAGGATGGGGATAATCCTGAAGAAGATTAGTTATTCAAAATATTTGCTTATGGAGGGAAGACATAGGACAGGATTGGTGAGGAGCCAATGCGGGTTTAGGGATTATGGACACTGGCAGTGAGGCCATAAGAAAGTTGAAGACAGGAATTCTGGGTAAGGGTAGGTTTCAATTTTACTTTCTCGCCAGGACTTATGCTGGCCATACATTAGCAATGCGTTTCCACAATATCTTTCAGCAATTTGTTTCTGCTTCTTGCAATCATCTTTACACTAGCATGAGCAAGGAGGGGCAAAGATCTGAGCAAGACCTATCCGGCAAGATATTGTGGGCCGTTTTACATTAGCACTATTTATTGCCGTGTTTGGTGACGGCGCGAGGAAAAAGGCGCATGAAATTAGGTGAGGTTATACCTCACTTTCGGAAGGCAGAAAATGCGAGTTGCGGTCGCACTTATTGTGCTAAACGAGGAGATAAAGTAAACGCCGACAATTTGTGGGAACGTTAGACAAATTTAAGAAGAAAGGAAAAGGCTTGTGCGGATTAGGTAGAAGTGTAACAATATTTTTTAAAAAACAAAATGATTTCTTGGATTTTTATTCTATATTGTAAAAACATAATAATCAGGGGGCGTCTACAGCTGAACCAAAATTTGAGCCTTTGATAATCATCCATAGAGGAATATTTATTACATTTTTTATTGTCCTAAACCTTTCTCGCATACCCATTTTACGAAAAATGCTTATTAAAATGGAAATTTTACGCTGGCCTTACATTAGCAATACTTTTCCGCAATATCTTTCAGCAATTTGTGCCTGCTTCTTGTGGTCATGAGCATGAAGGGACAATACATTGTCAGGAAGATCTGAACAAGATCTTTCCGGCAAGATATTACTGATCGTTGTTGCCGTGTTCGGTGACGACGCGAGGAAAATGGCGCATGTAATTAAGTGAAGTATTACCTCACTTCCCGACATAACTAGTGGAAGATAGAAGACGCGAGTCGCGGCCGCACTTATTGTGCTAAATCAGGAGATGAAGTAACGCCAACGATTTGTGAGGGCGTGTGACTAAATTTTATGAAGAAAGAAAAAGTGGGCTTGTGCGAATTAGGTGGAAGTGTCTTAATATTTTTCATAAAACAAAATGATATTGTGGATTTCGATTCCCGTGGGTGCAAAGTAATTTTCTTTTAATAAAAAGTGAAATTACAAATTCGCAAAAAAGTTTTAAAATATCCATTTCCTACTACTGTTGTATTATAGAGTAATCTTAAAATTGATTTAGATTAGATTAATATCTTAATAATTTTTAACGTAAAAAATTAATAATCAGTCGGCATCTATAGCTGAACCACAATTTGAACCTTTGATAATCAACCACAGAGGGAATATTTATCAATACTTTTATTGTAAACGTTTTTCACACACCCGTTTTACGAAAAAAATGCATATTACAATGCAAATATTATGTCTATGTACCTTCACCGTACTTCCTGCGCGTGTGACAGGGGTCATCATTGGCTTCTTCCAGCAATATCTTACTCGGACTTCAATCCAATGGGACTCAATTGCTGGGACTAGAGTCGGCAATATCTTTCCGAGGATGAAAAAACACGAGTTTACATTACGACCGGAATATCTAGCGAGGCATATTGCCAACATCAGAAATATTTATTGCCCCATTGTTTACATTGGCAACTTTTCTTGCGAAATAATATTGCTCTCCATTTTCTTGCAAGGGTAAAACCAGCTTTACTACGTAAGGAGAGAAAGTATTGTAATCGTGCGCTGGAAAATTGCGAATTTTTGACAGGAAAACTCTTATTTCCGATTCCTGATAAGTGGATAACTCTTGTTCGTGTATATAGTAAATTAATTTTTCTAACACGTGTACTTAGAATTCATGATTTGTGGGTCCTTGGCACGGAAAAATCAATTGACGGCAAAAAGTTTGTCAAACCGTCAATTTTTAAGAGTCGGCCTAAGTTTGTGTCAGGGTGTCTGTCGGGGTAGTGGTAAGACGCACGGGAAGTTAACACGGCGGGCCGGTTGGAAACACCGTTTCATTTTCATGTAGTATAATATTGCAGAACCGTTACAAATAATAAGGGAAAGTATGCGCTGTGGTAGCGCCACTAATTTGTATGATGTCGAAGTAGGATAGCAAGTACTCCATTACGGCCAGGTGCTTTTTTAGTCTATTGTCCTCAGTGGTTGTATTTTCGCGTCATTTGTAGTCTATGTCTATTTCTCGTAGGATGTGGTGGTAGGGATGCAGTTTTCAAATGGTTGAGGACAGTGGCGGCTGTTGTCGAGGTGATGTTAGTCCCGGGCCTGCATTATATGCTCTTCCCGATGTGGGTGCGTGGGCAGCGTTGGCGTGTGCAGCAAACGGAAAAGGGAAGGGCCGTGTGGGAGGGAGCCTCTCTCTACCCCAGACTGGTGTTTTTGGAGAGAAGATGGAAGGAGACGAGAAAAGGAAGTAAAGGTTGGTTGATGGGTGTTTAGTTACGTATTCCTTGATTGACGAGGGCTTGTTAGCCTTGTTTGGCTGGAGTGGGGTTGTGCTCAGGTGGTATTGTTGTAGGATAATCGAGTGCATGGGGAAGTATTTTATTGTTTGGGGGTTGAGAATTTTTCTGGTGAGTAGATAGAATGGGGTGAAAGCTTGGGTTTTGAAGGGCTTTTTTGATGTTATTTCTGGCAGGTGTCAAAAATGTCTTGTCGAATGGATAAGGTTTCGTGATTGTCTTTAGCTCTATGTAGGTTAGTCATTGGGGTGTCTAAATTTGCTTGTCCCGAAGAAATCTGTTTTCTAGTTTGTGAGTTTGTCGTATTTGCTAGTTACAGGTTGCCGGCCCAAGGTCTCGCAATTGTAATTTCAGTATGGTTTGATGTAGGTTCTTATAATGTAAAGTTTGTCTTTGTCTGGTGTGGGGATGGGTATGATAGGGAGAGGGCATTTACCTGTCAGTGGGCCTTTTTTGGGTGATTTTGTCTATGTGTTTGGTCCCAGAGGAGTTTTCGTCAATAGCGTAATGCCTTAGTATGTCGTGCTGTTATCCATGGTATAGGGCATGTTTGCAATAGTTGAGGGGAGTTGGGAGCATTGTTTGCGGTAGAATAGGATTGCAGAAGCATTTTTGGCTGGTTTAGTTTTAGGTCATTTCTTTAGGTCCAGTTAGTGATTTGGTTAAGTGGTCTCTTGTGGAAGGGCAGAATGAGTTGGGTAGTCCCTTGTTTGGCGTCACTGTCAAGGCGGTGTCGTCGTGCGCGTAAATGTTAGTCCGTTTGTCTTTGTGACATTTAGGTCGGTTTTGATGTAAAGGAGAGAAAAGTGTGTCGGTGAAGAACTTCCCCTTGGGGACGCCGGCGTGAGATTGGTCGGTGGAGATGATCGTGCGTGTTGAGTATTTGATGTGAAATCTGTTGGAGAGGTAATTTTTGAGAGAGGGAAAAAAGAAAATTCGGGATGGGGGGTGATTTTGTAGATGAGAGTTATGTGGTTGATAGGAGTTCGAAAGCGTGAGAAAGTCTAGAAAGATGGATGGGACTGTGGGATGGGTTTAGTAGAACGTTGGAGGCCAGTCGCTATGCGCATTGAGATTCGTAGAGCTCTTGAAGTGGCTTGTTGATACTTGTCTGCCCGGGGAAGCCAAATTCGTTGTGCGTCGCTAAGTTCGGTTGTCGAGAAGTGGTGATGTCAGTCTTTTTAGTATGATTCTTTCCGAGGGGATCTTGCCTAAAAAGGGTAGTATACTGATAGGTCTTGTAGTTCTCTGGGCTCTGTGTGATTTTCGGGTTTGGGAGCATGATAATTTTGGCTTCGTGTTCCATATGTCGGGACAGTAGTGTTGGTCTGAATGCAGCGTTGAAGAGATTTGTCAGGAAGTCTTGTTGCGTTTTTAGTCATCTTTTCAGCGCTGCTGCTTTTACTCCGTCCGGGACCTGTCGCTTGGTTTGTCCAAGTGAGTTCAGTTCAGTCTTTACTTCTTTGTCTGTGAGTTAGTCCAGCGTTTGATGTTTGTGGTGGAAGGGGGGGGTTTATGACGGAAGTATCCAGTATTGCTGATGTGGAAGGGGTGGTTTGGAGATGTGAATCGGTTGTGTAGTCTGCTGCAAAAAAGTGCTGTCGATGTTTGTGGGTTGTAAGTTAATGTACCGTCCTGTGTTAGAGTAAACCTGGGGACGCGTCAATGTGTTTTGTCTTGAGTTCTTTGATTAAAGTCCCAAATGTTCTCCTGGGTGCTGGTCAGTCGTCGATGCGTTTTTGTCCATTTTTCTCTCATTTCGTAGGTAGAGTGAGTTGTGAGAGGGTTTTTCGTAAGTAGTATTCGACGTGCGTCTGTCGCTTGTCTTACTGTTCGGTAAAAGTCTTTTGGGATTTGCGTTTGTGACGTTAATAGTTGTTAGGATGTTGTCGGGGCAATTTGAGTGGCGAGTCTTTGGGTGGGTAGTATGATTAGCAAAGTGATCATTTATCCTGGAGGTTTGAAATGAGCATGGCTAGGTATATGATGTGAGGGGTATCAAGGGATTAGGATTGTTTAATCTTTTGATATGAGATGTTTGAATTTTTTCCAGTCTTGTTATGTTTGTCCGGATAGGGGTTTATATGAACGGATTAGTGTTTTGTGCTAATTGAAAGATGGGGGGAAGATGTCGGAAGTTATTCAGGATGAGGGTTGGGGACTGATTTGAATACTTGAGGTGGATAGGTAAGTCTAAAATGCATGGGGGTAGTTTCTCGTACTAAGGTGTTGGTTCTGGTCGGTGGCTGTCCAGAGTTAGGGTGGTCGTTTGTTGATGTAGTCGGTTGAGTTTGTTACCGTTAGCATTGCGTGTGTCTGCATTCCCCAGGTATCGATTTTGATTGATGGTCGCCTGCGAGTAGGCATGGTGCCTGTGGTCAGTAGGTAGGTCGATGTCGTTGGTCTAACAAGGGGCTTTGTGGGTGGTTTGTAAATGGAGGTTTATATTGATAGGGCCGTGAGGGTTAGCTATTTCCAGTCTGGTATTTTCTATGTGACTTGTGGCAATAGTGGGAGCTGAGGGTGTGGCGGAAATGTCCTTTCTGATGCATATCGCTGTTCCGCCTCCGTGTGTCGGTCTTCAGTGCGAATATGTAATGTATCGGGATGGAAAAGGAGAGGTTGGGTTTGAGGTGCGTTCTTGGGTAGTAACATCCCGACGGAAGTAAAGTCTTTTAGATATTGTCGGATGTCTTGTACCCTTCCGGCCAGGTCCCGCCGTTCGCGTTTCCAAGTTCGTTTGATGTTCGTCACGTTTATGTCTGGTAGTTGAATTTTAGATTAGGTCCGCCAAACTTTGTCCAGGATGGTGAGTATTTTGGCATGTTGATTCGTCGGTACCTTTGAGTAGGTGATGCATTTCTTTTGCTTGCTATGAGGTTTGAGAGCGTTGAAGTTTTTTGAGAAGAGAGAAACAGTTCTTTCAAGTCAGAGAAGGTGTATGTTTGAGCTGGGAGATGGATGGAAGTGGGGAGTCGGATGTTTGGGTTCTTCCGCGTATTCTGTTGAAGAGTTGTTGCTTAGTTGGAGGTACGAAGTGGGGGAATTCAGCTGGGTGGGTCTGTCTGTTTGTTGTCTTTGTCGTTTCAGTTTCGCTGAGCCAGAGTGGTCAGTCTGTCCTGCTTAGCTTTTAAGAGGACGGCAGTCTTGGGAGTAAGTGGGTGCCCCGTCACGTTGGCAGTTTGCGCATTTAAAGCAGTCCGTTGGTTACAGTCGTTGACTGTTAGTGGTTTCCGCCCACTTGGGCGCAAAGTCGTCGGTCTTGGCAGTATTGTTTTAGTATGAAGAAACATTGGACACTTGCGTCACACCGTGGGATCCTTCGTTTTGCTGGTAGTCAGGTATCGTCACACCCGTAGTGTAGTAGCGTGCTTAATGTTTTTCTTATGTCAGCATGTCTTCTTTATTAAACTGCTATTCATGTAGATCCCAACCAGTCAGGGTGTTGTCGGGTTTCTCCTCTGCATCTCTGCAATGTGGTGGCATGGGGAAAGTTGTAAGCATTTGAGTTCCTGAAGAATGTCGGATTTGGGGGCGTGTTGGGGACGTCCTTTGATTACTAAAGTTTGTCTCGTCGTTCCTCTGTCGCGCTGGTGGTGGTAGTATAAGTTAGTCTAAAGTATTTTGCTTCTAACTGTCTGCGAGTCATTCGATTTTGTCTGAGGCGTCCAGGATAGGGTCTTGTGGGCTTGGATGGTCTTAGGTTGGATGAATGAGTCCTTTTTTTCTCCGGGCGAGAAAACCGTTTGCGTGCAAATCTGGAGTCGGATAATAGTCGCGTGGCAGGGCGTTAGTAAGTCCGTGTTGTCAATGATGATCGTCCAATTTGGGTTCTGGAAGTTTGCAGTCGCTGGCGCATTGTCGGTTCAATGTCAGTAGTGTGTCATTGTCGAAGGTGTTTGTTCGGGGGGGTCAGAGGCGGTACTTAGGCCGCTGAATCTCGTTGCTGAGGGTAGTAGAAGGAGGGCGTTATGGTCCGGGGAGGCTTTGCAATACAGTTTGCCAGTGGCCAGTTGGAAAGTTGTTTCGGTGCCCGGAATGGGGAGTTAATAGGTTGGGTGATTTTTGGGATGGTGGTAGGTTACAGATTTGGGATGCGAGAGAAAATGAAGATGAGGAAGGTTGTTGGGAGAGAGGAATTGCCTTGTCTGCCCCACGTCACTCACCTGCGGGTCTCAGGCTCTGAAGTCGCCGTCGTCCGTTGTCTTCTGTGGCAGGCTTGGTGTTGTGCCGGTCGTTGATTCTTTTCTTCGCTGGTGCCGAAGGTGCATCAGCAAGAAGGTTTGTCCATATGTGTCCTGTTCGTTGTCGTCGTCAGAGGGTAGAGGTGTGACCAGGTATTCCATTGATTCCGGGGTAGTCATGTTTGCAACGGCCCCGCGGCCGTTGGCGTGTCCTGTAGGACGCAGTTGCCCCGAGTTGTTGTTTGGGCGGCGCTTGAAGTTGGAACTTTGAGGGCTGCGTTTCTTCAGGACCCTATGCCGTGTAGTTAGACATTCCTCGACGGTTTCCCTCGTTTACTTCAGGTTGGATCTCACGTCAAGTGATTTTCCAGACAGGAGCCAAGAAGAAAGTACTCGCTGTAGCTCGGCACGAAGGCGCAGTAGTTACGTACGTACGTGCTCGACCAAACTCTCGGAGAGAATCTCGGAGAGAGTGGCGGCTGGTACGCCAACAGACTGGAGGTTGTACCTCCATCGAGTGACGGAAATGTAATTTACAGAATTCAGAACACTGGTATACAATAAAATGTAAGCAATTCATGCAAATGAATTAAAACTAAGTTAAATAAAAGTCTATATTTAAACATTTATTTCATAATTTGTGTGTGTCAGTGTCAGGCATATACACCTTCTGCGCACGTGCTTCTGGCTTTTATTGCCACTGGGCCTTTACGTTTTTTATTAGTTCTGCATTGAGACAATTGACGGTAATAGAATTCGTTTAAAAAGGAACTCGTTTTCTAAAATACAGTGATAGCAGTGACTTCAGCACTTTGCAAAAAGCACTATTGCTTGAACACGTTTTTCACAAAATTATTTTATTTCGAACTTTTCCCCAGCATATTCTTACTTAGTGTGTTATATTAAAACATTAAGAAATACTTTCAAAATATTTAAAAAAAATAGAATATTAATTGATAGGATTTTCTTTATATTTCAGCATCGAAATTGCGGGAGATCGGTGAAAGTAAGAATAGCGGGCCCCCAATGCTGTTAAAACTGTCCTGAGGATGGTGGCGTAATTCTGGATCCAGATTCGGATTCGGCGCATCGATATACATAGAGACACATGTGTCAAGGTTTTGGGTCTGACAACAACCCCTCGGGGGGGGGGGGTTGTAAGATGATTTTTTGCGATTAAAGAAATGGAATGGGGTGGCGCAATTCTGGCTTCAGATTCGGATTCAGCGCGTCGAAATACTTAAAACGAATACAATCAGCAAGAGCTCAGTTAAGCCTGCGTCATTCTAGATAATATGCAATACGACACATTCAACCAACACCTTTTGAATAAAAAATTATCTTAATTTACAGATCACACTAGGATGGAGAAATATAATTTCTAGGGGACGGAGCGCCAAATAAGATCAGTAAAATACTTTTTAAATGCAATGAAATATTTTTAAATGCCCTAAAAGGCAATAAAAATTACGTTTTTTATCAAAACAAATTCAGATGCGATTATTGGATATGTTACTGATGTAACCGCAGTGGCGGATCGAGGGGGGAGGGCTGCCCGTCCCCCACTTCTAGAGAGAGATATTAAAATGGTATAAGCGTATAAGTTCAGAAAAAAATTAAATCAGAAACAAAAAATGTAGAAACGTGCAAAATGTATCGATAAAGTAACTCCGCGTTCTGTCCTTAGTCTTTTAGTTACGAATGGGCATCCTGATTCTTGTTTATTGTAGCCCAGTGGTACGTATGGAAAATGTTTTGGACTGTTCTCCGGAGGTGCATCACAGCTCATATCTTTTTCGTACTCCGCGACAAGCGGTACCACGGAGACTTCCACGTATTGGAGTGTAGGCGACGCAACCGGAAACACTTGAAGGAAGGTCTCTAGGTGCCAACTGGGCGATCGTGGGACGCTGTGACATTTCGCGCAATTACTGTGTCCGAAACAAAAGAATAGGGCATGGATCGTTCACATGCGCCGGGAGAAAGCGTGATAATTGGTACTTAAGAAGAGAAAGAAAATATCTGAAAGAATAAGAAGAAAAGACAAAGAAATCTAATAAAAAGAAAACGTAGCACATGCTTGAGATATATTTTGTGAAATCCTGTCGACTTTCTTCAGTCCTGGACAGTAAGGTTTTTATGTTAGCAAATGTTAAATTTGTCGATTGATATGTTTTTATTTAAATTCTGTCTGTTCACATCTGTATCATAGAATGAAAAATATAATACCCTAATGCTTTGTCGTTTTGCAGCTTTCAATTCAACCATTTTAATAACAAATATATTTTTTAAATTAAAAAATTAATTTAATACCATAAAGTATTCATTAAATATTAAACTTAATATTTTGTTAAGAAATATAAATAATTTACCTTGTTTATAATTTATATTGTCTTTATTTTTTCTGTATATACATATATACATGCATTCATTCGTCTTTGGATTCGCCCCTGCATAACAATGTCATAATTCTCATCTTTATTTCCAAAAATACAAATCATTATAACCGGGAGAGATGGCTTAGTGCTCAACTGATGTCACTGCAGTGCCTCTGACTCAGGATCCTAGGTTCGAGTCCCAACAATGGCTTGTCAACTAGATCGAATTCAGTCGCTGTCTGGAGGAGAATTCTAGAGACGGCTGATCTGATTGTTTTTTTTTTTTTTTTTGTGGTTTCTCCGGTCAACACCAGGCGAATAACGGAGCAATACCCAAACAATCTGGCCATGGACCTCGCAGTATCTTTTTCTCTTCTTTTCTCTCTTCCGTCCTTGCCCCTTGCACACACACTAACATGCACTACACTACCACACATGTCGGGAAACAGCTCGGGAGCTTAGAGGTTGTCACAACTGGGGTGGTGCCCCTGGGCACGTGTGCCAATGGCCTACCACCATTGGGAGATACCTGGTTTCGTACCATTGGAAATGTTTGTTTCCAAAACTTCTTTCTTTGAGATTCTCAAAAATAATCAGTAAACTAAAGCATAAATATTCGACCAGGAATGATCAATTTTAGAATTGTTTGTTAAAGACTTGTGCACCTTCCATTATACTACATCCGTTAATTCTCACATTGAATGCATCCTTATGCACAAGAATATTTTCAGGTGTTTTCAAAACAGCGGAGATAAGGCCGCTCTTTAATAAAGTCACCAATAATGGAATTCAAAGTTACTGACAAATTTATCTTGTCAGTCTTCTCAAAAATATTTCAGTGAAGTCGTGGTAATGCAAGGTAATAAGTGGTGGTGGTGGTGGTGGTGGTGGTACCTTGGATAATATGGGAAAGAGGAAAATGCACAATTGAATTTTCAGTTTCAATGTGTAACAAAGTCAAATTTAATGTGTAGGTACTATTAAAATTATGGATACATACCCGTACATAGCGAGAGCGAGAACCAGTATCAACAAAGTGTTAGACTGACTGACAGTGGCTCTGGCACTGGCACTGACCGTCGCACATGTAACCTCCTCCGCAGTGTTACCAATCTATCAAGATCCAGCTCTTGATTATCACTGCTCGTTTGGTGACTTGGTGCATATCAAGCCATCTTGGATTGGTTATGCTCGAATTACCGCAACTGTATTGTATAATTTTCTACTCACGAATGAAAACCTTTCTCAGAAACAACAAAGCATTTTCAGAATTTCAACATGGATTTAGAAAATCAGAATCAATGGAACCAGCCATATTTTATTTTCTTGGAAACATTGCTGCATCAGTGGATCAAAATAAACCACCTATTGGAATATTTTTATATCTTTCAAAAGCATTTGATGTCATTGATCATAACCTTTTACTTTCAAAATTACCTATGCATGGAATTTGTGGAATTGTTCTAGATTGGTTATGTTCATCCCTTAAACCACAACTTCAGAGTGTAAAAATATCATACTGGAATGAAGGAACGTTATTTACTCACCTTTCCAATTCGTTGCCAATTGCACCCAGGGTCCCACTAGGATAGATTTTAAGCCCCATTCTCTTCCCACTTAACATTAATAATATGCCCTCATTGATTCAAATGGAAAAGCAATTCTCATTGCTGATGATGTGAATAGTGTTTCAAAAAGAAATAGTAAATAGTTTAAAATCAGATTTTCAATTTTGTATTGTAATGTAAAATTAATAGTCACTCAAGGGAAAACTGTTTCAATGCAGTTTTCCAAACTTTATAGAAACCTGCAATATGTTTTCAGAACCCAGTTTAAAT
This sequence comes from Gryllus bimaculatus, assembly GCA_017312745.1. Taxonomy (NCBI): domain Eukaryota; kingdom Metazoa; phylum Arthropoda; class Insecta; order Orthoptera; family Gryllidae; genus Gryllus; species Gryllus bimaculatus. The sequence goes on along the minus strand of BOPP01000079.1, from coordinate 3,959,717 downwards.
TCAGTTTCTTTGGTGCAGATGTTTTTTACTGTGTAAATGTACCCTTTTTTTTTTTTTTTCCACTAAGCCATTGGAATCTGTTTTTTAATATGGCAAGTTCTGTGTGTATGGCCTATACTAAGAAAATCAAAAAATTGCTGTTCTATAACTCAACACATAAATAGCAAATATTTAATGGCGGATGCCTCTTCCTTGAAACTTGGCTGTCACATGACATCAGTTGTGTTAAAATCAGAGACAAATTGAGCATGAGAATTCAGTTGTACATATAGTATGAGAACGGTGAGAATATTACAATCAAATATTTGTATTTTTTGTGAGTTACTGCTTTCTTTAAATTTCTGCACACTTTGGAAATGAGTAATGAGAACATATTTTGTTGTCGCTAAAATATCCCTGTAAACCATCTCGATTAGTATTTACTAGGCTGTCCAGGTGGTGCCGCGTCCTTTGCGTAGGTGCCTACGTTTCGGTCGCCATTCTGCGATCTGAGGAGCATTACACACGGAGGAAGGTCGCAGAATGGCAACCGAAATGTTGGCACCTTCACCATGGACGCGGCGCCACCCGGACAGCCTAATAAATACTGATTCCAGCCACGGAAGCCTACACTCTCACATCTCAATTAGTCATCATATGTACTGACTGAGAAGTTTATTTATAGATTGATTCACTTAATTATGAGAACAACACAAGACTGAAATGGTCATTTTGAAGTAATTTTAATGTTAATCAATATTTAACTGTGTTGATGCAATTTATTTAAGACAAGTTGTACTAAAAAATGACTTGGTATATAAATAAAAGTGATCTGATACCCTTCAGTGCAACTGCTGTGTTCCATGAAAATAGTTAAGTCTTAAGTTTAAGCTCATTTACATTTATGTGTTTCTTAAAACAAACTGCAAATCTTATAGCTTTGTTTTTTGATAATTTATTAATAAAATATCAATACTTATAAAGAAACCAGTTTTCATTTAAAAAAAACTTTTTTCAGGTTTTCTTCACACGAAATGGTGAAACCATTGGAGTCAGACAAGTTCGTATTCCTAAAGGAGGATTCTTTCCTACAATAGGAATGTTGAGTGTTGAGGAAAAGGTGCGTGTTGATTTAAGACCTCTGACTGGTTAACAAGAATTAATCTGCCAGTGAAAACAGTTGTAGCTAATAGCTGAAATCACTGGTAGCTATTTTTTTTAACATATCTGTGATTAATTGTTTGTGCTTGGGTCACAACTTGTTTTGTCCGTTCTTTGTCAATCTCTATGTGAAAGGTAGTTGAAGTTTCATTGCTTGTTTTTCTAAAGTATTAGTTGCTTATACTTTGCGCATGATGAAGGAAATGTTACATTGTGTCTTATGCAACAAGTGATCAAAGCTTTACTTTGTGATAAACATTTGTTTTATATAGTCTCATAAAACATCAGTGACTCCATTGGAATGTGGGCACCTAATCTGCAGGCAATACAATTTAAATGTATGTAAAATTCACACCTGTAATTTCATTAAAATTCTTTTATTTTCTTTGTCAAAACGGGGTTTAAAAAAGATGACCCCGTAGCTCCAGTCTCCATTACTAATTTCAATCAATTTTGCAACAACAATACACAAGATTTGTGTAAATTTTGCCCTTTAAGTTACTAATTCAATGTGACTAACAATACAAGGACCAAACAGAGATTGCTTCTGATGCCCGTTGCCATTATAACTACTTACTATTAGACTAATTCTTTAGGGAAATGCTACTGTTACTTGCATGTCTATGTAAGGATCCGGCACCATGTTTATAATGTGTTTAAATTTTATTCCAATATTTTCTCATTTTCAACACTGTTGAAAAAGTTTTCAGCACTGTTGAGTAAAGAGAAGAAAAAATTGTGTTGCTTAAAAACTGGGAACATAAGTGGCATTTGAATTGAGAAGTATAGCGAAATACTCTGAATACTGGAAGAAGAGAAAGAAGAAGGTGTAGAATAGACAATTTTTGCTTGTGGATGAAGGTGGTGAAATGTAGGACATTATTTCTTTTCCAATAATGAAAACTAACTTTACTTCTGTTACTCAATGTGGATCTGGATGTAATATGATACATCATTCTAGTAAATCTAGATATCTATATAAAAGAGGAATGTACTATGTAGGGAATTCTCACCATTGCTGCAAGAAAATATTGGCCTATTTTTTTCATTTTGTGAGGGTCTAAATTAGAGAAAGTGTACTGGAAATCAAGAACAGTGAGAATATAAACATTTACATTATATTATTTACTTACTCGTCTGTTAGTCTTGATTTAATATTTTAGATGGTCTTCAGATGCCTTCCCTTGGTCCTTGATGTAATTATAATTTTGTTTATGTTGGTGAACAACTTCCGGTATTCGGTTCAAACTGCTCGAAGTCAGGTGAGCAATAGTAAGTTTCAGTGTGTGTTACAGACATTGTTGCTCACCTGACTTGAAACAGTGTAAATTAGCTTACAAATTATCCCAGTCCTTCCACATTTCAATTTTAATATTTAGTTTTACACATATTTGTTAGTTTTGTTGTTGCAGTTGTACATGCTGACTCCAAAAGTTGCTTTGTGTGATTGCCAAATCTCATGACAATTCTAAAGGAATCACTAGAGATTTGTAAAAATCTCTAACATTTGTTGCACATTTTCAACTTTTGTATATTAGAAGGAATTCTATGCAATTATGAAGGCTTGTGATTATTCTGGCTCGGGCTCTGGTGTTAGGTAATAGTCCATGGCAAAGGAACAAAACAAATGCATTTGTAATATTTAATGTGACCCATGTACATTCAGTAGTGCAAAGTATGTATTGGCAAGAATGTGATGACTGTACAGTGCAATTTCTTCCCCTCGTGGCGGTTTTGTGTGCATTGTTATTCTTTTCTAGTTCATTGTTCAGTGTTGTATGACAAAAGGTTACTTGCATTTTTGAAAAATGGAATGAAATTTCATTTGGACTGCAAGATGTTCATTAAACTGTAAATGTATTACATACTTAAACTGATAGTGATAATGTGATTTGTGTATAGCTGTGTGAAAATTTACAATTTTTGGCCTTCATTTGATTATTGTATTGCATATCTTTAATTTCATGTATGAGTAGAGAGAAAATAGTTTCCTGCATATAACTTGAAAATAATAACCCATTTCATAGTTGAGATATCAAGGGCTTGGGGCAGCAACAAAATAAAGCCATGCCAGTCACACCAAGCTTCCCTCTATTCATCAATGCTAATAGCTTAATTTTGGTGAAATGGTGGCAATTGCTTGGGGGCACTCACATTTTCATTTTGGCCAAAATTGAAATACTAAACACTGGGAAGGTTGTTGTTGCTGGGCGGCTTATCATGTATCTACCCCTTATGTAGAATAATTTGAAATATTAAAAATGTTATTTTGTAACTGTTACTATGTTTATTCTTCACCAAATTGAGCACCCTATATTTTATTCATTTCTGTTTAGCTCCCCTCATTTGGTTGTTTTATAGCTTGGTAAAAACTAGTTTTAAAATGATTAATAATAAATTTTTTATTATATGTGTACAAAAAAAGTTTGATCCCCTGTTTAAAACTAGTAAGTATTGTATTTGTAAGAAGCCTTTGAAATTAGGATTTCATTTAAACGTTTCTAGCAGCTAATTCAGTTTGTAAGTTTACAAGTTATATGCTGGATAACAAATTGAATGGGTTTTTTTTTCTCCCACAGAATTTATCATTTATATCAATGGTAATTGTAAAACATAATTATTGTATAAAAATGGAAATGTTTGTGTACTTACATACATCATTGTTATTGTTAGGATTGCTTTAACTCAATTTTTTTACAAATAATCTCTCTGTTCGTACTTATGATGTTTAATGTAAAACAGCTATATATATACTTACTATATGTACGTTTCATGTGCATTTCAAGCAATCTCCTAATGAATTTTTTCGATAGCTTATGTTGAGCTGCACAAACTTTGCATTCCTGTTGTTATTAATTTATGTTGTTATTATTATTATTATTATTATTATTATTATTATTATTATTATTATTATTATTATTATACTATTGTGATGACGATTGAGCTCCTGTTACTTTGAATGGAATTATAGTAATATTGAAAGAATCCAATATTTTGAGATTATCGTAATACTGTTTTTGAGTTACTAATACTACAATATTTTGGGAGACAATTATTATGGTGCTGAAGATACATAACAGAGATCATTGCTTTTGTGAGTGTATTGCTTTGCCTTAAATTTTATTAAATTTCCTTTTAATCACCCCCCCGCCCCTCTTTATCTCTTTGTATATTTATAGTGTTCCATATTTTTATAACAATTCAAAAGTGTTAATTAATTATGTTTGGATACCAAAGATCTCTTAATGATGGAATCACAGTAAATCTGCTAGGTAAAATGTAATGTGAATAACTAAAAATAGATTCTTTTGCCATAAAATAGTTGCTGGAAATATTTGTTATAATTTTGTTATGTAATAATTTTCAGTACTGGTCATAAGCAATAGTACACAACATGCACTTTTGAAGTAATTAAAATGTTTTCCAGCATATACGGAACTGGATAAAGAACGAAAAAACGTGTTTATTTATTTTACTTATGCTGCTTCATCTTCAAATTTCATGTTGGATATAATTATTATTGTTGAATTAATGTTTTAAAAATCTATATATTTTTCAAAGCTATTTGCGTATCAATCCTTTATAAACTTGAAGTTGAACAATTTTCTTGGTATATTAATAATCTGTGAAGAACCTTGCAGTCCAAATATTTTCATATCAAAGCCTGCAATTTAGCTGTAATTTCTTGTGTTATGCAACATGTTTTATATGAAAAAATTTATATCTGAAAGTACCATTAAAATGTTTTTGTTGGTTGATTTTAGTACTTTTATCTGACTCTCACATAATTTTAAAACTCAGCTTGTTATTATATTTGCTGGTAATAATAGTGGTGTAAAAGTTTATTGAAAACTTAATTGATTAAGCATATTTGTAGATTAAACCTTCAACATACATGTATCAGTAAAATGTTAGGGGTGTTAGAATACAACAGCAGTAAATTCTGCTTCTATCAGCAGATTGCCCTCTTCTTGATCATATTAACTTAATGTCTTCAATTATTTGCAGTAAGTAACTCATAGTTGTGTGCAGCTTATGACCCACTAAGTAAGTCAATCAAGGAAGAACAGTCTATGAACACTGACACTGCCAAAGGTGCAAATGTGCAATAGTTAATATAATGTGGAATGGAGATTCTTTAACTCAGGATTTAACTTTAAAAACTTTTATGCAATTCGATCCATGTTTGTGATCTAATTCTGTATCGTTTCATCAGAATTCAGAGAAAAGTGAGCTATCCATATTTTCTTAATAAAATAAATATGTCCATAAATTACACTCTCATCTTTTGCCATTTCAAATGAAGCAGAATGTATCTGAATACTTCAAAATTGTTTATTATAAAGAAGGCAGAGCAATTGTTTACACTCTCAAATATAGTTTGACTCTTCCCATTGAATGATTCTTTTTTATTTTTTTAGATCTTTGCTTTAGAATATTTTAATACCTTATTCAACTTGGATATGTATTTTCTATTGAAGGTTGAAGTCATTTCTTCGAAATATTATAGTAACTGCTGTATAGTTGTATTTATGTAGCGAAGCTTGGTTGCATATTGAAAAATCGATATATTCAGCATTTAAAATGTGTGAAAATGAGATAGGCATAGTAAACGACCAGATGGCTCAGATCAACATGGTTAACCTGATGGACATATACATATTATTTCTGACCTATCTGATCAGATACTATGCACTGGAATATTTTTGAGTGTATTATATATGTGAGGTTTAGTGATGAAAGAAAAGGAAAAGAAAGACTGATAATTTCACCTTGTATTGTTTATGGCCAGCATGATGTTTATCAATTTATATTCCCTCAAAATGTTTGAGCAAAAGAAATTAAAGAATGAAAGAAATATTAAAGTTAATAATATTGTTTTAATAAATTATAATTTCTTTCAATTTAGGAAATGTTTCGGAACTTCCTAGTGTATTGAGCTTTAATTTATTACAACTGTTCTGAAGGGCAATCTTCACTATAACGGCTTTAGACTTAGCAATTTATTTATTTTATGCTTACTATGAAAAGTATTTCACTAGTTCTACAACTCTGAACTAAATGTATTGCTAAATTAACTCCTTGTTTTCAAATTTACAATTACAATGCACAAAACATGTGAATCAGTTCATTGTGTAAGTTCAAAAATACTTGTGCATATTTGATTTGTTCACAATTATTTAACACTTCCATACTGGTAATAAAAGTTGTCAAAAATAATCGTAGGAAAAGAAGAGAATAGGAGGAGGGGCAGATAATATTTTTCAACCCAGTATTTTATATTATTTGTTGTTTATATATGTAAAACTTTGTGACAGACAAGTTACATTAATTCCTATTTCTAACATAAGATAGTCCAGTACATCTCAAACGAGTGTTTTTATGTTGCTATTACACAATGCTAGTGAATTTGAAGCGGTAATTTCACAGTATGTTCAAAGTATCAAGTTTTATTGCATTTTTTGTTAGTTCTACCCTTTACATCTGATTTGATAATTCTGTGGAACTTAGATTATGGCAATTTAAGTTCATTTCTGAGAATCTGGATCCTTTGTTAACTTTATCTTCAATTTTGTATCATGATAGGCCTATGCTTTCTTTGATGACAAAGCGTAGCTTATCATACTAGAAAATTAACAAGTCCTTTAGTAGCATCACTAAAATGAACAACTTACAAATTACGTATTTTTCATGTGAAGTAGGTAAATTATCTTGTTCTCAGGATGAGTACCAGTAGCAGAGGAAGTACTTTTTGATTAACCAGAATTGGAGCTCTGCTACTACTAGCATTAGATCATAAGAAAGCCTCTAATTTATATGTTGAGTGGAATTTGCTGTGTTGAAATAGAAGTATTAAGTTCCATTTTTCAGTGCTGTATTGAGCCTGTTACAAGCCAAATCTGTTTTTATCATTGATCCAATATATACTCCCTTGATATTTTTTCCCCTTTTCTTTCAATATTCCATACTCTTTTGGTTGATCAAAAACAAATCTGTAGAGTGATATGGGTTTGCATCTTTGCATTTTGTGTAATATGTTTGTCTCGCATACGGGGTTCAAAAAATATTTTCCCCTCCGAGTGAAAGATACCAATCAAATACAATAAGGCTGACGTCTGTGCACAAGGAATAATCAGAATGCTCATTCTTAAATATACTAAAATTTTGTATTCATGTATGCTGATTTGTTTCATATCTTTGCTTCTTCTTTATAAAGGATTCTCCAAGAAACTTCCAATTCCATATTGTAAATATTAGGAAAATTTAGACAAGGGCATTTCAGTTATTGCTTATCTCTTGCTAGTGAATACATTATTAGTAGCAAACATATTTTACAACTATCCACATGCTTTGTGCATTAATTAGAACTGCTCATATAATATTGCAGTGCCTGATTTTCGTGGTGCTATATAGTGTTTTCATGTGTTGTAAATCCCTGTTTTACGCACAGTCATTTTTCAAATGCCTGTCAGATGTGATAATATCATAAGAATTTTGAGCTGTGATCTCCATCTTGTAAAATGTTCAATTGTAAAACTTATAAAACAATGAAAATCATGATTCTTGGAGCATGTGTAAATAAGGGGCTGGTTCACAAATCTGATTTGTCCTCACCAGTTTTATGTATTTAATTTCTTTACTGCAGAATAGGATATAAAGATTTGTGCTTAAAAAAATCTTTGATTTTTAGAGTAGATTATTTTTCGCTCTGATGCATTGTTTGTTGTAAAACAATTTTTTATATCCTAGGTTATTTTAATTGTTTATTAAATACATTTTGTAACACTGATGTATCTTGAAAATATTTTGAATAACTTAATTAATTTTAAAAACTATCAGTATTAGATTGTGAGAATGTATCATTTTCAAGAATCTTATTGTCAGATCAGTACTTTTTTAACCACTGAATGTTTCTTTCTTATACTTTTTTATTCAAATGGTTAGTTTCTGCTGCACTGTAGTCAAGTTTAAACTGGTAATGGTGTATTTGTCTTTGTTGCTGATCTATGTATTCAGTCACATAGCATGTTTGATCTTTGATTTTTTGTTCACCTTCTAGGATATGTACCCTTCACTTTGTGGCATTGTGTTGGTTTTGGGGGATACTTGTTATCATGAAATCAGACATGTGAAAGTCCAATTACCTGAGTAAGAAATGTTAGATGATTTGAATTTTTGGTTACATTACCTATATATCATAAATTAGTATTTGATTTTCTGGTTACAAATAATACACATTAATCGTTACTTGAGGATGTTACAACCAAAGTAATGTAAGTCATGTTTTGAAAATAATGCAGTAGAGTCGTAAATTACAATTAGTTTAACCTTCATGACTTAAACCAATTTGGCTTTCGTTCCCTTGATAACCTACTAGTAAATTCTTGCCTATTGAATTGAGATTGGTTTTCATAATATTACAGTCAGTGACATGTTCATATCAGTCAAAATTACTTCAGAATTGATTTGTTAGTTGTTGTTTGGAGTTTATCTTACTACTAGAAAGATATTTAAAAAATAGGGGGTATTGGAAGCTAAGAAGATCGAAGAGTAGATCGAAGTATTTAAGATGAACATTTAACTTGGGTACATTGTCTCCAGAAAAAAAAAAAATCAAAAGTTCATAGAAATGAAATTCATGTTTGAAAGTGTTAGTTGATGTATTTGGAATGTTCTGTTTCGGTTTACATAAGAGATGTGTAGTAACAGAGCAGTAATCAGAAAGACTACTCAGAGACAAAGACGCATTTAAATTTTAAATCTTTCTGTAATAGCGAATTTGGCAAAATTGTATTATATAAAATATGTCATTACATACTGCCTCTATCTGTTCCCTAATAAATAAGTATATAAAATATTAATGGAGTTCAAATTAATAGAATATACTTCAAGTATAAGATGTAACAGAATAAATATTAACCAAGGTGGAAATCACTGCATTTTTCAAATCCTGAAAATGACTTTGTGTAAGATATGCATATTGAATACTCTTTGATATGGTTTTGGATGATGTTATTCACAGGCCTATTATGTATCATTGCAAAATGTAGATAAACTGTTAAGTTTTAAGTATTGTCAATGTACCTATTCCATCCAAGAGTATGATAATTTAATTTTATTATTGTGTATATGCCTGTGATTTTGTCATTAATTGTGCCTTTGTATATATGAAAAATTAATTATCTTCAGTGTGAAAATTAGCATCCTAGAAATAAGCCTCTCTTAAGAGTTTTTATTATTATTATTATTATTATTATTATTATTATTATTATTATTATCATCATCATCATCATCATCATCATCATCAGAATCACCTTAGTTTAAATAGTGATATGTATCATCAAGCATTACGAACATTGTGTCATGATTTACCAAATATGTGGCTTGCAGGGATCAAATAGGCTTTTTATTATGTCTACTACAGCCACATTTAAATAAAATTTTATTTTTTGCTGATGTTATGTGGTAGAAAAGTATTTTAGTCTGTATTAAGCATTGTGTTCAGATTTAATTAACTAATTATTTTTGGATGTTTGTGGTAATGTGGAGAGGAAATTTAAGAGTACTGCTTCAAAATATTTGCTCATTCTGTATGATAAACTTCCTTAAAGCTGTAAGTACAAGATTCTGGAGTCCTATTTTGGAAAAGAAATTATTTTTATTAAAATATTGTAGGCATGGAAGCAAACAATTAGATATCCTTGGTTAGAGCTGGTAGTAAATAATGTATTTTAAGGAGCCAAAATAAAAACCCTCACATAGAGTAGTAATCAGGCCATATTTAAAATAAACATTTTTCCAATTTGTGCTAAAACACAATATTTCTGCTAAGAATCTGATCTTGGTGAAATGCCATACTTTAATGTATATGTGATTTATAATTGATTGTTCTATGGAAGAATTATTAAACAGGACCTTCCTTCAATACCTTTTCTATATCTTATAAAACTATACTCACTTAATGTTTAAAATGCAAGCATATAAATTGTGAATGTGTGGTGTTGTTTTTTTGTTTGTTTTTTCTTTCTTTCTTGGAACAGCCCAAATTGCTCTTTTTAATAAGCACAAGGACAGCTGTAATTTGATGATATGGTTGTTTTGTATGGTATATAAAAGGAATAGTTATGTTTGATTTATGTGCCACAAAAATGTTAGAATTATAAAATTCTGTTCTTTAATCTTGTACCCTTCTGATTCAAATTAAGGAGCTGTATTATCAGCTGATTTTATAGAATATATTATGCATTTATATTTAACAATAGCTGAAAGGAACGCCTGTATATTTGTCATTTCAAGAGAAAGAACAAATTCCTAGGACATTATTTTTAATGCTGCTAAATTCATGATGTTAATAAAAAGTTTTAAATGTGAATAAGAGCCTTATTAATTAAATAAAAGAAAAGAATTGTGGCCAAAATATTCAGTTATTTAAATATATTTGTTGTTAATAATGTGATTTCTCAAGTTTTAAGAGTAAAATTTATTATTCCTTTATTTTTTTCTTTGTTCTTCATCATCATCCCTCACAACATAAAATTTTATTTTCAGATTTTATTCAAGTTCTTTTAAATCAGTGAAAGAAAAGTATCCCCAACCCGTTTGTCATGATAATAACATTTAACCTCCTTGGACCCCCTGTAACTTCTAGTACATTACATAGCTTTTTCGTTTCAAACAATGGGGACAGTTTTGCGTATTTCTGTAGCATTGTTAAAAGTTTTTCCTATCCTAGATTAAATATTCGCCGATTTTTTAAGAACTGTTGTCACCATTGCATCTCTGCGATTGACACGAAAAGATCGATGCGCCGCAGTTTATGTAAATAAAAAAATGTATAAATATTCTAATTAATCTGTTATTTTACAGGTTAAGTTAATTTTACGGAAGTATACATTGTTTATTTTTTTCAATTTCCGTTATTAGGCCAAATCAAGTATTTGTAATGATGTATCTTCTGGATTACAATGGGTCTCAATTTTTGTCGACATTTTTAATAGGAAGGTCAATCATATTATTACAGGTAAATACAAAAGAATATTAGATCTCATCAACAATGAGTCGGATATTTCGGAGCTCATCGACGATGTTAATGATAGGATATACACAACTCCTTTCATGCATTTTCCCCACGGTTAAGAAGAAATCTAGTATTGGGACAATGAAGATTAAGTTGAAAATGATTAAACCTTCGCAACTTTTTTAACCTGTTCCTGCGGCACAATCTTCGGTGCCGGATTTTTGAGTAGCAGTAGTACTTCTGAATTCAGTATAAAGGGCCGGTTTCACCAAACAAAGAGTAAGAGTTTACTCTGCAGAAAATCATGTTTACTCGAGAGTAACTTCTTGGAGCGTTTCACCAACACTTTACTCGAGTGTAAATCGCTTACACGAGAGTAAATTCGAGAGTAACTTTACACCGCGAAAATCCGTCGGGTAAAGTACGGAGTAAATTCAGTTTTCAACGTGCATGTACCTCCGAAGTGTTGTTACGGTTCGACGATTACGAATGATAGTATTTGTAGACGATTCCAGCAATGATTCGGAATATTATCCACTAGTGCGAAAACAAAGGGTACGAGAGAGAATGGATTGGTTTTAATTATGACGATCGAGATTTTGTCATGAGGTTACGTTCGACCAAATCAGCTGTTTAACTTCATCAGATACATTGTAAACTGTAGAGAACTTCTAAAGTTATTTTTCTCCCATGTGGATACGAAATAAAGGTAGTACGTACCGAATACGACAACAAAAGGAAAAATAATAATTACAGGAACTACAAGTACTAAGAAATATTCATTTATTTATTCAGTAAAAACTGTATGTGACGTATGGGGGGATCATTTGCCCACGTTTTCTTGAGTTCCAGAATCCCTTTCCAACATTTTCACTACAAATAGTTGAAAGGCGAATAAAAGTTAAAATAATAAAACAATAAATAGTAATAAAATTTAGAAAAACGCGAGATCAGCAACATTTGAGAAACTAAACATTTTCGTTCCCTAGTTATAGAAAATTAATTTGAACCGCCATCGGTAAACGAACTGCACATTTGATTTTTCTGCATTGCTAACAAAATAGTAACTGGTCTCCAGAGAAGAAGAATGAATATTTATTAAGAAATAAAGATACAGAAACTAGGAAATAAACTATGCTAACTCAAACCACCATAACACCACACCAGATTATAACGTCAAGAACTCCGAAACTGAAATGAAATATAGAATATAAGGAATTAATCAAGGGTACGCGTTGGTCCGCCTTGGCGTCATTCTCGCTCACAGCCTCTTGAATCACTCTCAAATATTGTGTGTTCAGCTGATTTGCGGAGTAAATAGGAGAGTATGTACTCTAGAGTAAAATAACCCTCTAGAAGCATGGTGAAACGCTCATTCTACTCGAGAGTTACTATTTTGGAGTAAATGGTTACTCTCGGGTAACTACTCTCAACTTTACTCGGCTGTTGGTGAAACCGGCCCTAAGCTGGCTTAACACTCGCAAGAAAAGTTGCCAATGCAACATTGCGGCAATAAATATTTCTAATATTTGCAATATTTTTTGCTAGATATTCCGGTCGTAATGTAAACTATTGTGTTCCCATCCTCGGAAAGATATTGTCAGCTGTTGCTGGGACTAGAATTGGATTGAAGTATGAGCAAGATATTGCTGGAAGAAGTCAATGTTGATCACGGTCACATGCGCAGGAAGTACGAACGGTAGAACATAGACGTAATATTTCCATTTTAATATGCATTTTTTCGTAAAATGGGTTTGTAAAAATGTTTACGACAATAAAAGATGTATTAATAAATATTCCCTCTGTGGTTGATTATCAAAGGTTCAAATTGTGGTTCAGCTATAGATGCCGACTGATTATTAACTTTTTGCGTTAAAAATTATTAAGATATTAATCTAATCTAAATCAATTTTAAGATTACTCTATAATACATCAGTAGTAGGAAATGGATATTTTAAAACTTTTTTGCGAATTTGTAATTTCACTTTTTATTAAAAGAAAATTACTTTGCTCCCACGGGAATCGAAATCCACGAAATCATTTTGTTTTATGAAAAATGTTCAGACACTTCTACCTAATTCGGAAAAGCCCCCTTTTCCTTTCTTCTTAAAATTCAGATACACGTCCTCACAAATCGCCGGCGTTCAATGATTGAAAGGAAGAATACTCGTTTAATTTAAAAATCAAAGAGATTAAAGCATAATTAGTGATTTTCTGTTTGATTTAATAAAATGTTTCATTTATTTACGTTGTACTTTTTCTTAAATTAATTAGTCCTCCTTTTCAGTGCTAAAAAAAGTCACTTAACATTTGAGACATGGTTTCCAAGAATAAAAAATTTAACTAATTTACTTGCCGTCAGCCTATATAAAAGAAAACCGGATCATTTGTCGGAAATTCCAAACAATGTAAAGCTACAGCTTTTGATATTTCCGCCGAATGATCCGGGCGACAGCTCCAAATGTCGCTTCATTTGTTCATAAGTAAGTTAAGTGTTCCTGTGCCGCCTTAACAGAAATAAATTTTTAAACGTTTTCATGAAAAATAATTATTTTTGAACTACGGATATATGTTTGTATTTTATAAATGTAAGTCTTAGTCAATTCTTTACATGTTTTACGAAATAATTATTGTTTGTAGCACGCTCCACTTCACAATAAGTTACATAGATTTTTGGAGTTAAAAAATTATTTCGTGCAGTAATGGATTACATTGCAATAATAGATATGCCCTTGGCTCGCGGAAATTCTAACTCAAATTAAGCCCCTGGGTCCGAGGAGGTTAATTTCGAGAGAATGTCCATGGTATGTTATGTGCCAGGTTATCTCTACAGAGAAGCGCAGCATGATGCAGTAGCAGTGGCGGATCCAGGGGGGCATGCTACCCCCCCTACACACACACACACACACACATACAAAAGGCCCAGAGCTTTCGTTTGTTAGTACCTTCCTGTATTTGGCAAAATGAATGTAAATATTTATTTATGTTTGGCAGAGAAGTTGGATGTCAAACTCTGGCGTGCACAGGCGCCGAACCAGGGGGAGGGAAATAGGGAAAATTCTCCTCTAAAATTTTTCAGTAGCTATTAATTTTCACTTGTCACGAAACTTTCAAGCAAAAACATTTTCGGATAATCTTAAAAACGAATAAAATCGTGTCGCAGCATGAGTTGAGTATAGTCTGCGAAATTTTACAAAATCGACCAAAACATTTTTAATTACCCCTCCCAAAATTTGTTCATGTATCCGGCCATGGCCGTGTCGTGCATATAAGCATTTCCTAGAGAATTAATAAGTTTTTGGCTGTGTTATGCGGTTGCCGAGGTTTGTGTTTCTTATCACTAGGGCTCGGATACTTATGCATAAAAATATGTGAAATATGTATGTAATTATGAGATTTAAAGCAGGTAGATATGCATTAACGACGCAGAAAATGTGTACTATAAAAAACCTCATAAAAATTATTAAATTGTCATAATTTGTTATTTTTATTCGTTATATGTCACTTAAAATCTAAGTAACATATAGTCTACCGAAACAATGCAAATTATGACAAAACTCACCTGAATTATGGAATGGAACTGTTGAAAGTCACTTAATTTTTTTCATTACAGAACAACATTTCAAACACAAAAGATTCTCTGTTGCTTTTCAAAATTGATTTGTACTGGGAAAACAATGTTCACGCCAACACAGAGATGTGATTGGCACATGTATAAAGTTTGCAAGTTCTTCCAGTGATAATATTTCTTCAATGTCTGACCATCAAGTTCTTGCCGATCAGTCTGTTTGAAGAGGCTTTTTCTCTAAGGAAAGTATTCAGGCCGAAATTTCAATACCTTACAAAAATTATAATCAGTTCCTAATGAAAAGTAACTATTATTTTTAACTTCTTCTTTGTTGTTATTATTATTATCATTATCATTATTATTATTATTATTATTATTATTATTATTATTATTATTATTATTATTATCAGTGTTATTACTAATAAAAAGTAGTAACTACATCAATAAAGTAATTAATAATTACATTTTTTAGACATTTTACTCTGAAAATGGCAAAATATGTATGATTCTAACAATATGCTCTAAATATTATGCAATTATAAAGACTCTCAAAATATGTGAAACATGCACAATAAAAATTTGATTTTTATAATGCATGAACCTTGTTCTGTAGACATATTACAATATGCATGTATTTAAATGTAATAGAAAAAAATGCCGATCCGGTGGCCGAGATACGAACGTACCGAAAGATCGCGGGTTCGAGTCCCGCCTCGGGCGTGGTTGCATTGTGTTCGTCCTTTCACCCCCTGTCATCCATCATCATCCATCTCTCATTATCACCTTTCTGAATAACATTCAGAATTGTAACTCGAGGATTTATCCTCACCTCAAGGTGACACACAGTCGACCATGAACAGTAAAAGTGAAGTGGAACGACTCAAGTGGTCCAATGTGGCCAATCAAGTTAAAAAAAAAAGTTATTACATAACTATTCTATCCCTACTTATCACATTTGTTATTTACAATGATATTTTCCTTCTTTCGGTTTGTTTAGGTTCTAGCTGAACATCTCGTCCACATATTTGATTTAAGAAGTACTATTTTATTAGACATACATCAAGTCACTAATTTTTCATTTTGAAAATGGTTCGAAGTAAATATCATAATGACCTTACAAATAATATGTAATAGAAAATATTATCATAACCTCTGAGTAGAAGTAACCCCTTCCGTATATTTTTGTAAACTGTCGGCTTTTTAAATATTTATTTTAGAAAATTGTATTAACTATTATCATTGAGTGAAATATAACCCATATTACCCGTATTAAACTTTAATAATCGTTCGGGTAAAAATCTAGAATGTTCATAAACAGTCCTAAATATGTTCGTAATTTTTTAATAGAGTGGAGCAACTTTCAACACTAACTTAACCAGAAATTGATATAATTTGACCTATTAATGTTTCAATGTATTAATTATAATAAATATATGATTATTTAAAAATATAAATATTACATTTTTTATCGTTATCAACGATTTGCACTCGTGTCTGAAATGACATCTTGAAATGATTTCTCAGCTCGTGTGCCTGCAGGTAGTGTGCTGTCCTACAGAACGGAAGGCATCTCTGAATTGACATACGAAAATGGCATGTTGAGGTGGAGAGTTTGCGTGCTTCGCACTTCCGTCAGTTCGGCCATTGTTTCGCGGTCTTACGTGCAGACGCGTTACAATTTATTCAACTGGCATTGTATTTTAAAAAGTATTGAACTCGTTCTTATTATTCTTGCTATAACTTGGAAATGAAATAAATATTCGAATAATAAATTTAAAAAGTTACAATATATTTTCTTTCAATTTGAAAATCGCCTTCCCTATTGACATACTTTAGTGGTTAAATTTATTTATTGTACAATTTCAAAAATAAAGAACTAAATACGATGCAAAAATATATTTTATTTCTAATATAAAGGTCAATGTAAATAGAAATCATTTTTACATTCAAATCTTTTGTTTTGGCTGCGGAAGAGCTCAAAACATTCACCTGGTTGGTGGGCCGGATTGTCAGGATAAGTTTGACATGAGAACGACAAGAATGAGTGTGGCAAAACATTTTGATCAGATAGCGTTTGTATGTATTTCGATAGACCATCTATTGTCGGTTCACGACATTATCCCTTTATTGAATGGCTGTAGGACGACTCCCCTTCCTGAAAGCTCCGAGCTGATGGCTCCAACATGTAGGACATTAATTTTACCAAATGCTTCCGACCGCAAAGGGTTAATAATGCTTATGTGATTAGTTTCAAATTTGTACTAATGCAATAAAGCAACATTATAAACGAATTGCATACTCTTTTTGTGAAACACCATTATAAATTTATAACTGTCAAGAAGAAAATGGTGAAGTTTTTTCTTACGAGCTGCTGCTCGTAAATAAGATAA
Source organism: Gryllus bimaculatus (assembly GCA_017312745.1). NCBI lineage: Eukaryota > Metazoa > Arthropoda > Insecta > Orthoptera > Gryllidae > Gryllus > Gryllus bimaculatus. The sequence goes on along the minus strand of BOPP01000079.1, from coordinate 3,942,601 downwards.
TAAAACTTCCGAATTTGACGGAAAGAACACTTGCTAAGAAATAATTATTCAGAATTTTAATACTACTTAATAAAGAAAAAAGAACTGCATATCGCATCCTGTGAAACAGAAGGAGACTAGAAGAAGAAAAAAACTGGTCAAAACTTGCCTCCTCACCATGTCAAGTTATAAATATAGAATGTACTACTATTATTAAATTTGATGTAGTTGCAAACATAATTGATATGCATTATTAATGTAATTATTATTAATGTAGTTATTATTATTATTATTATTATTATTATTATAAGTAGTAGCATTAAAATAACATATTGAAATGTTAATTATTAGCAGATAATTTATCTACTGTATATTATCTTAATCTAACTGTAACAAGTATTGTATTTCTAGGTATCTCGATCACGTTTTGTTCAGTTTCCCTGGTCCTTTGAGCAAATGCTGAGATGGCCCCTTGTTTGCTCCTGAACAGTAAGGTAACTTCGCTCTCTCCACCCAAGGCATCATATTGACTCGTCATACACGATTGTAATTGTATATGTGACTCAATAAATATTAAATAATAATAATAATAATAATAATAATAATAATAATAATAATAATAATAATAATAATACTGCTAATTGCGATGCCGCGCCTTGCAAGTTTTAAGTTGGTACATTTTTCATTAGCTTAACTGAATTCTTTCTTCTCTCTTTTTAGAAAATTAATTTCTGTGTGTTATATTCGTATTTATTTGTTTTTCTTTAATGCTACAACGCAATTCTTTCCAAGTGCCAATAGGCATCCTAAACATACGTCGAGTTAGTCGAGCACAATATATTATAGGATAACTTGTCATTAAAAATAACGACGTCCGCACAATATGTAAAATGTATTTACTTGTACTCATGTAAATAATTGTTGAAGCGACACTCCACCTACTCCCTCTGAATAGCTACCCCTGCTTTGGTACATGTACCATGGTCTGTAGCCTACGTGTGCAAGGTTTGACAAGCATACGTGTGTATAAATTATGAGATTTTTTAATAATTAACTTATATTAGGTCCTCAGTCTTTCTTACACAACCGAATGGTTTGATGCAAGAATTACTGTTATCATCCGGCCCTATGAAGTCCAAGTTCTTTAATTTATTTATCTAGTAAAAGAAAATAGTACAAACTGTATGTGACGCGTGGAGGAGATAATGTGCGTACGTTCTCTTAATTTCCAGAATCTCTTCCCATCATTTTAACTGTACATAGTTGAAAGACGAATGAAAGTTAATAGGATAGAATAAAAAGTAATAATAATAATAATAATAATAATAATAATAATAATAATAATATTGAAGAAAGCGTGAGATTAGCAACGTTTGTAGAAACCCATAAAAAACTGAACTGAAAACTGAAAAAATAGACATTTTCGTTCCCGAGTTATAGAATCGGTAACTCTAGATTTGATTTTTCTGTATTGCTAACAAAATAGTAACTCACCCCCAGCACTACTCCTACCAATTACAAGCAACAGGAGAGTTCAACAAAACGTGCGCATAGTGAAGCTACATTTATGCCCAGAAGCGAAACAAGGGGCCATCTCAGTATTTTCTTTATGGATCAGGGTAACTGGACACAAACGTGATCGAGCTGGGGGCTATTGACCAAGAAGCTGAAGTACATTACTTGTTACAGGTATATTAAATTATGTTTATTATACAATATAAATGCAATCTAATGCATTATATATCATTGTTTTGTTAAAATAAATTGTATTATTTTTCTTTTTGGTGATCACTATAGCCTCTAATTGTTGAAATGTACAAAATGCAAATGTTTAAAGTTGGTACCGATGATATTCTTTTTGCTTTTTGTAATGTTTTGGTAGTATGAGCAAGCAATAAAAGAATACACGACGTTTTCGTTGTGAGTTAAACGTGTTTAAAAACGGTGTGGTCTTTATAATATTGTGCAACCAGATAATAGAAAATCTAAATTTTAAATCACTAATTGCATAAAAACAGTTATGCAACAGGAAAGATTTTACTTCTAACTTTAATTTGTGTACCGATTTTAATTGTTTAATGTCATGTGGCAACACGTTGTAAAGTAACGTACAAGTATTGTATGTGGATTTCTTCTAATGAGCCGTTGATACTGATACTTGATGAACGTGATTTTTACCACGTGTGTTGTAATTATAAATATCAGAATTGCATAAAAATATGTTCCCACCATGAAGTAAGTCAGTTTTGATAAAAAATTACCGATTCGTAAATAAATAGGCACAGCAATGGTAAGATTCTAAGCTCAATGAAGAGAGGCTTGCAGGAATCACATGGATGGAATATTTTCATTGTTCGAATAATTTTCTTTTGCAATCTAAAGGTCTATAAGCAATCTAAAGGTGGGTACTGCAAGGTGAGATTATGCCATATATCAGTTCGTACATTCGCAAAATACATGCAACGAGCTGCATGAAGACCGACAAAATTTGAAAGAATCCTGAATGCATAACATAATGAACTTAATTTGGTGTTCAATTCTGTTAAATGTTCATTCTATTTGTGGTTTGATTCAATCGAAATATCAAGAACTTTTGTTACTTTAACATCATGTACATTAACATTTATTTTCAATGAAGCATGCGATTGCCGATTTAAAATGCATGAAAACCGTTTTTCCTTCTTTTTCTATTAATTTGTTATTACGAAACCAAGTTGAAACTTCTGAAGTCATACTATTTATTGTTTCTTTCTTTGCAAAACATATTCGTGTCATCGGCAAAAAAAAAAAAAAAAAAAAAAAAAAAAAAAAAAAAAAAAAAAAAAAAACTGTTCATCCATTTTTAAAACATGAGGGCATATCGTTTACGTATAACAGAAAGGGACCTGAGATCGAACCTGAGGGAGAATAGGACCTGAGATCGAACCTTGCGGGACCCCTTGCTCAATTGACAGAGAATTGGAAATATAAGTAAATAATGTCCTTTCGTGCCAGTACGATATTTCTACTCTTTGAGATCGATGCTTAAAGCACCTCGTTATCCAGTATTTCGTATCTCGTATTGCCAGTCTAGGCAATACCACGAATTCCATATGAAAGTAATTTTGAAAGCATGATGTTATAGTCAATAACGTCAAAAACTTTCGAAAGATCTAAAACTATTCCAGTGGGTAGCCATTTTGGTCCATTGAGGAAGCAACATCTTTAAAAAAGGGAAAAAATGGCAGTTTCCGTAGATTTTGATTTTATAAAACGATGTTGTCAGTCTGAAAACGCGTTTTTTCTGAGAATAGTTTTCATTCGTCTATAGAAATGCCTCTCTAATATTTCTGAGAATACTGACAAAAGAGAAATTGGCCGGTAATTTTGAATTTCGTTTTTGTTCCATTTTTTAAAAAGTGACTTAATTTTTGCTGTTGAAAATATTCCTGTGCATTAAGGAGCATTGAAAATGTGAGTTAACGGATGTAAAAAGGCAGATGCACAAGTTTTCAATAAACAATCCGGAAATTCATCCTGGCTATTTATTTTTTAGTTTACTGACTATTCTGAGGATTTTGCGAGAACAAGTTTCGGAAGTAAACATCATGTCGAATTTTTGTGGGGAAAGTGTATGATGTTGAATTTTGTGGTTTTAGTCCCTTAATGAGATCATTCGTGAGACCAGCCGCAATTCTAGAAAAGTGTTGGTTGAAGAGATTTGCAACTTTGTCCAAATTACTTTGTTCTCTTTTATTATCATTTAAAACAACATTATCTTTAAATTATCGAGACGATTTGGTCGTAAATCTTGCTTTATTGAGGGGGGGTGTAGATGCAAAGTAAGGCAATTTTGAGTGTAGTAGATGTACGACTGTTATTTCAAAATCTTTTTCAACTGCATATAAATTGAATTCTGACAAGAAAGTAGAATCAATACCATTCCTTTCCTAAATACACCAACCTCCGTATAAGCTCTGACTAAAAGCTCTCTCATGATGGCCAACATCCTCAGTGACGCGACTCTGATATATACTCTCTGACGGCGATATGTACCGGAAACCGGACAAAACCCTCTTCCCAAAGTGAGGCAAAAAATTATGGTCAAGATCGGTGAAACGTCATCCATTATCGAGGATGATAGAAGACACCTTAAGCTCGCCAACAACAACCGCACATTCCGTATCTATGGTCTTCCTAAGATCCATAAACTGGACGTACCTGTTTGCCCTTTAGTGAGCGACATCAACTCGCCTTCCCACCACTTCGCCCGTTTCCTTGCCAACAAACTGAAACCCGTCACCATCAACATGCCATCCGCCGTCCTCAATTCCGAACATTTCATTACAACAGTACGCTCTGATCGAGGCGACAACATGTTGACCGAAAGGTTAGCCACCATGATCGAGACGTGGTGCATCCCTGATAGCCTCGAAGATGTCTATGTGTCTTTGTTTCTTTGTGCTTACTATCCTATTTGCGTTGGTTTGTGGATGAACGTTTCTTGATGCGAGGGGGTAGTGATAATCGTCATACATTAAATACAGATACATAAAATCTGTTTTCAGTCGTGATTGATAGTGGGGATTGTGTTTTTGCTTTCGCGGATGGACGGTTGGAAGTTTCTGCGGTGTTGCCTACTGTTGTCCAACCGTCTGTTTTGAACGACCGTTTCGAGCCTTGGGATGTATTGATCTAAATTATTGTTTATGTGTGTGCAAGCTTTCAAAAGGTCGGCTTTGAGATTGCACAGAGTAGAAAATGCATAGCGAGTAGTAGCCATGTCACGAATGTGTATGAAAGTTCTTCGTAAATATGAGAATAAATAAATAGATGAGAACTCAGACTAATGTAGAAAGTATCTCCTGAACTAATATTCTTTTAATTGAAGAGTATTCAATTATTTAATTTTAATTGCGTATTTATTTAAAAATAACAGGTATTTGATTCTAATTAGTATTTAAACGAGATTGATTAAATGCGAAAGGAGTTCAATGTCTTAAAATTAATAGATCTAAGCTGATTACACTTAACTTATTGAAACGCCACAAAATTGACCACTTTTGATTTGATTTATTTACAGTCGCATCAACTACATAGAGTTATTAGCGATACCTGAATAATAACAATCAGTACAAAAGAAATAACACATAACTCTAGAATTTTACAAGTATGCTTATATATTGTTTTATACATTTCAATTTTCCTTTACAAAGCAAATGAATTTAATCACTGTTCATTTGTTATTGAGATCTTTAAGAGTAACTTAGTTTGTACTTTTTCTTGCACTTTCATATTCAGGGGCAAACTAAACAAATGTTCTCTACTGAAAGAGGATCTTGCCCACACTACATGTTATCAGGCATCCGTCCTGTCAATAAGTACCGGGTGAAAATGTTGTTGTTCCGATCTACATCTTATTAAGACGACCTGATTCATTTCTGCAAGAAACTACCTGGATTATCATCTTTCAAGTTTCCTAACTTATCTTAATTTTGCAACCCTGTTAAGTGTTCCATTCTTTACTGTCAAGGTCAGGCTAATTTTTCTTGGACTCTTTGAGGTATTCTATAGTGTGACTCATGATACTCACCACGACCACAACACAGACTTCTATAACAAAAATGTATAACAAGAAAACAAAAACAAATATATACACTTAATAATCTATTACACCCTAGCTTCTATAAGCCTACTATCCCCTGATCGCGGGAGCGATCCAAACCCGATGAAATTTTTTGATGTGGCATTCCCCACTTCTACTTTTGAAGCGCGCACAAAGCTAGCTTCCGTACCGATGTCACGCTGGACACAAATCCTTTCTGGCCACCAAACGGCTGGTTTGCCTTCCCAGGAGCGACTCTTATCCGTGATAATCGCCGTGAATCGTGCACTCAACCACTCTTCACCTCGGAAGCACGCACACAGGCATCGCTCCCCCTGACCGCAGTCACCCAAGACATAAAGTCCGCAGGCCTTCGTCAACTAATGACTCCAGCCTCGCAAAACCTGGGCTCGCATATTGCACCGTTCTCGGCGCCAAGTTTGTGCACACCACGAGTTCTCCACCGTCTCCAGAACCTACCTACTGGGCCTGTACACTCATATATAGCGAGGCCCACTTTGACCTACTACGGCACGCCACCCCCTCGCTTTTATAACATGAAAAGCCTTATAAGCCGCGAAACTCCCAAAAGCCGATTCTCCCGTTCCGCGTTCTCCTTACGGAAAAACCCTACCTTCCTGTGCTTATGGCTAATCCCTCCAAGCGTCTCCAAATAATAGCCACGAGGCACGCTGCGCTAATAACTACTAATAGCTACTGTATATCACTTCAACTTCGCTTCGCCATGCTTCTTTAGCTTTTCTGCCAATCCATTTTCTGCAAATGCCAACGTCAGTATCCCAGCATTAAAGCTATTTCTTACCCTCAGTGTTCAAAGGTTGATTTTTCCAAAACTATTCTTCACCAATACATTATCAATGGATAAGATTCCTTAATAGCAGCATACCAGCACTTTTTAGAGTATGTATATTCATAAAACTTTTTGATGCCCTTTGTGATGGGTAATTTCCAGAGCCTTCAGCTATGCATATAAATTCGCTGGATACACTGAGAAAGTCATCCGGTAATTTCTTTGTTATCCACCTCACATGAAGCTATTACTGCGCAAACCATACGTTGTTTAAATCTTTTAGCCATCAGATATGTTATTGTAAACCATCACATTTTGCTAGTTTCATTTCTATTTGAACACAATTTTACCGATGATTAGTTATTCTACTTGTTAGGAATATTCGCAAATTCAATAACTATGTCTTCGCATTGTCCAGGCATATGTTCAAGTCCAGTCTAATCTTTAGGGGATGTAGTTTCCTCTTGTATCTTTTTTAGTGTTTGAATTGCTCTTATTGCTAGGGGTCTCGGGACTTCTTTTTATAGCTAAATTTTCATATAATTTTGTATAGCACACTCGAACACTTTATTTAGATTCCGTTTTGCTGCCACTTTAACCGTATACCCCATAATTATTTTTCCTACGTTTTTCTAATATAAAAAAGTCTGGCTTCACACAAAATGCTCATTGTTGGGCTGGTCTTGAAAGAAACCACACGTCAGTCTTGCTCCCAGTATATTGATAGATGTAACATTCTCTGATGTCTTCTGCCGCATTCAATGTTATACAGCCATATTCCAATTTTTATTCTGACGATTGCCTGATAAGTTCTCCTTATAATCGTGTAGTCCCCCCTAGTATTTATGCGCTAATGCTCTTTGCAAGGCGGTACATTCTTTTGAGCACTCATTTGACAATTCTGTATACGAAATCCATGTCATCCTTTGCGCTTAAAATCATTCCTAAGATTTTAATTCCTTATCTGTACCAACTTATCTGCCCTAATTTGTAGTTTCAATGTTTCTCTTATGAGATCGGTTCTAGAAAAAACTAGCCCGTATTCCTGAAAAATTCCATGACGCATATAGATGTTTTGAACCTTATCTTCTAATTTGTAATAATTCTTTGCCATCTTGAAGTCTAAATTGCTATTCATCCGCATTACATATTGATGATGCGGAGGTTTAATATTTTCTGGAGGTCATTAATGATAAGTAAAAATAAAGTAACACTAAGTACTGGCCCCTGTGGACGCCTTCATAACTTATTAGCTATCCGACAGGATTCCATTTTTTAATCTTGATAAACGCTTCTAGAGAAATTGTAAATGAAACTTGGCCTAAGTGTTGCCTTAATCTGCTGCCGACGATTATTAATTCACTACCCGTCTTCTCCTACACCATCTCATAGCTTTTTCAATTCTAAGCTAACAAACTAAGGGTTCATATTATTTGCAAAAAAACCGTTGCATATGCTGTTTTCTATTATGTTAGACAGTCATTGTTGAACGATGTTCCGAAGCCGCTTTGATATGGAGAATCAATTGGTTGATTTTCCAAGTACCACCTCAATTCTAATTCATATTTTTCTGTAGTACATAAGCAAACATTTAATCAAAGCTTATAGCTGCTATCAGGGTTTTTATCTTCCCTGTTGTGATCGGCCACAATTTACTCTCGACCACTTTTTAGGAATACATTGAATATAGATCTTTATCTAAATATATGCAACAGGTACTTTATGGCGGATGGAGCATCTTCTTGATGATATATCTGATTCCATCAGCCGGCCACTCGTGTTTTTAAGTTTATGTATTGCTTCATGTAGTTTCTCTTGTGTGATGGTGCGTTTAGATGTTGAATATCATTATCTACTGTGCTTCCTTCTTCAGAAATCGGTTAATTTTCTCAATCTCTTCTTTGTATAATGAAAGCATTATCATAATCTGATCACTAGAGTTTGATGAAAATAAAGCCCCAATCTGTTTGCAATATCCCAAGATCATGTAAGTTGGTACCGTCGGAAGTGTAGTGAAGTAATGCTGTACTTTTGGTATTTTCATTTATGGCGTTATTCTTTTCCAAGCTTCTTTTACTATTCATTTTGTAATTAATTATGAAATAAATTCCCTCCAAACAATTTCTTTTGGCTTCTTTTTATTATTTTCCTTGCTTTTACTCTGCAATTGATAGGATTTTCTTTGCATCCGTATTATGCCTCTTATATACATTAAACAAGTGCTTGTATTCTTAACAGCCTCCTCAGTCTTCAGACCATCACGTAACTTCCTTTTGCCTATTTTACCCTTAGTTTCGGAATGGTTACCACAGCGGTGGTCATAATTATTTTCCGTAAAAGCTGTCTAATATGCATCTATTTATTTAAGGTCAAAATCATCGCTACTTATTTAAATGTTTAATTTTGCCTTCAATAATTCGTTATATAGGCTCCAATTTGCTTTCGAGAGAATCCATCGTGGCTCGTAAATAACCTCATATTCCGATGTATCTTCGAAGATCACGGTGTTATAGGATAATGGTCACTGGTTGGAATAAGTCATCCGGAAACTTTCCATTGTAAGTATCTTATACTGATTCGTCGTAACCATTGCTAGATCGATATACTCACATTTCCTGTTGCCACGGTTGAAATATGTAGGCTATGTAATCATTTAATAAACACAAGTCTTCTTTCTCAAAACAGTCACCTACTATTTTCCCCCTATATCCGTTCTTACTGAGCCCCATTGCACATTGTGACAATTAAAATCACCAAGTAATATTAATGGCTTATAACTTGTTGAATTAGACTTACAAGTTCACAACTACACAGTTGAAATGACTCGGGATGTATATATGCACAACATGATGTTTCTAGATCCTATTGTAACGTAATTAGCTAGCGTGCCTCATGGCATCTATTTGGGACCCTTGGCAGAGGATTAGCCTCGCCACAGGAAGAAGGGTTTTTCCGTAAAGGAAGAGCGCGGAAACGGGAGACACAAGCTTTTGGAGTCATCCGCCTATTCACTGTTTATAACAAGCGAAGGGGTGGCGTGACGTAGTAGGTCACGTGGCCTCCCCTATATAACAGAGTGTACCAGAGCCAGTGGGTGGGTTCTGGAACAGTGGAGAGACCTCGTGCGTGTGCACAAAACTTGCGCCACGACGGTGCATATGCGAGCCAAGCTCGCGAGGCTCGATCACTAGTTGACGAAGCCTGCGGACTAGTTCCTGGGTGACTGGCGTCACGGGAGACGATGCTGTGTGCGTGCTCCGAGGTGAAGAGTGGTTGAGTGCCACGATTCACCCGATTCTCAATCGGATAAGATCGCTCCTGTGATCGAGGCAAACCAGCCGTTGGTCGCCAGAAACGGACTTTGTGTCCCAAGCGTGACATCCGGTCACGGAAGCTAGGCTTCGTGCGCGCCTTCAAAAGTAGGATGGCGAATGCCACAATAAAAAACCATCTTCAATCGGTTTTGGATCGCTCCCGCGATCAGAGAAGTAGCGTCTATCAGAGCTAGGGTGTAACTAGGTTATTAAGTGTATATATGTTGTTTCTGTTTTCTTTGTTAATAAATATATTGTTTACGAAAGCTCTGTGCTGTGGTCGTCTGAGTATCCATGACGTCACACTATATTTATGGATACACCAACTACTTCAAATCACTTGTTATTTGCACTTCACTGCTTACAAAACGATTCGCAAACATAAATTGCCACACCTCCACTAGCATTCACACATTACGATCTATTTTTGTAGTAACAACTTGAAAACCTTGATATGGTGGTATTTTTAAAATTGGATCTTGTATACAGACAATATCGAAGTTCTCCTCATTTTGAAGTTTTGGAAAACTTGTATCGTTCCGGAAGCTGTTCACGTTCCATTGCAGAATTTGATTTTCATTATTCTTCTTCACTTGATAAACATTCGTTCTCCGAAGATGTTTGAGGAATCAACGCTACCGGATCGTTCAACCTCTTCATGATTCTCGTAAAACGGGACTTCATGCCTCTATCCACTAGTAATGGTAAATATCTCTAAGCAGTGCAATCAGTTTATCAGTTTCCTTATAAATTAAGAATATGTGTAGTGCCTTACTAGTTCAACGTATCTTCTAAAAAAAAACCTTTGAGTATTCATAATTAAGAACTTTGGAAGTTTCTTCTAATTTCTTTAACTGGACTAAACTGTTCACTAATGTTCTTTTTCTCACTTTTGTTTTAGAGTTGTTTTCTCGATTGCAACTTCTTTTTGACAGGTTAGCAAATTCTGTCTCTTTCTTCCGAACTATTCAAGGTGGTTCCCGAGTTTATTACTAGATGTATTTGTGATCTGCGAAAAGTGTTCTTTTAGCTGTCTTTCCAGTCTCAATTAAAGGGAAGTCTTCATCAAAAGTAAGAATTACTTTGTGTTGTGCTCAACATTCCTGTTTGTTCTTGTGCTAAATCTGCAGTATATAGAATTAATATTATCTACATTTTACAGTTTCTTGCTACATGACCTTCTTCCTTGCATTGATAGCATTTAATAGTGCCATAAGAAAATATAAAATCCAATTTCTCTCTCCTTTGTACTCAACTACCATAGAATCAGGTATTTTTGTTTAGTGAGTCTTCGCCACGTACATTTGCCTACGAAAGCTCAGAATATGTGGTGAATCTTCTTTTCGAATCCCCTCTAAGGAAAGACACGTTAGAACTTCGCACTCGGTTCAATTTATCAAGTTCTCTTCAATTACTACATTGGGGATCATTGAGTAAACATTTGACAAAACTACTCGCCTCTGCTACTGACAAAATGGTCGCATATTTTTCACTTCCATCTATATTAATAGATTTATATTATCTTTACTTCATCAAATAATGCTTACTGCTAAGAAAGATGCACACCTCTGCTGTTTGAGATCTTGGAAGCGTATATTATGTTTCGTGGGTGAAACAATAGTAGCTAAGGCTTCACATACCTTTCTAGAGATTTACTGTAGTCTTTTCATCATTATCAAACCCTTGCTCTTTGTCCGGATACATAGAATTTGACGATATTACTCCAGTTTGTGCGCCTTGAAGGTTGACCTAAGGCGGGGCTCCTGTAGTCAGAGGCCTCCCTTCAGCCGATGCTTCATTCAGGTCATTCCCGTTAACTTGTCGCCCCGTAGGGAGGGAAGAGATAACGGTTTTCTACTTCTCTGTTAGTATTTCTGTTAATAAACTGTCCACAATTAACACGGCAGACTAAGAAATCACAAAGCTACTGTCTAACACTGTGCTGTCACTGTGCGCAGCGCGGCGCGATGTTGACTCGACGGCTGTCTGTGACAGACGATTGACCACTTTTGAATTCAACAATTTCAAAAACAAAGTTCAAATATTTCCGTTACTGTTATAGACGAAACTTTGAATTTTGATGTATTTTTTACAATTATCTCAACAGTTCCACTAACAGTTCCACATGTTCATCTGCTCATCTTTGAACCCAAGTACGCGATTTTCAAGAAACAAAGGGAGGAATAAATTTGACAATTCATGAAGAAGGACCGGGGGTCCTGGATGCGCATTACATTGCTTTGTAAGAGAGATGATTCTAGTTACATTGGTATAATGCGAAATTATATTTGAAATGTTCAGTTTAGACGTATACGTATAATAAAATGTTACGAAATATGAAGTAATAGGTAAAATATGTAAAAATGTATAATTATACCAAAATATTTAAAAATATGTAAAATAAAATTAGTTCTATTTAATTCATAATATCCTGTAAAATCTACAAAATATTGTTGAATATTCATGAAACTCCGTTACATAGCCATGTCTTTCTAAACCGACTAACATTTTCCCATTGGGCAGTTGAGCAAATGCAAATGAACCAGAACTGTTTTGCTGGAGTACTATTCTCTGATACCTTGTGTCAAGGTATTACTACCATGCCAGTGGGAAATGCCAGACTAATGTAGCTACCAAAGTCTTAACACACAAAGAATTCTGCATAATTAACTACTGGTATCAAGGGAAATGCGCAGAAAATATGTGAATTGTGGAATGAAGTACTCAAGGAATTGGTTAAAGAAAAGAGAAAAGCTTACTGTTGTAGCTTGCTGTTGTAGCTGCAAAGCTGTAGGTTATTGTTTACAGGATGTTATCAAGGCAGATAAATATATGTAAATAAATATATGTAAAATGCAGAGTTAAAAGAAATGTATCGAGGATAAAAAATGAACACTGGAAAAATAGGTGTAAAGAAGTAAGTAAATTAATGGTAGGTACAAGATCAAGAGAAGCACGGGAATTTATCTTTTTTTGTTTTATTTTGCGAATTTGTCGCGTCCATATTGACGCAACGTGTCTCCTAAGTCCCTAAAGGAACGTTAAGCGTACTGTGTCGTCCGTTAACATTTACTATGGAGTAATCCTTCGTTAATATTTTTATTTTTACGTCTAGTGTTCAGCTCAAGGTCCTTGAGCTGTATATATTTTTTTTCTTTCTTGTTTTCTAATTTGTTGCGTCTATTCACGTAATGCGTCTTCAAGCTCCTAAAAGCGTTGAGCGTACCGTGGAGTAATCCTCCGTTAATTATAGGAGTTATCCTTTATTATACACCCAGCACCCACTATGGTAGTCTAGCCACGTCAGTCGCAGTCAAGTCAGGGAATCGCCGATAGGTAGCGTCTTCGCGCTCGCGTCTCGCACGAGCCCTTTGTCACCTACCTATCGGCCAGAATTGGGAAGGAATAAGGATAGTGGGTAAGGTTTAAGATGCTTCACAAGGGTTGAACTAGCCCCTGTGAAGCATGCTAACTCGTTTTTTCGTAACAAATTTCACATGAGGTTCTACGGGGATTCTACGGGAATTGGTATTTAAACCTTGTTGAAGTATTCTGAAGCTTACATACATTAAACACACTCTGTTTGGGAATGCCATTTTCTTGTCTACGATCTTCATCTACATAATTTACATATTTAAAAAGGTCAGAGGATCTTAATAGGAAGTGATCTGAGCCAGAATCTGATCCCCTATACACCCTTGTATCTAGAATTCTAGTTTTCGTATGCTGTTTAACCACCACATAATCTACAATTGATGATAAATATCTTCTTGGTTGATACCATATATTTTTGAGTATATCTTGATGTTGAAAGAATCCATTTGTTATATGGAGAAAGAACTAATTACAGATTTCAATAAGATGTTCTCCATTATCATTTAGAGTATCCTCCCCATGCGGCTCCACTGTCTTATCACCTACTTGTTTTTTAACAATTCGTGCATTAAAGTCGCCGATCATCGTCTTTCTGATCACTAATTTTAGTTAATGCCAATATAAAATCATCTTTAAGTTGAACATTAGCATCATTAGTTCAGTCCTACAATTACTGTACGTAGACTAAATAATTTCATTTCTACTTTTACTATTCTGGGAGAAATAGCTTCCGAATTTTTAATATACTTTTTAGTATACTTTTCATACTTGCTATGGACTGCGATAGAAACACCACATTTTGCTCTCTGATTTTTATCTACCCCACTAGAGAAATGAATGTATTGTTCTTGAACTTCACTTCCCCGTCCTTTCGTTTTTGTTTCAGTGAGTACTGCCACATCCAGAGGTAATGTCCTTAACTCTTTGAAGACTTAAAAGCATTTTGTGTTAATGCCTTGTACATTCCATGTTCATAATTGCATTGCCCTTTTTCGTTTTCCTTGGGCTTTCAAGTCCGAGTTTGGTCCTTGATTAAGCTTTTTAGCATTGGTATGTTTTCTGAGAGACGAGGAGCTGGCCTGATTCTCAACCCCCGCCCTGGAGGACTGGATATGTAATTGTGATGTACGGAAGCTACACCTTCAGAGCCCCCCCCCCCCATTGGTTTTCTGTCCTGGTTTTCCTTCTCTTAACCCAAATGCTCGTGTTTTAAGGCCCACCCTCGCCCTTTTCTCATTGGCTACTCTCAAAGATTTACTTCAGAGAGTACCCAGGGGCCACCACGAGGAGGAGAGAGAACGGACATCCTGACTATAACCCGATTTTGACTGCTCATCTCAGTCGCTCTTCTGTCGGGGTATCCCATTACAGCTTAGGGCATCGGCTTATCCCACAAAGGACCCAGTTAGCTTTGACCCCATTAATATTTTTCAAATTTTTGCAAAATCAGGCATTTCAACGAACGAGACCTTAGCATTTTTTAAAATGTTCTTTACACTGAGGTCTAAATTTAACAGCATTATTTTTATAACTGCTTTTCATGAACACATTTCATCATGAAAAAAGTTTAACAGAAGTAATATCACGAGTGCTTTGGAAATTGTCGATAAAATCCGAACCCGTGAAGCGAGGAGTGGATTTATCTGAGAATTTACAAAGCACGAATGGTATTTAATAGGACTATTTCACGAGTGACATTATGTCCAACAGTTCCAAAATGCGTCAAATATTGGAAATAACTGAAACAGTAGAGGTTATGTTGTAGTACATACGCTGTTTATTGGACATCGACAAAGCGATCAATGAATTCCGCCTCGAAAGATGGATGAATCACAGTTGATGATTGGCCAGTAGGTAGAAGCGGGTAAGAAAAAGCGATAATCTCACCGCTCTGATTGGGTCATTTTGTATGTATAGTTAAATACTTTTGGTTTTAATTTCACGAGTGGAATAGTCTTCATAATTGTAGTTGTAGGAAGACGCCTAAAATATTTGATTTTTTTCAATTTTCTGAAAATATGGGGTTTTAACCAAAATGACACCTACACCATTCTCTTAAACGTTCCAAATCTCTTATACTAGCCAACAACAAAATTTAATAAAAAAGATAGAGCCGTTTTTTTGAGAAAAAAATATTAAAACAAAATTAAAAATTGCCCACATTTCACGCAACATATAGCGAAAAATACTCATAAATTC
This sequence comes from Gryllus bimaculatus, assembly GCA_017312745.1. Lineage (NCBI taxonomy): Eukaryota > Metazoa > Arthropoda > Insecta > Orthoptera > Gryllidae > Gryllus > Gryllus bimaculatus. Next base: position 3,927,339 of record BOPP01000079.1, on the reverse strand, counting down.
GAAAAATTATATATGACCTTATTTCAAAATCAGTCTTTAAGGAACAGATTTCATTAAGGGAAATCTGTCTTTAATATTTTAGTCGTAGGAAGACGCTGAAAAAAGTTTGGATTTTTGCAGTTTTCGAAAAATCAGGGTTTTTATCGAAAATGGGACCTGCACCTTTCTTTTAAACGTCCTTGACACTATCTAACAACAAAATTTAATCAAAAGCAATGGAGCAATTTTTTGATCATTTGGAAAATGACCCAGAGGCTTCATGTAAAGTACCCCCTAGAATTAAAATATCGATTTCAATTTCAAGGGACCGTGACATCAGCCAGATTGATTTAAAAATATCAGTTTTGGAGAAAATCGGGGAAACGGTTTAGCCGCTAGTGTTAATATAATAATAATAATAATAATAATAATAATAATAATAATAATAATAATAATAATAATTAAAATAATAAAATATAATAATAAAATAATAATAATAATAATAAGCATTCTTACAGGAATATTCCAAAGCAAAGGGTTGTAAATGATATGGAAGAGTCAAAGCTTCCCTCAAAGGCACAAATAGAGGACTTTTGGAAGCCTAATCTGGTCATCTGCTGTGTCCACAACCCAGATATGACGTGGATTGAAATGGAATATGACAGCACCGAATATCCTCTAATGTGTGAACCAATCATCACCGCTGGAAATTGTCCAAGCAAGCTTTGAACAAAGCACATAACTGGAAGGCACCAGGCAGTGATGGCCTCCACAATTATGCTCCAAAAAATTTTACCAGCACTCACCATCATATAGCTAATATAATTCAAATTTTCTTCACAATCCGAAAATCTACCTCACTTCCTCACTGAAGTAGAACATTTTTGTTACCAAAGGAGGTGACACTAAAGACCCCTCAAAGTACAGGCCTATAACCTGCCTTCAAACTTTCTACAAACTCATAACATCTTGTGTTTCGCAAATGATGATGACACACATTGAGGAACAGAAATCTTAGAAATGAACAGAAAGGATGTAGACCTGGATCTCAGGGATGCAAGGAGCAACTCATTATAGACTCTGTAATTATGGGGCAAGTTGCCTTGAAAAACAAAGGAAACTTGTACGCATGCTACATAGATACGCTAAAGCATTCGACACCGGCCCCATTCTTTGCTCCTTCAATGTTTGGATGTATACAAGGTCCACCCGTTTATCCAAAACTTCCTGAAAACTGCGATGAGTCGATGGAATACAAAACTGTATCTCTCTAATGGAAAACAATCCGCCACACAGATACTATACACATCCGCCGAGGGATTTTCCAGGGGTGACTCTTTAAGCCCTTTATTTTCTGTTTAGCCTTGAATCCCCTCTCTACCTACTTAATTCATCTAATTATGGAATCGCTCTTAAAAGGGGAACTCAATCTCTTCTCGTATCTCACATCTCCTTTACATGGATGACCTGAAGCTCTATGCAGACACTGAGAGTCATATGCGGCAACTAATAAACGTGACGGAGAAGTTCACTGACGACATTTAAGATGAAATTCGGTTTGAATAAATGCAGGAGAGTGAATATCATTCGGGGTCATATGCAAGTTATAAATTTGAAATGATAATGAACCAAAGATTACCTTCATGGAACCCCATGAAACTTACAAATACTGGGTTTCCAAACAGTCACTCCGAATCAAACACACTGTTACTAGAATATACTAACAACTGAAGTGTGTAAACGATTGCATGGACTCTTAAAAAACTCACTCTCTTCTAGAAACCTTGTGCAGGCCATCAATCATTTGTTATTCCATGCTGACATACTCCTTAGCGTTATAATGGAGCAATAAAGACCTCGACAACCTCCAAGAGAACAATTCGAACCGCTATGACTTCAACACCGAAAACATCATCCCCATTCAAGTACTGAGCGTTTTACCGCTTCCAAGGTCGCAAGGAGGGCGAGGTATTGTAATCTCATAAATCTACACCAGCTCTCAAATTGCTTCACTCAGAAGATACTTCTTGGAACATTGTGGGAGAGTGCAGCAAGCAGTGAGCGCAGTTGATAATAAACTATAGTCCTCTGAACTTGAAAAAGCTTGATCCGCCTGTTCAACCAATCATTGAAACGAAGAGAAGATAACCTTATGGAAAGCAAAGGCCACTGCATCGAAGGTACCCTCACGAGCTGAGTAAACCGAAGTCACATCTCTGCGTCGCACGCATGGCTCCAGCGCGCGGATCTCTTTCCGAGACAGAAGCTTCATGATAGCTATCCAGGACCAAGTCGGTACCAACATTGAACTACAGAAAACACATTCTGAGAGATGCTACCATTCATTCCGACTCGTGTAGAAGATGTGAGGCTGCAAGCGAAACTATACAACACGTGACAAGTGGATGTAGCAGCCACGCCAGTGGAATACAAAAAGAGGCATGATGAAAGTGCGAGCAGGACACCAATTATTGGCGCTGAGAACGGCTTACTCGCCACTTCCGTGCCGTATTATAAATATGTGCTCAGAATGTGCTTGAAAGTAGTGAGCACACACCTACTGGATCGTTCCATTATCACATGACAGACATGTCGGCGCAACAGACCCGATATAACGTACATTGATAGGAAACCAACAGCACGGTTTTCTTATCGAATTATCAATACCCAATACCCACAACATTATCGGGAAAATATCAAGAGAAGATCCAGAAGTATACCGATCTCGCCTATGAAGTCGCAACTCAGTGGAACTTCAGTAAAGTGACAACTGTGCCTATAATATATCACTACGGGAGTGATCCCGAAAATGACACTTCGGGCACTGGAGTTTCTTCACTTGGATACCAGGAATGTATATAATATGCAAAGACAGTAATTTTGAATACATGCCGTATTGTCAGAAGCCATCTGAACTTCAGTAAAGAAACCACCACACCTGGTCATCATACCTGTGTGTGGTTGACATACCGACCTAGATGCTGTGAATAATGTAATAATAATAATAATAATAATAATAATAATAATAATAATAATAATAACAAATTGTATGTACTTATTTACTTATATAACTTATTTCAATTTTGCAATGGTGAGGAGAAAGAGGCAGGTTTTAGTCAGGTTGTATATTTCTACCAGTGATCGCTTGTGCCTTTAATTAAATGGAAGAGGGGACTGCATGCAAAAATAGAAAATGCATTGAAAATGCATTTTGTTCAATACCGGTGAAGGTCTACCGCGAACTTATATATCGCAGTTTTCTTGAAGAGGTAAGTTTCTAAATTTCCCAGTTTTTAAATATTGAACAGAATTTCTATTCACATCCATTCTAAACGGGCTCGTGGCTAGCTCTTGGACATCGTGCTCGCTTTCCCCTACGCGGCCCCGCGTTCGATTCCCGGTCGTGCGAAGTCTGTAAAGTCTGTAGTGTGCGGTTTCCTTGCAATGTCCCAGTATTTGTTGCTGTGTGACGATGATAAAATTCACTTCTTTAGATGAGAGAACCGGAATACGGCGTGGGAATGTCTGCGTATTAACCACACGTAAGCCCTTAGGCCGCGTGGCTGGGCGTCGCCGGTAGCCCTGAGCCCTTTCACGAGCAGTCGCGTAAGTAATACATACGTACGTTCTAAACAAGACATAGTGGCGCTAAAACAGCACGTACTTTCTCCCCTACTATCAAGCAAAATTACGCGAAAAGCACTCAAATTTTCGAAAAATTGTACAAGACCTTATTTTAAAATCTATCTTTAGGAAATATATTTCATTAAGAAAAAATGTCTATCTTCAATATTTTAGTTCTAGGAGACTCACAAAAAATTTTGAACTTTTTCAATTTTCGAAAAATCTGTCTTTTCAACGAAAATGAGACCAGCACTATTCTCTTAAACGCTAACAACGAAATTTAACAAAAAACGATTGAGCCATTTTAAAAAATTGAAAATGTTCCAGAAAGTTCATGTGAAGTACCCTCAAAAATTAAAATATCGTTTTCAAATTCAAGGGGCCGCGACATCAGCCAGATCGATTGGGGAATATGAATTTTGGTGGAAATCGGGGGAACGGTTTAGTTGATAGCGTTCACAGACGGACGGACAGATAAGATTTGCCTTCCTTCTATTTTTCGGTATCAAGGACCCACAAAACATGGATTCTTGCTACACTAAAAGTTAGGGGATTTTTGTTTCTAAATTTAGCAACTGGATTTATCCACTCTTTCGTTATCAGGGCCCTGTAATAAGAATTTGTCTGCCGAAAATTTGCTGTTATTTCGCCTACTAATGAAAACAAATGAGCGCGAACTAGTCATCACGTTGTAGCAGTGACACTGGCAACGACCACCGCACACGAGATTTTTCACGACACGAGTGTTTTCGATTTTCAACGTAGTCAACAGTCGACTTTTTTAAAACTCGGATTTCCGCGACTTAACTGTATTAAAGTAGTGTGTAGCCGTTACAAATAATGCGAGAATGTATCTGTTGTTGTAGCACCATTAGTTTTTTTAATGAAATTTATTCTTAAAAATTAAATTCTTAAGCAATGCCATTTTTTAAAATTTGAGTAATATTCACGTAATTTTGAGTGAAGTGTGACAGCTTTTAAAAATTACGTTGACGATATTTTCTAAATGCTTTTTACTCAAAATCGTCCAGTTTTCATTTAAACTAGTACTGAATTTTCGAAAATTGAACGTGTTAAACTTTCTTTGCAATTCGTTGGGAACGTTATTATACTAACTCATCCTGTTGGAGAAGTAGTGGCTAAGTGAATGTAAAGCCTAAGTACCCGAGTTAGAATCCTAGCGTGAGTATACATTTTTGCCGTTTGGAAAACATTTTGAGAGTTCTAGAAATATTATAATATTACGTAACCGTTATAAATAATGTGAGAAAGTATGTAATGATGTAGCAAACCTAGCTTAATTGTTCTCTGCCTTTCAATAAATAAATAAATAAATGAATATAAATAAAGCATTTATTGGGAAAGAGAGAAAAAAGCGAGTTAAGTAGTGCCGCCTTGACTTTGCGTTGGCAAAATTACAAGAGGATCTATTTGTGTACCAGTTAGTCAGTGAAAACCTTTTCGGTGCCAAGCAATAGAACGGAATTCGCAGGAAGGTGATTAACACACAATTTCTCCACAATTTTCCTGATGATTTGCTTTCTTGTTAAAAATCGTAAGTGTTACTTCCCCAGCGTTGCATGCCAAATTTTATACTATAATTCTTTATCTCGTTATTTCAAGATACTTTTGAAGTACATCTAGGTCAAAATTAGTTGAGTTTCAGTTCTTGGGTTTTCATATCATAGTGAATTGTACATTACGAAATTGCTAAGAATTTGCCCTGAAATTAAAATGTTAATTTGAACTGTTACAGCTTCGTATTCTTGAGAATAAAAATATTATGATAGTAAATGACAGATTCCTCAGTAAAATTTCTTTAATCATAAAAATAGTTATAATATTTTTACTGTATATATGCCCCTTTACAGTATAAAAATCATTGGAGTAAACAGAAAATATTTTGAAGTGAATTCCCGTTTTCCAAGTGACAAAACAAACAGTAAGTCTTTTGCAAATTATTCCATGAGTTCTTGTTTACCACATATATTAACACATTCCTTTATTTTTTTTTATAGGACATGCCTCTTTATATGCCTGTACCATTGCTTCTGGCTACATCAATGCATGCTGCTGCTGGCCTTGTTATAAATGCTTTGACATTGACAAATACCCAAAGGGAGATCCTCAAAGATGACAAAGTCAAACTTATATTTCAAAATTACTTATCCAATTTACCTGTGTCTCTGAAGGAAAAACTTCTATATTACATTTTGGATTTAGATGAACTTGAAGCTTCAGTCAGATACAGAGCATTATTATTAATTTTATGCCCACAAATGAAATCTCTTTGTCCTGGAATTTTTCCTCAGACATACTTCACTCGAGTTGCCCATGTAATATGTTGTCAGGGAACAACACTAGAGTCGCTTGATTTGCGAGGTGTGTGGTTGAAAGGTGATTTATTGGGGGAATTGCAGAATATTCTTCAGAGCCTCAAAAACTTACGAGATTTGCATATACCTCACATGGCAACTGATGCAATATTGAACACAATAGGTCAATACAATACATCATTACAAATTTTGGATATTATGGGTGAATGTAATGTAACAGAAGCTGGGATTGAATCATTGTGCAATAGTGGAAACTCAGTTATCACCCATAATTTACAATTTGTGCTTTTAGGTAATCCTGGAGGGGATGAGGTATCTCCAAGTACTGTGTCACTGCTTATTAAATATTTACCAAAATTACAGTCTTTGGGATCTTACCCCAAAGTAGGAGAAGCAATTGAGTATTTGATCCAAGAAAACAGTGATATCACTACTAATTTAATTCATTTACATGATTCTTATACAGATTTAAACAGAATTTGCATTCTAATTAAAACAACACCAATGTTAGATTCAATATTTATTGATCATCCTTCTGATGGTGTGATTTCTCATTTATGTGAATTTTCTCACTTGACTAAAGTTAAGTTTCAGAGATTTCAGCTCAATGAGTTTTTCAGATTCATTGATAAAGTTGGAAGAAAACTCTTAACAATGGAGTTAATGTTTGGATCAGGAATTTTAGACTTTGCTTCATTGAGTAAGCAATGTCCAAACTTAGTGAAATTTACTTGCTATAAAATGGATTGCATTAGACACTTTGATAAAGTTGAATTTCCTTATTTAAAAAATTTTGGTGTTTACTATTCTGATATCAGTCCATCATGTGTTAAAAGTGTAATGCTAGCTTCACCAAATATGGAGAAATTAAGCCTTGGAGATTTTCTTGAAATTACTGATGATGACATCATTGAAATTTTTACAACAAAAGAATTCACAAAACTGAAACATATTTGGTTTGCAAATGCCGTTTATTTGACATCTGTGAGTGTCCAAATTTTAATTGAATGTTGTCCAAATTTAGTAAGTTTAGGAGAACTTAGTGGTTGGAATATGACACAAACAGAAACAATTATTTTCAAGGAAGCAATTGAAACAGAAAATCTTGCTCTTAAAATTATTGATTATTTCAATGACTAAATCAGTAAAAAATTCACAATAATTTGAAGTGCTTTTGCCAATAGGAAAAAGACATTTTTAAAAAAATTATATACTGTATAGGCTATTTAGGCATTCCAATTTATGATTGTAAAGTCACAGAAAAAAAATTTCAATTCTTATAGAACGATAAAGACTTTTACTTAATTGAATTGGTTTGTGACATATTGTATCAATATCGTTGCAACTATGAGCCAGAATCATTATTATGGTCAAGAACATGTTAAAACATAAATAGAATTAACCTAGACATAATGGATATTAAGATAAATATAGGTGTAAGTTCCAGAAATGGTTTTCCTCGAGGTTGACTGTTGGTTATATCACTGCATATACCTGCAGTAAAGAATGTATGCAACAGTTCTTTTATGGCATTTTGTGGTGAAACACATGATGATGTTTGTGATGATGCTCTTGTACTGCAAGATGCCAAGTTAATTGTTAGATGGCTGAAACAAGAGATGAAAAAATATAATTCTTGTAGTTATTGAAAATGTAACTTGTGAAAAGTTTTTATTTATTCAAATCAAAAGTGATGGTACATGTTTTTGTAGCTTAATCATGAGATTATTGCTTGAATCCTTTGACTAAAATATGTTTCACCACCACATGTTATGTTACTATTATTAATACATTTTTAGCCAAGTACATCTTATAATAAAAATCTATAGTCAATTAATTATATGCGGAAAATGTTTTGTTTACCTAGCAATAAAATATGAGAACAAGTACAATGATTAATACATAACAGAGTCAGTATAATTATTTCATAGGAATTAAGGATAAACAATACTTACTAGCAATTATTTAAGTCTCTGTCAACTTTCAAGAAATCTACTATGTGAAGAATATTTTTTTCTTCTTCTAGACATTTTATGAATAATCCACTATTCCAGCAATGGGAAGACTCTAACAAAACTGTTGAAAAAAATTAAATATGTATTTATTCCCAAAGCACAGGCAATTTTGTATTAATAAAAGAGAAAAGTACATACATAAATTTTGATGTTATATATTATTAGAAAAAATCTCTCTCTCTTTATTTTATTTTTTAATTAGTTTTTAATACATATTGTGATTTAAAGTTTGCTCACTAACTTATAGAAAGAAAGGTGTCAGATTAAGAATTGTTGGTCCAATAATAAAGAACTTCAGGACTCAAATGCTTCAAAACTGAGATCATAATGGAAATAGAATTCACTGATTGTCTTTCTTTCATAATTATTTTCTAGATTGAATGTCTATTAAAGTTTTCTAATGTAAACAAACTTTCTTCCTCTGGCACTTTTCTTCTCAAACCTATTCTCTGGAAGATGAGAATCTCAGTTAATTAGCCTTCATTATTGGAATAATCAAAAGAAATAATGTCTAATGATTGTAAAAGTGACTTGTCATTAAGTATTGTAATGATATATAAAATATTGAAAACTTTTTCTTAAACCTGACTGTGAATATTTTACATTTAGTAACATTCTGTATTCTTGATTAGCAAAAGTTCCTAAATTATTACAAAAATAATTATACACTAAAGAATATTTTTAGAATTTTAAAATTCTCATTAATTAACCATTTAGTTTATTAGATAAGAATGTTCCAATCAAAGTTAATATAAAGTACAGTTCTTATCATTTCACTAATCTGATACCTCTTAAAAGAAACTGATCAAAATTCAAAAATGAAAATTTGTCTGCATTTTGTATTTTAATTATTTCTCCAGAGCTTCAAAGTGATTAGTTCTTAATTAATCCATTTTTTATTTCAAGGAAAGTATTTGCCGTTTAATACATTTGTAATATGTGATCTTTTTCTAATGAGCTTGCATCTAAAGAGAGAATAGAAAACATTTTGAAATGATGTATTGTTAAGCATATTAAATGTATATTAATCCTGACAAAAAATTATAATCTTATATTATTTATAATAGGTCATGTTTTGCAACATTATTGAAAATAAACAGCTAATTGTTTTAGTTGTGGAGTTATAATATGCATTCTCTCACAATGAATAAATGTAACATGCATACATTAAAATAAAGTCTTAGAAACTGGTTTCAGCATGTTTGTGTTGGGTGACTTTGTGTTAAGTTAGATTCAAATCATGACTTCAAGTTAAACAATGAATGTGACAATTAAATTATGAATACTTTATTTCAAGAACTATTTTAGAGAAAATATAGTAAAACTGAAAAAATTGAAATGGAATATTTACTGAATATTACATCATTTTATTTGATTGATTGCACTGATGTAAGCAATAGCATTATATTCAGGACCTGAATGAATAAAGTTACCTTCGTTCACTAAAGATAAATCCAGAAAACTTTGACATGTATCAAATTCAGTTAAACAATGTAAAGAACAAGGAATATTCCAGCAGGTAGAGCAATAAGGGGGTCAGGTATTCCTACTTATACATTTTAATACTGTGTGAGATGACTACTCACATCTGTGGTTTCAAATATACTGGATGAATTAGTGTGCATGCTCATGTTTGATTGCATGTATGTTAAAAATTTATTATTCAAAATTTAAAAAAATTAAACTGTTTAGAACTACATCTTCAAAAATATAGTATTAACCTTTTAGCAATTGCATGTTGCTGGAGCAAAGACTTTTGTACATTTTTTCAAGCCCATTCATCCATAAATCAAAATGATCTCTACCATCATCAATATCACAGTCACCATCAATTATATCTCTTGCACATTTCAATCCACCATCAATGGCACTAGAATCAGAAAATCTTATTTATAAATAATAATTATAACAACAAAAACAACAATAATGTTTATTATTTCCATCATTATTATAATTACAACAGTAATAATATGGCCCTGAAATCTATAAGATGTAGATCTAGATATGGTGAATGGAAACATATCTTATATTTTACTTGTCCAATCAGTTTCTACTACAAAAAACCCAAGTTACTTACGTGTACACAACTGTACTTGATCATTCATGCACAAACAAATGTAAATGGATTTGTAAACAACGAGTGAGTTGTATTTGTTGTAGGTATTTTGATCACAATAATAAAATTCATTATGATTTTAATATGAATTCTTTAGTTAAGGTAGTGGGTTACCCACATTTCAAACAATGTTTTCTCTTTTGAGAAAGTTGTCCTTATGTAAAAATAGTCAAAAAAAAAAGAAGAAGAAGAAGAAGAAGAAGAAGAAGAAGAAGAAGAAGAAGAAGAAGAAGAAGAAAAAGAAGAAGAAGAAGAAGAAGAAGTCATTCATAAACCAGCTAAAACATGAGGCCCAAGTTCAACATATCATCAGTCACCAGTTTGCGAACAATGAATGTAGAAAGGCTTAGTGTGACACATATATATTATCTATGGATAAACGTTTATTTTAAATACACTCCATGGACGGGATACTACGGATGAGGTGGGAATTAGCGTGAAAAGAGATACTGCAAAAGGAATTCCGCCGAAGTGGAGAAAAACGACTCGGATTTCCGACAAAATGGAGAAAAGCGAATGCAAGTAAACAATAGGCCTCGGATTTTAATTTCTTCTAGTTCCTAGCACTGCCTAAATATTTTTTCTACCAAATAGCATTGCTTTAAAAGCGTCTCAAATAGCGTAAGGAATGATATGCGAAGACCAGAAGCGAATTCGAGTCGACAAATAAAATGCCATTCGCAACTGAGCATCAACCATTTACGTGCTTCTGATTAATAATTTAAATAACAGCTTACTTGAATATTTCAACTAGAGTTTTGAGGTTCTTTTCAGCCTTTAAAATGATTTTAAGTTAATTGACAGAGACCACTGGCAAAAATTTGGACTATGTTGACAATGCACACATACACTGTGGTAATTACAAAGAAAAATAACATATATGCTTAAAGAATGGTCATTGGCATAATATTCGTGTAAAAACATTACTTTCCTTCATAGTTACAATTAAAAATAAACTTTGCCTCAGTTACTTTCAGTCACTCTCCTGCATAGTTAAAATAAAAAAAAAACTTTGTCTCAATTCTGTGACCTATTTAAGGCCCCTAAATTAAATTTTAGGCATTATCATACCCACAATTCAGAGGTCTTGTTACCAGAATCGATTGTACTGGCTACAGAGATGTTTTAATAAAAAAGAAAGGGAAAATTTACAGCTTCAGAAATAGTATGAAATTCGATGTTGTTACGTCGAAAATTTGAAACTGTGTAAAATGTCAGCAAATTAAAACGATATGCATACAATTTTATACATTGTTTTCTGTTACTAATTGTATTTATTTAAGATTTATATCTAAACGTATGTTGTTGGTTTTTTTCTAGGAGAAAATCCTGCCCGATGATAAAAATTAATGATATGGAGATTTTGGCCTGGAATGGTAAAGATTTTACCTCGAAAATGTTTGAACATCCTACCCTCTTTTATATACTTTGTGAAAACTGGAGATGAAGAAAAATCGGAAGAGTTGGACCCAGTCTACATCACTATGAATCATTTTGTGTAGAGAGGTATAATTTATTCACGATACCTGCATAGGTCAGCTGCATCCTTCTTCTCGCATTCCGTTGATATGTTTGGGTTTAAATGGCAATTCAAATTGTCAGAAACATATTTGAAGCATTCATCGGCCAATTTTGGCAAGCAATTGTTATCGTCACTGTCATCATCTTCTGTTGCATACAAGCTGTTAAATTGTCCAGCTAAAACTGCAAAAAAGAGAAGCGTTTGTGATGCATGCGATTGCTAAAATTAATTTGTATAGTGTACCTCTTATTTATTATTGTATAGATAACAATTTTAATGAATGGAAAACAATATACGAGGAATTGTTTAAAATATTATTGTTGAGAATTAATTTGGGAATTTTTTTGTTATAATTATGTAATGAATTGGAATAATTCACGTCATTGATGAAATCACTATAATACTGAAAACATGATAAGCGAACATAGTCTCTACCTAATTTCCATGAACGTAATAAAACAATACGTATAAATTTGATTTCTACTAACCTGCAACATTTGCGAAAACGAAGAAGCTGAGAAGAAGCCACCTCATGGTTGAAGACCACAGCTTTATGTGTGGTGCTTAAATCTTGCCAGTCCCTCTCTTCGTTTAGATAAAAAAGAGCGGAAACGTAAGGCATCTGAAGGATAAGGATAATTGACAATGGGGATGATTTGTGACTAAACTTCCGTCCGACCACAAAAGGCATTCCTTTTATATTATGACATGATGATTCTACTAAATACATTACACATTTTAAAGAGCTTTCTGAAAACTATGGAAGAAAAATTCGAAATACTTTATAACAGAAGTCGGGTTGATAGTAGTTCTTTCTGTGAAGAAAATGAGCGTAAAGAAAAACAAAATGTTTGCGATAACTATTCATTTTAATTTTTAAGTTTAAATTTATGTAATTTTCAAAGTAAAAGAATTATGTGGTTTGTTGTTAGTTGAGAACATTGTGTCACGAAAAATACACCATAATTGTAATAAAATAATTTCAGCCATTTTACTATCTCGCTACCACTTACGCAGTAGAGAGAAAGATATGTAATGCTGCGCGAAAAAAAAGGCGAATTTTCAACAGAAAAAACTCTTATTACAGGGCACTGGTAACAAAAAAGTCGATAATTCCAGTGGTTAAATTTGAAAATAAATAAATAAATAAATAAATAAATAAATAAATAAATAAATAAATAAATAAATAAATAAATAAATAAATAAATAAATAAATAAATAAATAAATAAATAAATAAATAAATAAATATATAAATAAATAAAATTTAACCCGTGGTGAGCCAGAATCTAAGTTTTGTGGGTCCTTGATACCGAAAAATCGATTAAAGGCAAAACGTCTGTCCGTCCGTGAATCGGTGAACAACGCTAGTGGCAAAATCGTTCAGCCGATTTTCTCCAAAATTGATATTCCTCAATCGTTCTGCTGATGTCCCGGCCCCTTGCATTTTATACCGATATTTACGGGGCATTTAACATCAAGACATTTTCAGAATTTTCAATAAAATGGGTTCATCGTTTATGATTAAATTTTGTTATTGGATAGTCTGAAGGACGTTTAAGAGAATGGTACAGGTCTTATGTTAATTGTAAACCCAGATTTTTCGGAAGTTGCAAAATTCAAAATTTTTAGGCGTCTTCCAACAACTACAATTATGAATATAAACATTTTTTCTTAATGAAATGTGTTCATGAAAACTGATCTAAAATAATGTCATGTTCAGTTTTTCAAAAACATTAGTATTTTTTTGCGAAATGTTGTGTTAAACACAGGCAATATTTTTGCTTTAAACCATTTTTTCTTACGAACGGCACAAACTTTTTTGATTAAATTTAGAACTTTCTACAACTTTCTATGATTTTCTACAACCACAATTCTGAAGATACATTTTCTCTCTCAATGAAATGTTTTCATCAAAAACTGATTATTTGAAAATATGAGTATTTGGTGTGTAATTTGGTGACAAACATTGTCGCCCGCTCCGAATATATTGCACTTCGTGAACGTAATTCCAGGCAATTGGATGCTTCGTAAGTTACAATTTGTATTTTATTTCATATTTCTTTGTTCGTTTCTTACATTCAAGCTTTTGTTATATATTTACAAATTAATCATTTAGAAATTGTTGAAAATCTTTTTGAAATATATTAAATGAAATTGCTACCCTACACTGAATATAAGATTAGAATGCAACACTGACTCTGAAACAATGACTCGGGAGCTAATTTCTATGAAATTATTGTTGTTGAAACATGACTTACCTCTATGAAAATTAATTATAATTGTCAAATTTGTGTTGATAATTGCTTGAAAAAATTTATTTTTTGCACAAAATGTTGTAAGATTTGTAATGAGTTTCATAAAAAATTATGACAGATGTGTTAATTCGGAGAGAAATTCGTAGTTTAAATAGTATTACATAACTATGCTGTGCTGAATTATTCTAAGAGAGCTGAATTATTCCAATAAGTATATTTAAACTTAAGGAATGCAAATACCTGTAATCCTTGAGAATATTGTTTTCCTTAAATCCTTATTTATACGTGGCATTTGCCAATTTCACTTTGATCGAAATTGGAAAAGAGCCATCGTATACTGTATACTTCAATAATCCAATAATATGCAATATAATACTGCAATAATAACATTATTATTATTATTATTATTATTATTATTACTATTATTTTTAATTTTCTAGATCATGATTATGATATTATGAGACAGTTAAATATAAAATCTCCTCCAGGTTGCAACCAGCTACCTAAGGATCTAATGATTGTCGGTGCCTCTACGATACTTTGCGCAAAATGTGGGCTGATAAAAATAAAACAATTTCTTACACTTCCCAGTCTTTTAAATGACGTGAGAGTTTAGCCAAGTTCTTGCACAAAGTTTGTGGAATAAATCCCAGAGCTCTGATGACTATCGGTACGACTTGTGCTTTTACGCCCCGCATTCGCCTGATCTCGATTTCCAAACACTTGTATTTAAGACGTGTCTCTGCCTCCTTGATTACGTCCCCAAATCCCGGAAAACAATATCCGGTTTTTTTGCTGCTATTGTGCGATCCCTTTGAACTTGTTGGTCGTACAATATTATATAGAATCCAACAGATGTCTCCGGTTTTGGTGAGTGTTTGTACCTCTTGGGGAATGTGTTATATCCTCCAAGGCGGTACAGATCTGCCAGTGGAAGTAACTACACCTCCTTTCGTGACTTTTCAAGTATTCGGTCTTTGCTTCAATTGGACAAGCTGAGACGATATGATCAATGGTTTCTACTTGTTCCTGGCAGATACGGCATTTATCATCTTGGGAAATTTTGAGAACCGCTTTATCATAATGCCGTGTTCTCAACGCCTGATACTGAACCTGATAAAATAATAATAATAATAATAATAATAATAATAATAATAATAATAATAATAATAATAATAATAATAAGTAGTAGTAGTACATTATTATTATTATTATTATTATTATTATCATGATCATTATTATTACATCGTTTTCAAAATATCACGCTCGTCCGGAGTTTTCAGATATAACTGAAGGTCAGAACGTTAACACATATGGTGAGACAGATGGTGAGAAGTTCTTGCTCCACTGCAGTCAAATTCCTCTTCAATTACTAAGAGAGAACCTAACGCACAATATCGGTGGTTGCCAGCAACGAATGATTCTGAAGTGCCATTCGTTTAGATGGAGTTTTTCTTTCACGATCCTCCGATCTTCAGCAACAAGCCCATTAATTGAAATAACAACGGGTACAATATCTACCTCTATTAATTTATGTAGTTTTTTCAGTTCAATTGAGAGTGTCTAATATTTTCTTTTCTTTTCTGCAATTGTAGACAGCAGATTATGATATAATGGGACTGCGAGCGATATCTATTATCATTGCCCTGCGAGTAGTTTTGTCGAACGCGACAATATCAGGTTTATTTGCTTTCATTATTTTATCTGTAACAATGGCAGTATACCACAAGATTTGTATTCTCCCATTAGACAGAACTTGCTCCGGTAGAAATTTGTAGTAGGGCAAGCTTTCCTTTATCAGGTCCGATCTTTTGGCAAGAACTTGGTGGATGATTTTTGTCGCATTATTATGACGTTGTAAATAATCTGTTTGAGCCAACTGAGAACATCCACTGCAAATGTGTTGAATAGATTAGGTTGCCTTTTTACACAGGCAACACTTGTCACTAATACTCTCTTTCATGATATATCGCTTGTAGTTATTAGTGGTTACTACATGATCTTGAATGACCAGCACAAATCCTTCTGCCTCGCCAAAACGCCCTGCGGTTCTCAACCATTCAGTCGATCTCTTCATGTCGATGTGCTGTAACAAGTCTGCCATGGAGTTCCTTTGATCCCCACTGCTCAATTCGTTGCTCAGATTTAGGAAAACGTGCATTGTGGTCTTTTTGAAGCAGCTTAAGAGGCGTGTAGCCATGATCTGCTGCACAGATGACCGTCATGGATTCATTGTTGATGAAATAATTTCTGAGCTGTTTTTCTTGCTAGCGTCACAAAACTTCTATACGCATAATTTAGATATTACAAACTTTCTGTATAAGTGTACCTTGAAACGTTTTGGGGATCAGAGTGAAGTAGCATAGTGTGAACATTTCTTGTGATATGTTCGTAGGCTTCCGCGGCAGGAGTCATTGGATACTTGGCTGTCTGGGGTGAACCGCGTCTTAGTCGAATGAGCTGACGTTTCGGCCATCGTGTTGTGGCCTTCTTCAGAGCTATACTGCTCATCAGCCAAGTATTCTCTTCTTGTGATAAGCTGACGATACAACAGTTCGTCATAAATTAATTAGTACAGATCTTGACATTTTTGTTCAATAATTGTTCAATAATTAGAGCATTTAGCAATAGTGTACGTTTCATTCAATTTTCTAATCATGAAGGAAAAAATTGATACTGCAGAATTTTTTCCCTACCTGTGAATCTACTGTACTTTAAAACCTACCTTGTGTTCATAAAATGCACAAAAAATCTCTCTTCTCTTCTTGAATCCCAAATATGTCTATTTTACAGAGTTTTCAATAACTCATTCTATAAGTACAATATTGACATTCTAAGTTATGAAGAAACTAATGGAGCTCAACCGCACATACTTTCTCTTAATATTTTTAACGGGTTATGTAATATGTAGGCCCAAGTGTTTTTTAGGATTTTATCAACGTTATTTTAGGGCTTTTAAAATATTGATTTCGCCCATTTTTTAAAATCATTTTTCTTACTTACATTATTACGTACGTAGTTCAGAGAAAATATTGTAATTGTGCGGTAGAACTCGCTTTTTTGACAGAAAAACTCTTATTATCGGACCCTAGTAGTACCCAAAGACATAAATATATTTCTTGTATGTCGCAAATTACTTCCTTTACACCTTTGTGTACTGAGAATCCACGTTTTGTAGGTTCTTGAAACGAAAAAATCGAATTCAGGCAAAACGTCTGTCTTTATCAATGCTAGCGCCGTTCAGATGATTTTCACCAAAATTGATATTCCTCGATCGATTTAAAGGAATTCAAGACCCCGTGAGTTGAAAATAATATTTTGAGTTTTGAGGGTACTTTACATGAAGCCTCAACATTTTCAAAAGTTTTAAAAATAGCACCGAATATTTTCATAAAACGTGGTCCTTAGTGTAGAAAACGTATCAAGAAATGAAATTCCATGAAATAAATATGCCGTTCAAACACAGATCTTGAAATATGATAAGGCATAAGAAACATTATTTTTGGAAAATGTGAGTTTTCTCATATTTTTTCCTGAAGTGTAGACATAATTATTATCTCAAAAATGTCTCAAAATTTTCTCTTCTTTTTTTCTAGAATGGAGAAAAGGATGGTAAAAAATTGATAATAGTCCCATTTACGGAGAACTCGATGTACCTTCGAAATCTGAAAAAAATAACATTGCAAAAATACAATATTGTTGATAATCGTGTTTTCTTCTATGACATCTGTTCCATAAAAAAGTATTTTAAAGTTAAAGTACAGTGTTTTGAAAACACGAGCAATTTCCCCGTAATTTCCTAAATTAATTTAATTAAATTAATTCGGATTAATTCAATTTCCTTAAAAGAATTTTCAGAAACAGCTCCAAATTTTTTCTTAAATATTTTCCACGGACAAAGCGAAGAACGCTTAGAAAGAGGTGCAGGATCATTAACGTAGAGATATCGTAATTTTCGAAAATTGCGAAAAGTAGGAAAATTAGAGAAAATATGTGGTGTTATAGCACCACTAGCACCACATTTAAATTACAAACTCATTTTATTCAATGTTTTTACTTCGGCTCTTGACTACAGTTCTTAACGCACAAACATTCAAAAATTAAGAGTCTGTTCCTGCAATTACTTTTAATGTACGTAGTTCAAAACATTTTACGTCAATTAATTAATTAAAATCTCTCTTCATGGTGATACAAAATATTTTGGGTTTTACGGGAAATAACTACACTGCTATTTGTGAAAATTGCAACGCCTGAAGGAAAGGTCGGAATGATTTCAAAAATGGCGGATGTGTAGAATAGTGTATCCATAAGAAGTTATTAAATTTGCATAGAAATGGCGTGCATGTTGGTCTAACGGCGCCCTCTTTTGTGTGACAGATCAGGTCAGTGTTACGCCACACCTAGGCGGTGTAGAGCCGTCAAACAACGTGGAAAGGTGCAAGCAGGTGACATTATGCCTCGTCGACGCCAAAGAGCGCACTATTAGCATCTGAGTTCGAACGGGCCAGAATGATAGGATTCCGGGAGGCAGGTTTGTCATACCGTGACATTGTGGTTCGATCGGGGCGCGCTGCTACAACAGTGACGCGTGTATGGAACCAGTGGATAGAGGAGGGTTGTACAGAGCGACGAGAGGGTACAGGACCACATAATGTGACCACAGCGCGAGATAACCGCCATCTTGTCCGCATGGCCGTAACCGGCACAACGGTGTCGTCCGTGTTGGCTCGACTTTGGATCAGTGCAACGGGTGTGTTCATGTCTGCGCCGACGGTTCGACGCCATCTAGTGAGAGCTGGGCTGGTAACACGCATACCACTGCGTCCGATTCCTTTGTCCAGAAACCACCAACGCCTCAGACAGCAATGGGCGTGAACGTGTTCACTGGTGTGCTGAGTGGCAAAATGTGATTTCGGAGGAGCCCCGCTTCAATTTGCGGTACAGCAATGGCCGCGTACGTATTCCACTCTACCATGGTGATTGTAATCTGCCAACCTGGATTGTTCCGCAACAGCGGACAAACCCCAAGTGTGATGATTTTGGGGCGCCATTGGCTATAATGTGCGATCTCGCCTCATACATATTGAAGGCAATCTGAACACCAACCGCTATTCTGTCGAACATGTATGGGATATGATTGGTCGGCAATTTTTTCGTCCTGATCCTCCTGCAGCCACAGTCGATGCTTTATGATCACGCATAGAAACTGCGTGGCAGTGTGTTTCCTAGCAGCATAACCAGGCTCTTGTTCAATCCATGCCACGACGTCTAGAGGCTCTGATGACAGCGCGTGGCGACTTAACACCGTACTAAATTCTCGAGGTCAAAATGCAGATCTGTAATTCTAGTCATTTGTATATTGTAATATTCCTAATCTGTGGAATAAATTTCATTGTAATAGTATGTATCCTTCTTGGTGTTGCAATTTTCGCAAACATCGGTGTACATAATTTTTCGGATTTTCTTTGAAACGAATACAATGCTATCGCAGAATGAGCTGAGTGTAGCCTGCGACATTTTACAAAATCTGTAACTGTTATATTCGACGACACATTTCCCTCCCAAAATTCGCCTCTGGATTCGCTCCTTTATCTCTCTCCCCTCTCTCTCTCTCTCTCTCTCTCTCTACTCTCTCTCTCCTATATATATATATATATATATATAATATATATATATATAATATATATGTATATACATATTATATAGAGAGAGAGAGAAGAGAGAGAGAGAGATATTCACACAGTGCTTGATTTATAAAATTCTAGGTCCCGGAAGGCACCCCAAATTACTTATTAATTTAATAGAAATCATCATATATTAAAATATACTTTAATAATGTCCACTTCCAATAGTTTCTAAACGGTTCAAGATATTAAGATGCAATTTCCATCAAACAATTCAGGACACATAAGCATTAGGACCATCAGTTGAAGATATTAGCTTGTCGATAGCATTTTTTTATTTTAAAGATTTTATTCTAACTTTTTCAGTTGATTGATTATAGCGCTTTTCCAGGCGCGTCAATCGCTATGGTAATTAGTCCCGTAAGCATACTGCATAAGCTTAAAAGAATGGCATAGGTCTAATTTTCGTCGATCTGTCAGAATTGCATGTTGGAAGCAATGGGCGTCACAATTAGATTTTTAAGTGTTCATAAAAGTAATTCACGGAGCCCTTACAAATAGTACAAGAGAGTATGTAATGTTGTAGCACCATTTTTTTTAATGTGCAATTATCAAATTTTCTCCAATATGTACCTGTGAAATTACCTTAAACCATTAGTACACTTTGATTGAAATTCATTGTTGATAACAATCCAAATGGGCCACAAATTTCTAAAATTTCCGAAAGTTTCGAAGGACATGACTTTCAATCTCTGTACGGAGAAACATTTGTTGCTGGTTGAAACAATTTTGTAGGTTCATGTAGTAGTAAGATATTGTCGAAACAAAGAATGCGATAAAATATGTGCTGTTGCAGCAGCACTACCTCTTCATAATACGAGTATAGTAGAGCATAGATAAGCATAGCATATATAAGCATAGAATAGATAGCATAGATAGATTTCATTTATGTTTACCCATTTCTTAAAACGTTTGCGGGGGGGCTCACATTAGGAAAGTCTCTTTAAAAATCCCCAAAATGTAATTTTTACGAAAAAATATTTTATTCTTAAACTACTTAGTCACTAATTTTAAGTACAATATAACATTTGCATAACTAAGGTGTGTATTGCATATATTTTGATTTTATTCTGCATAAAAGTTCATTAAAAAATATTCGAAAACAAAATGGGGCCTGGGTTTGGGTACTTTCCTTTCGTGCTTATTAATTCAGCTTTTGCCTTTTAGTTCTGAAAAATTAGTTGAAATTAAAATTTCGATAAATTTTACAATCATTTTTCTTGTAAACAATTGTATCAATACTCAAACTTCAATTTTGGTTCCTGTTAGTGTTTAGCATTGAGGGTAACCATTAAATTGCTCAAAGGTATTGAATTATTGATCCAAAGGAGGAACGTGAGGACGGGAAAGTTTAGTTTTGGGGATTCTGAAGATTCTAATAAAATTGCACATGCTTTTTGTTATGTATGTTTTTATTTAAAGAACTACAAAAATTAAAATATTTTCCATGGTATATATTTCAACAGCATCATTCCATATAGAAATACTGTACTATATTCTAGCTGATTTGCTGACTTTATTGTACACGTCAGGAAAAGCCTCCGTTGCATTATACTTTTTCCTAAAGATGTCGTACAAAGAATGATCAAACATTTGTCGAAATTCATCTTTCGTCCGGAAAGAGTCGGCGTACAGCATCTGAAATCTAAAAATTTCATTTTTATAAATAACATCAAATCATCTCGTATAAACAATTATAATATTGTTTATTACATTACTAGCCACTATCCATGAAAAATATTTGTCATATATTTTGTTTAAATTAGTGGCAGTATTTTCTAAAACCACTTCAGCACACACCACAGCATTCTAACAATGTATTGTTCTTTACATTGAAAGACGAAAAACATATTTTTTGTTACTTTGCATACACCATTTGCGTCGCCTCAACAACTTTTGCCACTGCGAGGCAATAGCAAAAGCTATTTAGGGGGCTTTTGCCCTTAATACGACCACCAGGAGGTCATAGGGTTCGATTGCCAGGATTTTCGACACTTCCTACACATCTCTGATTCAGCCGTTTTCTGGAGAAAAATCACTAGCAGCTGGCTACACTGACCGATTTTTTCCCATAATTTCTCCGATTAATACCAGGCAAATGCGAAGGCGGTCCTAACAAATGGGCCACGAACGATTCTTGAATTTTGAACTGAAGCCTTATTTTACGTGGAGAGACTCGGGCCATCAGGCCCGCTCTTCCGTCTGACTACGCAAATTTCGTTACGCTCCTTTCACCCACTAGCGGAGAAAGGAGGTTTCACATCACTCGGGTGGCGAAACAGGCGATTTGAATTAAGCCCAGAGGCTTCATTTAGGCTTGAGGATCTACATGCAGTAAATCTACTAATATGAGACAGCCAGCTTTACGTCCCCTCCAAAGGAAGGCGTACAAAGGATTTTTTCGCCCTTAAAAATCCACGGTTTCGATCGGGTTTGATCCCGCGAACTTGGGTCCGACACGCTAACCTTTCGGATACCATCGCCGCCGCTAAATGTTCTCTTACACACATTTATTTCACCGTGTATATTGTATTTGTATCAAAAATACTTTGAGATAGTATTTTGCATTTTCAAAATATAAAAATACTTATTATTGATCCGTCGTTTAAAATCTGAATTTCAATACGCAGTCAAATCTAGATAACATAAAAAGTTCGGTAACAGGAATTTTTGATACTTCGAAGCACGTAAGGAAATTCATTTGTGAAGGGATTTCAAAATATTGATTAACAGATATCGGAGACCACCACACGGACGTTACATTATATTGTCAGATTATGCACCACTAACTGTCTGGAAGGCCTAACTGTCTGGAAGGCTGTTGGGCGCACTGGTTGTGCTTGCGCCTTTTAAATAGCCAACCTTACGATATTGTAGATATTGTAAGTGTGGAAACTGATAAACTATCAAAATGTAGATGGTACATACTTCACTGTCATTGAAGAGTTAGGTACAAAAGGAAAAGTGTCACGTGAAATTTGTAAGCCTGCCAGTCAGTAATAAGTGGTTCCTACAATGCGACCGAAAATTTTAAGACACACTTGAGGCCTACCCTGAGACTTTCACTGGTCATTCTTTTTACTACGAAACTGACCCCACCCGCTGCCGACCCCTCCCGCTGCCGACCGGCTGTGCTCTTAAACAAGACACACGCTCAAAAATTCGCAGAACTGTTTTCGGCCCAGAAGCTGCAAGGTATGTACGATCCAGTTTGCTTACGCATCTTGCATACATTAACTACCACCTGTTAATAATATTTGTATTTCTCTTTTTAGCTCTGAGGATGATCACTACGCGATCGAAATGATCATAAGCTGAATTAAAATATTGATACCTGACAATATCTTTATTTATTTATCATCTTAATTTCTTATAAGAAAACCAATAATACAATTCTGAAATGTGTTATTTATTATTTCTTCTGAAATAAAATATTCAGTGTTTCTTTTTTGCAAACATTTGTATCATCTGCAAACAGAACTGTCCTTCTGTTTCTAATGGATGAGGATTTTGAACCCTGGGAGACCTCATGCTCAATAGGTCAAGAATTGATGACATGAGTGAAGAGGAGTAAATAATTTATGATGATTGTGAACTTACCCATGGACACTAGCAATAAAATCTTCCATGTGTCTTGTAGTTTTCACAGCATCAAAGTTTCCAGTTTTTGGTACTCCATATACACCAAGATCAACATACATTTCTTCATTGTTGGCAGCTGGATGAACCATTCCAGGATCATTTGGTAAATTAAATGGACATAGCCATAGAGGATAAATCTGTGAAATAATTATTAAAGATAATAATGTTGATGTTCTATTCATTATATTTGAAAAATATTTTTTTTTAATGATTCCAAGAATCATTTACCTCCACAGCTTTGTGAGATACTGTAATTGCTTCTTTGAGAGCTGATACAGGAATTAAAAAGTCTTGAATCATGTGATGGTTTTCATAAAGGTCAGTAATAGCTTTTGTTTCTGTTAATTTTAGTAACGAAACCTTGGGAGGCATCATCCAGCCAAATAAATACCGGAAAATGATATTGTTACCAAATGGTATGATGTCCTGGAAAAATAACTTTTGATATTAAATACTAGAAATACAACTTGTATAGTATGCTGTTGATTTTTCATCAGATAATAGAATTTTTATATTTGTAGGCCTACATATTTAGATTTTTACATTATTCAATTATTTTTATATCAAGAAATTGTGGATTCATGCATGGAGTTTAAAAGGACACAAATAACTGATTGAAGAAATGATTTGCATAACATTTTACCATTATGTTTAATTGATACTTTACCCTAGGGACATTGTGTTGTCTCTGTACTTTTTAAAAATTACTACCTGATTGTGATAAAACATTACCTGAACTTCCCAAAATAATGCACGTGTATGCCTATGATAATAATCTCTCAAAGGAATGACTTCATCTCCTGGTCCTTTCTTCAAGAATTTCTTCACATGGAGGAAAAACCAAGGTTTATACCATTTTCCAATTTCATTTATCTGAAATCATCATTGTTTCATGAAGTGATGACTAGCATTATCACATTTATCATGCAACTTTAGTTTATTAAAATTAATTATATTGTGTTTTCTTCCATTCACTCTGGACAAATGTACTCTTTGAGAATATTTAATTGTGCCACTCTTGACTTTCAATAATTGATTTCAATTGTATTTGTGTCAGTGATGCCATTTGTGTCAGCGTACCTTCAATTGGTGTCACCCAGTGCAAAACTAATGGTATCACATCACCCATAAATTAAACATAAATCTATTACTGAATAGGTTATACATTATTTCATAAAAATGCAAGTATATTTGCACATGGCATTTATTTATAATGTATTAAAAAGTGTATGTAATTCAGAATATATGAAATGATTTTTAAAGAATTAATTATGTAATTCAAACTATTAAATTTTCTAATTGGTGTCACCTGGGGTGGGCTGCCCCCCCCCCCCCCCAATTATGCCACTTGATTTGGTGTGAAAAGCAATTGTTGGAATGAGATGATCTTTCATATGATGCGGAAACGTTTTTTAATGTTTTTTTTTTTTTTTTTTAATTTCATTTTATTTTATTTATTGTAAACAACAAAACAAAAAATGAATACCAGGGGGGGTATAATTGTTTTCTGGAGCTCTAGAATCCCTACTCTACCCTCTCACTATACACAGTTGAATGATAAATAAGTACTGGTAAGAAATATAGTTCTTATTACCGTCTCTCCTTTAGAAAAGGAAACCATGTCCCCTGTCATAATAACACCTTCATTCTTGCTAAACATCAGACCTTCTACAAACTGATGTTCTTTGCTTTTACTTTCCTTTGCAAATAAACCAACAGCATCATCCAAAGTATATACTGGCTGGTAGTGAAGCTTCACATACCTTGAAGATTAATTGCAAATTAATTTATGATGATTCCTTATTCATTGTATCTTACTGTATCTTTTAAGATTTTAAATAATGAAATAAATATATACATTCACTGATGTAAGTTATTCCACAAATAAATACCTTTTGGCAGGAATAATTTTTATTTCAGCAGCTGTAAGCAGTCCTAGTGTTCCATATGACCAGGGAACAGCATAGAATAAGTCAGGATTATTCTCCTGAAAATTAATATTTTTAATTCAACCACTTTAATGAGAAAATACTATAGCAAACTTACTTATTGTGTGGTAGGTACTTACTTTTGAGCAGGTTACTACACTTCCATCACCCATTACTAGTTCATATGAAACACAAATATGTTGAAATAATCCATAAATATGTGATGTAGATTCCACACCAGTACCCATTACTAAACCTCCTGAAGCAAAAAAAAGCATATTCAATTAGATACTAGCTATGAAGAAGAAATAAGTTATTATGTCTTAGGAATCACAACCAGACCTAATTCAAAAGGTTGAACTCACCGACTGTTAGATCATCAAGTTCAGGGACAACTGGAATAGTCCATCCCAATGGATTCAAAGTGGCTGTTAATTGACCCATTGTCACAAGGGGCTCACAACGAACTGTCTAAAATTTGAAAGTCAGTATTAGAACATTCACTTTTTATAAATTCATAGTAAATGAAATACAAATTCTGTGGGTTCCTCAGATCTTCCTCATACACATATGCTTTCTTCAAATTATCTACATAAAGAAATTTATTTTGTTGATGATTATCTTTCAAGAGGATGGCAGAAATTTACATTGTGTTACACTTCTTTTTGAATTTGATATGTGAATGAATATAAGTACCAGTACATCATGAAGTACTGTGTGTAACTCTTAAAAATGGAGTGTCTAAATTTAAAATTTGGGGGTAGAAATGTTGATTTGTGTTGGGACTGTTAGAGCCAATGATCAGCTTTTAGGTGTTTAAAGTTGGTATTTCTGCTTAGACCCTTTTGAATGAACAGTATGTAACAGAGTCTGCCTAATGATGTCAAGCATGCTATAACATTCCAGTCCTTGAAATAAATACATATTGTAACCACATGGTTAGGTAAACCACATGATATCTGCATTTATTAATTTATTACCCACATCAGTTCTATGCCTACAATTTTTAACAAATTGTGTTTAAATTTTCTCTTAACAAGCAATATTTTGTTTCCTTCAATAACAGGAGAACAGCGATTTGGGCATTCAGTAATTTTTTATAGTGCAATAGTATTAAAACAGGATCTTGACTACTAAAAGTGGCATGATGGAAATTCATGAATTAAATTGCAAATGAAATCTAAAACTATATACACACCATAAAACTCATTTACATATGAATTTTTCGGCCTGCAGAAACAAAATCTCATGATTTTGATATAATATTATGGAGGAAAATATTAAATTCTTTAGAGAACCATCTATGAAGTTTCAATATTTTACTATATATAT
>BOPP01000079.1:3887620-3900827 GCA_017312745.1 Gryllus bimaculatus | reverse complement strand
ATACATATACATATATATACATATACATATATATATATACATATACATATATATACATACATATATACATATACATATACATACATATATACATACATATATACATATACATATATATATATACATACATATATACATATACATATACATACATATATACATATACATATATACATATACATATACATACATATATACATATACATATATATACATATATGATTTTCCCAACTGGCATAGATTTATTGGCTGAAGTCTATTGTACTGTACAACTGACGGACTTCGTTTAAACCGGTTTCCAGCCTTTCCGGCGGCAACTGGACAGTTTGAATTCTGGAGGCTCTCTTTTATTTTCTTTGTTTTCTTCAAAAAGTGATTTGGTAATTATGCGGTGAATAGACTCAAGGATGTTTATGGTGAACGTGAGGACCGAAGGCCCCAGCCTCGCCGTGACTTGGGCCGGGCGAGGGAAGCGAGAAAACTTGCCTTTGAAAGTAAATCGGCATTACAATGCGGCGAGGACAAAGCGTATGAAGGGTGGCTATGAAAATCGCATTTATTCATTTCTCTCAGAGCACGTAGCGTAATTTAAGGGAGGGCTTAAGGAGACCCCTCCCCTCCGCCTCGCTTCTCTGAGGGTGTACCGTGTACCCTACTTTAACCGATTTATTATCATACTCACTTGCTTTTCTTCATTTACTTCCAATACATCAACAAGATTCACATGTATGTTGTACATGGTGTTCTTATACTTTGGTTTGCGTAAAGACATAGTTTGATAACCAGGCCGAGCAGTGCACATTGGGATGTTGCCACCAGATTCTTTCCATTGCCGAACCTGTAAATTACAGTTCTTAGCTATTAATAATTCAGAAATTTTTAACAAATATGATCATGCATGTTTCATAATAATATATCCAGGGGATTGACAGTATGTGCAAGTATGGATTGGAATGTGCAATATGTGCAAATATGGACTCTAAGAATTATTAAAATGATAAAATAAATGTAGAATATAAATTAAAGGGCTACCTTATCTTACATTAGTTAATGGTTAGAAACAAAGTATCTTAATCCAGAAGTGCAAAAATTATGGAAAGTTCACATTACACTCTAAAATCGTTTGAGAATGCTTACAAGCAGATAAGGAACTGCTCTGGCACTTGCTTACGGTTGATCGGAGAAATCACGAAAAACTACCGATAAAAACAACCGGCCACTAGAATTGTCCCCCCTGACAGCGACCTAGCTCTAGCCAGAGTCGAAAATCCTGCTTCCGTTGGGACTCGAACCCTTGGACCTGCCCGTCAGGGTACATTCTCGAGCCGTGGCATAAACGCACTAAAAAAATCGGGAATTACTCACTTTACTCACGTTGAACACGGTCTGAGCCTGTTAAATCAATAAAATATTATACCAGTAATAATTTTAATATTATTTTAGCATTAAATACTCGTACATTGCAAAATGCACATTTTTCTGCTTCGGAAATTGCACATCAAATATTCGGACACACGTATTTTTTCAACATTTTTGTCAACGAACTATTGAACGAAAATAAGATGGAGTAACTTTTCCTTCAGTTGATTCATGGACAGTAACGGTCAATCCAAGCACTGTCAAAAATCAGTCTATTAGTGTCTCTCCTTGAAGAACGTTTAAAAAGGTCTGGAAGAGGAAAGAACAGCTCTTTCGAACTGCGTCAGTTAGTCATCTTTCATAATACAAAGGTAAGAGCTGCCGTGAAATTGCAAAAAATCTAAATATGAAGAAAAGTGCGGTGTATAATATAATCAAGAGATTTAAAAAATAAAAGAGGATTGAGTCTCACCGCCAAAGTGGACGTCCCCATAAACTTTTCCGTCGAGAAGAGATCTTCGTCATCAGGAAGATTAAAAAAAACCCCAAATTAAGTGAGTCAAAGATTGCTGCAGAGGTGAGAAAAGAACTGGGGAAGGTAGTACATCCAGAAACAATACGAGTTATTTTACGAAATGCAGAATTTCATGGCCGCGATGCAAGAAGAGAGCCTTTCATAAATGAGATAAACAAAAGGAAAAGGCGGGATTTCGCTGAGGAACATATAAACAAGGATATTAAAGAGCCGCTCCGGATGGCCGAGATCGCTACTGCAGTAGCGCCGTAGCGATCTCCGACCGAAAGATCGCGGGTTCGAGTCCCGCCTCGAGCGTGATTGCATTGCGTTCGTGGCGGGCCCCCCATCATCATCATCATCATATCGTGTCATCCTCATGGTTACCATACCGTTACACGAAATAGTGGTCGCTAATGAACTAGAAGTTGATGCGACCTTAAATAACAAAGAAAGAAAGGATATTGAATGGTGGAATCGAGTAATATTGCGGACAAGAGTAAATTTAATGTGTTTGGACCTGACGGAAGAACATTGGTGTGGAGAAATGCAAACACACAGTCACAAGAGAAGAATCTGCAGCCAACAGTGAAACACGGAAGTGGGAATGTAATGAAGTGGGACTGTATGGCGGTTAGTGGTGTGGGTGAGCTTTCTAGAGTATACTAGAAAACTCATAGACAACATGCCAAAGAGGTTTAATTAAGTTTTGAAAATGAAAGGACTCCTACAAGTTATAGATGTACTTATATGTTTTGTTTTATTTAGTTTTATTAATTGGTTTATATTATGTGTCCCAATATTTTTTGACGTTTCAAAGTAATAAGTTTTCTTCAAAATTATTGTAATTTAATAATTTTTAATGCAAAAATTAAACTTGCACCTTGTTCGAACGTATAAATCGTGGGTCTTTCATTATTTACGTTTTACTAATAATTTTAACTAATTTACCAAAAAGAAGTTCAATATTTTCTTCTAAACAAAAGCAGCTGCAATAAAAGAAAATGTGGTAAAACCGTAGGTGTCCGTTGAGTGTAATATTCTGGGGACGCACATACAGTACGTCGACTTTTAGATTTCAGAAAAGAAAAAAAATGTACGAATAACACGCAAATGTCATCTACGTGATTGCAGAAATCTATTTTCATTGAGTGTGGAATCATCCCATTGTTTTGCCTATTTATAGTCGAATCTGTTATAGTTTTTGTGAAAACTCACTTAAAGGTGGAAACATTTTCATGTAATACAGATATTTATAATTACATCTCCCACCGTGTGGATTGTATTCATCAGGTCAGTTTCAACAGTTCAAAATAAGAAATCTATATATGTACATTAATTTACGACACATTGAGAGATGACATTAAACAATTAAAATGGAAACACAAGTTTTCGTGCCAAATAAAATCTTTTGTGCTGCATAACTGTTTCTATACAATTAGATTACACTGGCCATCAAAAGAAAGAACAATATGTTAACAATAATATCTAATTAACCAACAACTTCACTTCCACGCTGCACAAAATTAACCATGCGAATACCGCCAATAGAGGAAGAATTGGCTAAATGTTCATAGAATTTTTTTACTCAAAACAACTTGAAAAGTAAAGTTTCGACGTTTTCTCCCCGGAACGGCCCCGGAATCCTGTATACGTAAAAGGTTAAGACACTATGAAAGATTTGTCTGATCTCTTACTATGGATACCATTATTGGTGATATGAATCTTGTTGGAAGTTACGCGCCATTTCACCCAGAACCTAGTTCGAAATTACACGACCGTATATTCCTACGAACGTGAATATTTTAAAGAAATCTAGTGCTCGGGCTTACCTTCATGAGGAAATTGAAAATACCATTGTCAATAAGAAGAAATATAAAATGTTTATGACAAATTGCTACTACGTGGCAATCAGAGTGTAGTATATATGATAGACTGGATTGATATAGAAAAAAAAGAGAGAGCCCCCCCTTCTTTCTGAAACTCTGCAAATTAAATTGCTGATACGGTAAATAGTAACGTCGGATCTAATATGTTTATTAACGCTTATTACAACATTATTAATAAATTGAACGTGCGTAGCTCAAAATAATATTTTTGGTATTTTTCTTCGTTTGTTTTGTTCCGTCAAATTTCTCCAATGAAAACTTTCCTCCTGTTCCTTCCCCTTCCTTACTCTTTGCTAACTCTTATTTTTCCCTCCTCTCATCTGGCTGAGTTCCCTATGTCAGTCACAAATAGACCGGCTTGGCTGCTACAACTTCCAGCACTTCCAACCCTCTTCTTCGTTCCATAACTGAAGAATAATTTTGTGCGTGTTAAAAACAATCAAAATTTTTGTTTTTATGTAGAAATGAATATTTTATAATGTTCTTCTTTCAAGTCTTCATGCTTTAATTGTTTTGTTTTCAAAGTGGGTAGTCTCTGATCCTTTGAATTTTGTACCTACTTTTATTAATTGGATTGTTGGTGAAGTAGATACCTTTTTTATTTTGATAAATAAATAGAGATATTGTCAGGTATCAATATTTTAATTCCACTAATGATCATTTCGATCGCGTAGCGATCATCCTCAGAGCTTGTAGCTTCTGGGCCGAAAACCTTCAGCCGAAAGTTTTCGGTGGGATTAAAATATTGATACCTGACAATATCTCTATTTTGTACCTACGTTAAAAAGAACTCATGAAAATATTGTTCCTTTTTTACTGCTCTTTTATAGTTTGAAACTTTAAATAGATTTATTATTATTATTATTATTATTATTATTATTATTATTATTATTAATTTTATTATTATTATTCGCGCATCTGTCCATGCAACACATTTCTCTCTCCGAGGCCCTGTTGTATTCTATCCTGGAGAGATCAACGTGTGGAATTATGGGGACCAGCTTTTCGGCTGGTTAAGACATGGTTGTTAGAATAGATTTTTAATTATTTCAAATTAATTTTCACTTATTCCTGTACTTTTGTTTACCGGCAGGAGTCGAGAGAAAATTCGGGCCCTGCTACAAACAAGGTAGTGTGCGGTACCCAATAAAAAATTCTACAGACATGTATAACTGTAAAAGAATATTTAACAAAATCAAATACAAGTATTAATACAAAATAATACAATAAAAGACTGACATACAATACAAACTTGGAAATATAAGTATATGAGCCAGAGCTCAAGCTACATATTCGTAACTGAAACGACTCTTTACAGAAAGAAAGCACGAACTTAAAGTGGTGAAACACTTAGCACTGGCAAACGAATGTGTCAGAAGCGGTGGATGACAGATGAGAGACCTTCACTTCACTCTCGCGCTCTTGACACTGCACTCGCATAGTTGGTGGTGGCGCCTAGTGTAGCCACTGCGCTCGGGCGCGTCCGGCGGGCTCTGCTTAGCGCAAGGGCAGCCGTGCATGGTCGGACACCGCCGCGGCGGTGTGAATTTTTCTTCCTAATATTCGATGCACGCAAAAATTGAAAGAAAACTATGCTTTATTCCGGTTACGTGAAAGGCTTCGGTTTCGTTAGATACCTAAAAACTCGAGAATAGCGAGATCCGGCATCGACCTATCGTCGGCTAGCGGGGTTATCGGCAACCCGGTATCTCCTACTAGTGGGCACCGCCCCGGCAGAGGCAAGCTCTAAACTCCCGACTGGTCTCCCGGCATGTGTGGTAGTGAAGCGCACGATAGTGTAAATGCGTGTAAGTAAGGGGCGACCATAGGACGAGGAAGAGGAAGGAAATATCGCGCGCGGTCCGTGACCCGTTTGTCAGGGTACTGCTCCGGTATTCGCCTGATGTTGATCGGAGAAACCTCAGAAAACTACCGATCAGAGCAGCCAGCCTCTAGAATGCTCCTCTAAGCAGCGACTGAATTCGACCTAGCTGACAGGCTAGTGTCGAAGATCCTGCCACTGGCGGGACTCGAACCTAGAATCTCCCGGTCAGAGGCACAGCAGTGACATCAATTGGTGCCCTGAACCACCTCTCCCGATCAGCACGTCCAGACCAGGTGTAGGCGAGAGATATATTATGCAACAGATAGTAACGAAGGAGTAGGATATAGGCCAAGGCTTAAGTAGTCGCGACCGTGAACAATCAGAATGTCGATCGCCGATGACCGCATTCCCGATCGCACCCTCAGTGAACTGCGATGAACTCTGAGGACTCTACAGGAATTGATGGATCGAGTTCCAGTTTCCTGTGTCGGTGTCAAGCATTCGACAAGCATAAGAACTCCCGTCCACTTCGTATAGGACGATGTTTTGCCATCTAGGGCTGAAATAAAATGTCAAGATGGATGTCATTTGTGTGGGGATACAAACAAAACAGATCCTTTTTTGACACAGCTTTAGCTCAACTCAGTCCATAAGACCAAATGTCTAACTATTGTCCATATTCACCTCCATTGACCTCTAATAATCCCTTTATCAAAAATGCTTACATTACCAAATTTCGAGTAATCACTTCAGTAGGTTTCAGGTCTGCTTTTTTAGATTTATTTAGATAAAAAACAGTAAAAACTGTATGTGACCTATAGGGGAGAAAATCATCTGCGCACGTTTTCTTGAGTTCCAGAATCCCTTCCCATGATTTTAACTATAAATAGTTGAAAGATGAGTAAAAGTTAAAGATAAATAAATAAAAATAAAATTTAAAAAAGCGCGAGTTTAGCAACATTTAAAAAACTAGATATTTTCGTTCCCGAGTTATAGAAAATTTATGGTGTTAGGCGAAAAAGTGCACCATAAAAATGCTTCTTGAGGCATAGTGAGAACATAATGAAATAAATTTTCTTAACATCAACTGGTGCAGAAGAAATTACTTTTATTGAAGAGAAGATGGAGAATTAACAAATTCTGACATTACCACAAAAAACTGTCCAGAACTAAAGCAAACTCGAGACAACTAAGCAAGAGAACTTAAACTAAGCATGCTTATAAAAGTATTATGATGCAGTTTTATGGCTAACAAATAGGGGAGCCTATTCAGTGTGATCGAACACTACAGTGGAGTATACATTTCATTACATATTGTTTTCTTTCGGAAGACTTACTAGCATTTGAATTTTTTTTTGTGTGTTCTTTACCCTTTTTTGATGATGATGATGATGATGATGATGATAATAATAATAATAATAATAATAATAATAATAATAATAATAATAATAAGAAGAAGAAGAAGAAGAAGAAGAAGAAGAAGAAGAAGAAGAAACTTACCCTATAATGATTATTAAAATGAGCCCATTCTAGCAGTGGAAGGAACTAGTGAAAACATCTGATCAGAGACCGTCCCGATAATACATATTACATCACTTTCCCGACCTATGAAACACGAAACAGGAACTAGAGAGTGACCTCGCCTATCGCCAGTTTGAGTCACCGACTATTTTCAACATCAAATATGTAGTCAAATGAAAAATATTAGTATGATTTTCAACACCGCTGGAATTGGTTTAAATCCAACTGTTCCTGACTTAGAGAATGCGGTAAATTATAATTCTAAAGTGTGGGTACTAATTCAATCTTTGTTAAAGGAGAATAGGGGAAGCGCGAGTAATATCATGTTCATGGAGTCATATGAGTGATGGGGTAATGTAAAATTAAATTTGACATCTGGATGTCAAAAAATATTCTGGAACACCATTCACTCCGGGAGTTTTTAGTGGCTATTAAGAGTGAAGCACAAATTCAAGTGGATACCACAGTGAAAAACATGACGAATGTATTAAAAACTTGAATGCTAAATATTTCAGAACTGAACTGCGGCCTCGTGGCTAGCTCTTGGTCAGCGTGCTCACTTTCCACTATTGCTTCGATTCCCAGTCGAGCCAAGTGTGGGTTTTTACATTGCAACGTTCTAATATATGTTGCTGTGTGACGATGATTAAATTTACTTCTCAGGTTCGGAAGACCGGAATACGGCGAGCGGATGTCTACGTGCTATCTACACGTACCCCTTCAACCCATGGCCGCGAGGCAGGGTCGACGCGTAGGCGTGAGCCCGTCCACGGGCTGTCGCGTCAAGTACATACATACAGAGCTGTACTGTACAGTACAGTACAAACTGAAATGAATCTTGACGGTTACAAACGCGGATCCGCGTGAGGGAAAACATAATGACAGTAGTTCCCCCCCCCCCCAAACAATTCAGTAACTAGAAATATTTGCTTTCTTCCAAAATATCATGCAAAAATATTTTCAGATAATCAGTAAAAGGAAGAAAATCGTATCCCAGATTGAACGAGAACTAATCGTCATTACACAGAAAAGCAGTAACACACACAACCAAACTATTTTAAATCCTTTTTTATTCAACACCCATCTCTTGCAAAACCTATTTCGAGAACAAAAAAACATATGTGAAGGGTACGTAAATGAAACTAATAACATTTCTACTACGTTCATTAATATATCCCGTTTTTAATTATTTGTTCATGACATTTTAAATATGAGTTAAATTCAATACTGCGCGAAAACAGTGACAAAAGTTCGGCAGAAATACTATTATTGCCGAGCCCTGTTAACGATAAAGTGCATATATCCAGTTGCTAAATTTAGGGGGGTGGGGGGGATTGTCAATGACGCGAGATGTAGCCAGAATATATGTTTTCTGGGCCCCTATAACCGAAAAATCGAATAACAGCAAAACGTCTGCCTGTCCTTCTATCTGTCTGTCTGTCCTTCTGTGAACAACGCTAGCGGCTAGCCCGTTCAGCCGATTTTCTCCAAAATTGATACTCCTCAATAGATCTAGTTGATGTCGTGGACACTTAAATTTGAAATAAATGTTTTACTTTTAAAGGGTACTTAACATGAAGCATTTTGGGACATTTTCAAAATTAAAAAAACAACGGCTTCATTGTTTTTGATTAAATTATATTTTTGGATAGTGTTTTCCTCTCAAGAAAAGGAAATTAAACAGTTCAGGGAAAAATAATACTTGGATCACACAAGGAATTAGAACATTGTGTAAATACAAACGTACGCTTTACTTTATTTCTAAACATCAGAACACATCACCCAGTTTCCATGTCTACTTCCGAGAATACAAAAGAATTTTAAGAAAAATAATAGTTCAGGCATAAATAAGGAAAAATAATCAGGATATTTTGAACGCTAGTAACAAAACTAAACCAATGTTTAATAACAAAAATACGACCACATCATCTCGGTACTTAGTAGAGAATATTGTTCTTAAGGATAATGAAAGAGAAGCCAGTAATCCAGAAAATGGGTCAAAGTCCTTCAACCAACACTTTTATAGAATTGCGGCTGAACTCACGAAGGGACTACAACCGCAAAATTCCACATCATTCCCTTCCCAAAATATTTTCGACCCGATGTTTATTTCTGAAACTTGTAACGAAATACTGAAAATAGTAAACAAAAAAACAAACATTCATCTGGTTTAGATGAATTTCCGGATTGTTTATCGAAAACTTGTGTACCTGCTTTTGTATACTCGTTAATTCAAATTTTCAATAGTTCTTTAAGTACAAGAATATTTCCAGATATTTTCAAAACAGCAAAAATTAAGCCATTTTTTAAAAGAGGGAACAAAAATTAAAATCCAAAATTACTGGCCAATTTCTCTTTTGTCAAGTTTCTCAAAAATATTAGAGAGGCTTTTCTATACGCGAATGGAAACTTTTCTCAGAAAAAACGAAGCCTTTTCAGAATCACAACACGGTTTTATACAATCAAACTCTACAGAAACTGCCATTTTTTCTTTTCTTTAAGATGTTACTTCATCAATAGACTAAAATGAAGCACTCATTGGAATACTTTTAGATCTTTCGAAAGCCTTTGACGTTATTGACCATAACAATTTGCTATCAAAATTTCCTCCTTATGGAATCCTAGCTTGGATAACCTCGTACCTTAAACATCGATCTCAAAGAGTAGAAATAC
Organism: Gryllus bimaculatus; assembly: GCA_017312745.1. Classification (NCBI taxonomy): domain Eukaryota; kingdom Metazoa; phylum Arthropoda; class Insecta; order Orthoptera; family Gryllidae; genus Gryllus; species Gryllus bimaculatus. The sequence goes on along the minus strand of BOPP01000079.1, from coordinate 3,891,046 downwards.
CGTATTTACTAGGCTGTCCGGGTGTCGCCGCGTCCATGGCGAAGGTACCGACGTTTCGGTCGCCATTCTGCGACCTTCCTCAGGGCGTAATGCGAATGGGCGTAATGCACAGTTAGAGACTATATTGATCATCAAAATGAAAAATAATATTTATTTTAACAAAACAGTGATATATTGAATTAGTTTACATTTGTATTGTATATGTTTTTAAAAGACTTAATAAGTTTGACTCAAGGTCAAAATGCAGGTACAGTTATTTATTTGTATTTGTGTTATTCCTGTGGAATAAATTTCATTGTAATAGTATGTCCCCTTTTTGGTGTTGCAATTTTCACAAAACCATTTTCCATTTTACAAAAACTATTTAAAACCTCATGTTTTGAAAGGGATTTTTTCAAATTTAATCATAGTAATTACTAGTAATTTTCCGAAGAACTAAATTTTCTAAATCATCTTTAACTAGGATTGCATCGGTAAAATAAATTTGTATTATGTAAATAAGAGTCTCTTTTTTTGTAAAATTGGTACATTGGTAATAATTATTTATGCATTTGTTCGTTGAAACGTTTCAGTCCCTTCTCGTTCGGGACCCTCCTTAGGCAGCCATGATTACAAATATATATTGCGTTTAAAAAGTTGGCAATGTACGATGCTGCTTCCATGTAAATGATTAAATTAAAAATAAAATGTTTTTGAACACAATAGAATTGTAAATGCCTGCCTGAAGATGATCCCGAACAAGATGGGATTGGAATTATACAGAAAGCAAGTAAATAAATCATCAAAGATTGTTTCCAATTTCTTTTTAATTTGCCCAACGAGAGATTATGAACTGTAATACAAATAACTGACGCGCAGTATTTTGGCAGCATCAATTAATATACTAAACTGATTTCTTTTATTGCCATACATAGTTTGTGTTTATTTTTTACTACTCAATAGTTTATTGTAAACAATAGATTGCAAAGCGCCTAAAACAACCGTTTGGAGAGCTTTAAATAGCGATCGATAGTTACTAGATCACTTTCAGTTTTCAAAGCCGTAGCAGCTTATATCATCAAATGATGTTTCTTCTTTTTTTGCAATCCGATCTTTTGTCATGGGTGTTCAAATACTTGCTGGTTGACACTTGCGTCACTTCTGAACCATTATACAAACTGTCAAAACGGAATATAGAGGTTTTCTAAATCTAACGTTTAGAAGTGTCAATTACAATAATTTTTTTCTATATTCATCGATAATAGATTTCGAAGACAATTTCCAAAAGAAGTTGAAAATCAAAAATTGAGCTTCTAGTTTTTCTCTGCAGTTTGAATAATAATTATGACCATATTCAAGCATTTTATGTAGTAATGTCACGTATGTTGAAATAAACAAAATTATGTACATATTAAAGAATATTTAATACATTGGTTAAATAAATGATCAAAACATCACTTATATAACCTTCGATATTTTTCGTTTGTGCCATTAGTGCAGTCAATTCAACGTCGATTCGAATTAGATGAAATAATGGCCCTGGCAATTGAATGAAAAGATTAGCACAACTCCACTTGCCCAAAGATAGACCATGATACGAGTACATCCTCATCTTGCGCAGGAAACATCTGCCTTTTAATGGATAGCGTTAACTCCAGAATTTGCTGGAAAAATAAACTCTCTGTTCAAAGAAACAAACGTAATTTAAAACCGTTTTGGTTGAACGTTGTGGTGTATTTTACCTAGCCAAAAAAATCGTTTATGAGAATTAGTCACATGAATATTTTTCATAGGAATATTTCTCTTAGTTTGTGTTTAGATACTCCAAATAAACTCAATTGAAGTAAAAATGGAACGATTACCATTCCGCACGATTATGATTCTTAATATTGATGATCTCACAGAGCTTTCCTAACTGTTGTAAAATTTGTGTTACAGACTAATATTGTTTATAACTTGCCAATATTAGTTATAAAATAACTTTCTACTCTTGTCAATTAAATTGATACGAACTATTCATTTCTTGATAAATTTGTTTTTTTATGGAAAATAGTAAAATTATTTCTTCTAGAAATGTACATGATCAGAAAATATTACATTTCTGCCCAAAAATCCTTTGAAAGTCATAACATAAAGGAATCTTCATAGATCGGAAAAACTTGTAACCAGGTAAAGTACTCATATATAAGTTATGTAATTAATACAAAGATTATGCACTACATACGAAAAGGGTAAATAGGTCCAATGAGATATAATGGGATAGAATGTATACAGGTATGTGTTGATAATAGTGTTTGAGACACACACTAACAATAAAATTATTCGTTTTTTGTCCGCTTATATTGGATAACACACAAAACCGATAGATTGGGGACATTTCCTGTACTACATATATGCACATCATTTAAAAAATACAATTAATTGTAGTTGTAACGCACTGTAAGACTTGCCAATTCTTACCTGACGTTGCACATATTGAACTTTCTTGTTATGTTGTTTCGGTGCGGTATTAAGTTTGAAGACCAACCAGTTGCGTGCATACGACCACACTTCATACAAGAAAGACAACGGCAAAAGAAAGAATGACGCGAACACCCATCTGTAATTAACTACCAGATGCTGCAGAGCGCGGTCGAAGCCTGTAGTGGTGGTCGTCATTGTCGCACCGCATCCGAACACTGACTGGGACGTCTTGTCAGGCCGCTCAGTTTTGTGTCCAGCGGGTGGGGAGAGGTCTAAGCAGGAAACGGGGAGGAGCTAGAAGCATCCCAATGAGAGCAAACGAGCGCTACGTACAATCATTTGGTAAGAGAATTATCGCTGGGGGAATGGCTCATGTTCTCCAGTTTTCATTTTTCTTTCTTTCTTTTCTCTCTCTTGCTGGTCATTTCGAGATGTCTCTGTTTCTTAACGTAGTGTGATAAAACCCACGCTTGCTCCGCGTGAGTTTCTCTATCAGGGATTCGACGGCAACAAAGGTCACTAGAAATGGGAGTTAAAGATACTTCACTAAAATCACCCAAAGAGAGGTTTTCTGAAATTGCTATCTCTCTATATCATTGTATGAACTTTCTTTAATATTATAAATAAGAATAAAATTACTTAACAATAGAACTGGGTTGAAACAAACTAGGTGGTGGTGTGAAATTCTATGATACATATAATATGTAATATGAAGCTAAGTTGACGACCGGATTAATGTATTTATAAACCAGAGGCGATAGCCAATGAACTCTAGAGGTCAATTTTATGAGAACACCCTTCTTACAACATACTGATGAAGTTATATCATGATTTGTTCAGACCGTAAATTAGGTGTCCATATATTCTTATATAATGTATATTTTGACATAATAAGCGTATTTTATGGGCATTTAGCGAGTTTGTTTTGATCAACGCGCTCCAAAATTGGGGAAAAATGAATACTGTAATATCATGAATATATAT
>BOPP01000079.1:3846441-3885420 GCA_017312745.1 Gryllus bimaculatus | reverse complement strand
TATATATATATATATATATATATTAACAATTGAATCATTTTTATTTTCTCGCTACCGCAATAAAGAGTTATGTAATGCTGCGCGAAAAAACGGCGAATTTTCGGCTGAAAAACGTTTATTACATTAGCAAGTAAATAAATCCAGTTGCTAAATTTAGAAAAAGTCCTTTGACACTTGGTGTAGCCAGAATCCATGATTTGTGGGTCCTTGAAATCGAAAAATCGATTGACGGCAAAACGTCTGTCCGTCTGTTCCAATCCCATCTTGGGCAAAAAATTTGCGGAACACTTTTGCTTGCTCCAGTAGTATTACGTCTGTTGCAAATATTGCGAGAAAGTACGTCCTGCTTTTAGCACCACAAGAAAAAATGAACTTCCTCTTATAGTTGTGACAGGGGTACTCTCTTTACCCAAGGAAAGCTTGTTTCAGGGAATTAAACATACTGAATATTCTTCATTTATTGAAACATATTTCTACGTACGTATATGTAATGTGGCCTGCTCCAAGGGGAACATCGTCTTGCATAAAAACTTGACAAATCAAATTATATTATATAATCAAAAAATGATATTTCAGATAGCTAAAATATACTTCTGAAAATTCTGTCATGTCCACCTGCGATCGAGTTTTTTCCCCCATCTCCGAGATCGGTGGTGCGAAAACACCTATTACCGTTACTCATGTATCGAAACTTAACTATTACCTTAGAGGAAATACTAATCTTCATTCTCATTATTTCCTCCTTTCCACTCCCCAAACATTGGTCGGGATGCAATTTATTTATAACATGGAATATTTATTTATAATATACTTAGAAACTATGTAATTCAGAATAACTAAAATATAATTTTAAAAATTATATAATTCTAACTATAACATTTTCTAATTAGTGTCACCCCTACATGGTGCCACTAGACTGACCGCCCCCTGGCCGTCTGAGACAGTCCAACCTGAGTGTGGGATGGAAGGGAGACTCTGCAGAGGTAGTATATCACAATGTTATCCTCAGATTCATTTAAGTTTCAAACAATACAATACATCAAGTTTTAGCTGCGTATTTTGGATTCAGACAATGGTATCACGCTTGTAGTATATCACTGCCGTAAATCGTAATACTTGATATATTTATGGGCGGAAACTGACTTGCGAATACAGTTATTTTACTTCATTGCATATTGTGTGCTTAGATAATAATAAAGCGTAAGTATTGAAATGGTGCAGCGGAAAGTGACGATTTTTCGTCAATAAAATTCATATTATAGTGCCATTATACGGAAAAGAGGATAAATCGTATTCCTATTTGTAGTAAGTTGCTTCCTCTAACGCGCGCGCGCACACAAATTTGGTAGCGCTTTCCACTAAATATTTACATTTGCACATATTAATTCATAGGCGATGTTTTCACCATCATTGATTATTTAAAAGAGAATAATCTGTTCAGTATTTCCAGTCACTCCATTATGAAACATTTGTCAGTTTCTGAATAATGATAGTGCAGTACATACTAAATCCTTATTATCTATGACCTTAATTAATGCATAAGTTTGCCCTACATCAAGACGTTTCATTACACTGTGATCAAAATGTTCTTCATTTATTATTATTGATGCCATGATCTAAAAATAGTTCAGACCATTTAATTCATATAATGAAATACCAATGCTTTACAACTTTATTTTTTGTTCAAAGCAAATTACTTCAATTTCAATATGTTTGCACATATTACTGTTAATATGTACAATACTATGAGGGTAAAGACGCGTATCTACTAGTGGTCATTCAAGAGAACAAGAATTAAATATTGAAAATTCATTCTGATGTCCTGAAATTTGACTTTGGAACATTTTCAAGGAAAACACAATTGTAGTTAAAGAAATAGATATTTGTCAAGTGCCTGTTGCAGAAACTATTTGAATAACAATGCTTTGTGTATATAAATTAGTAAAAAATTATAAACATTTTGTTATAACACATATTATCTTTTGTTTATTAATGCCTGTGTAAAATAGATCTTTTTTCTTCATTTTACTGTTGAAAATGATTCTTTACACATTCTTCACTTCAATTATCTTTACTACATTTTATACCATGCAAAAAACGAAAATTTAGTTATAGACAGTAATAATTATTTGCTTAACACATAGATAAACCACACAAATTAAATTGAAATATAGAAATGGTAAAATTTGACATTAGCAATTTAGAAAACATATTTTTAACAAAGAAGAAAGAAAAAGATGAGAATTGTGTACCTTCAGCAATCAAATGAAAGGGTTACCACTTTTTCATATTCAAAATTCGCAAATTACATTTTTTCTTGGTTGTCCAAGAAGATATATTTTTATCCATAACTGAAAATGTTTATAGACATAGGCATGATTATAGGCAGTTTCTAAAATTAAACTCTCAATACATCAATGTGATATAATTATCAAATAACTTTTGAATGTATAGTAGAGTGAGTCAGTTTTTTATGAGGGACTTACTTCGAGATATTGTTTTACAATTAGTAATGCAAGTAGTTGCAAGTGTAACCTTCTGAACTTGACAATATACATACGCAAGTTTTCTATCAATGAGGAAATTATTTATTAAACTGTATATCTAAGTAAACTTTTCATACAATCTGTAAAGTAGTACTGCTTTGCATACAATCTGCAAGTTACAAGTATACAACTGTATTATTCTGAACTAGTGATTTTCAACAACTTGAGTCATAAATGATTGAATTTATGAGTTCTACTCATTTGATTCTGCATGAGTCTGGCTAAGAAATGTACAAATTTGCTCTTTAAGTTGCGTAGACCTGTGTGTGTCAGGTAAAGTGCCTCACCTTTTGTAGGTCCTATAATATATAATTCTACTAATTCAATAATTGAGATTCTTACCTTATCAAGACAACTATTTTTACAATCATAGATTTCAGAAACACATTTCACCACTAAAACACAACAACTACTGTGAGCATCATTAGGTATTTGTTACTCCAGTTTTCTATTAAACAACTCACTTTCTAAAAAATCTTTTGTTTTTATTTACAATACTTGAAATAATCTGTTTCATATAATCCTTGCATATTATTTTCTGAATTTGTTTTTCAAACTATGTTTGAATTACTTAGAAGAGCAAAAAGTAAAATATGTGGTTAAGGGAATAAATGATGATTGCATGCAGATTCTAATATTTATAATGATTCTGACACAAAAATTGTAAGTTACAAAGGACCAGATTAACAATGGGCAATTCGTTTATCACCTAAGAGAAAAGAGAATCGAAGGAATTTGCAAAAGGGGATTTAAAAGAGTTGAGAAGAAAACATAAAAATTGCTGATTTCCCATGCGTACAGAAATTTAAAAAAATTACACTGCTTCCTGTCATATAAGAGATGTCTGGTTTTGTTACATGCATGGGAACATGGGGGTAAAATTAAAAAACAACAGATTTATTTCTGATTGAAAATGTAAAAATCTGACTGGTAGTCCACCCATTCTTAAATTGTATGACTGCTTTCTGATACTCCGTGTCTCATTGCTTCCATGAGACAGCAAGGCTCCAAGGAAAAGGTTCCTCACCATTAGATATCCACGTGTTAGAGAACATGTTACAACTTTTTGATATTATTGGTATGTAAAGAACAATTGTACAGTGAAAATATACTATACTATGGTATTGCAGCATTTGTGATGATTGTTCTGGTTAAAATATATTATTTGTTGCAGTGTTATGTGAGAGTTCTGTATTTGCTGTTTTTGAACAGTGTCTGTGCCAATTTTTGGGAAATCAATTTGTTTCGTTTCAGTAGATTGAACCTACTGTCAACACCATAAACAAATATCTCTACTGTACTGTTAATATTCCCTTTGCTACACAAATTGCATATTCAATTCTAAATGGGACTAAACACATTTCCATTAAATATCTATGAGAAACACACTGCATTTAGGAAGAATACATCTCATTCAAGGTAGTATTTTACCTAAGAACATGGTTATATACAGAAAACTGTGGTATCATTGTAAATTACTACTACCAAGCAGTTCTTGTAATGCAGAACATGACACTGAATTTCATTTCAAAGCTACATGAATTTTTGTTTTCTCCAATTTAAAAATTAAAACCTAAGCAACTATTTCTGGCTCCATTACAAAATTGATCATTACAAATATTGCAGTGAACATTTTATTTGAAGGACGAAAATCAGGCATTTTGTTTTTATTTCATATTACTATTTTGTACATTTATGAAGCATTAAAGCCAATGTAATATCACTAACAACTCTCAGCAGTTAAGGACCACTATGCTTTTTGTTCCTTGGAAAGCCTTTTAATCTAAAGCATGAGGAATAAACATTTTTTTATACCGTCGTAAATTAATATACTCAAGATATCTATTTACAGCAATATCAAACCTCAAGCACCAAAGAAAAATGTTGACTAATACTGATGAAAAATTTTCTTGACAAACATTCCCAATGAATTGAAGAAAAAAGGTGAACTCACTAGACAACAAATGTAGTCAATTATCTTATTTCCTCACATTTATCACTTCCTATACTTGCACAAATATGCCTAAACAATGGATTAACACTTCTCACTAAAATGCTTAACTGATTATTTTGAATTTCCATTTTTGTATTACATTTCAACTCGGAAATTATCTGCAGGTAAAACATAATTGCTTCACAATATGTATTGGATACTAATACTGGGCAAATGCATTTATTATTCCACTTCCAAGCTTTCCAATAATGAATAATGAACTGGGGTGAATCTTAGAACAGTACAGATTATTGAAATAATATGTACACATTTATTACAAAATAAAGAAACTTGTACAGAACCTTTGTACTGAAATTAATATTCATGTAATATTAATTGTATGAAAATGAATATAAATCACAGGGTAAAATAATACAAAATAAAACTTGTCACGAATCCGGCATTTCTCCTCCAGGAACAAGCTGCAACAAAATGATAAAATGTACATTCTATTCAAGTTTTAATTTAAACACGAAATTTCAATAGTTTACTCACCATTGTTATATTGTTACCATTTAAGAGAATCTGATCTAACTTTGTTATCCTACGACCTTCTGGCGTAGATTCGTATTCCGTTACGTCTTCCAGGAGCATATTTACGAAATCATCAAAACCAAGTAAAGTCCCCACAATTTCTTTATCATTTTTCATTATTATATGGATGCGTGAACCTATACATTTATCCACCAGTTCTGTGAAAAGTAAACGGCATAACTTGCTGGATCATCAAAATAAACTGTGAGGCATAATATAACAATTTTAATTCAATATATCGAACATAAAACTTAACCGGCTAATACCTATTGCAAGGAAAATTTAAGGTTAGGATCGGAAGTACCCTGGTAAACGTTTTAGGCGCTTCAACAGAAAATACTTCACTCGTTTAGAAAGAAAGCATATGTTAGCAACCTACCCAAAGGTAAAAGAGTTGATGGATTCGTTGTAACAGACGACGCCATAATCAATCAATGAAAGTTACTATCCCAAGATGATCCTTAGCGACTCCCTTACTTGCTGAGCCCGCCAGCCTCACTCATAGTGCTCCGGGACTCGTCATCGCCATGCGGATCCCTGCAGCCAATGAGCTCGTCGCACAGTCGGCGCCCAGTGTCGACCAAGGATAGGGCTTTTCCACGATGCGCAGAGCAGTCGAGAGTAACATGGCGGCGGTTGTTTGTGTTGTGCGGTTGTGTTGCGATAATGTTTTTACGTAAAACGTTCGATTCTGAAAGAACTGTTGTTCGAAACACTGTAGGAGGCGTTGGATATGTGTTATGCATTGCTGCTATTGGATTAATTCATAAATAGAGTGAGTAAAATAATATCATTTAAATTTTAGTTTGTCGTGTTTGACAGGCACGCTGATCTTCCTACTGCGGTGCGCGGTGGTTGCGACTCCCGCAAAAATTGATTTGTGAATTGAATTGATCAATTGTCAAAGGCATTAGGTAACAAAAACAAATATTTATTTGGAATGGATATGCAAGACAAGAAGAGTAAAGCGACGTTTTTCTAGCGGTAACAAAAATAAATTAAGTGAATGTGTAGTGAAGTTGATAGTTGCTAAGTGAAATGTGTTATCTGGAATATAAATTGCAAATGTGCTGTGTACAGTGTGGTAATTCGTACTGTAAGTATTTTTGATTATTTAAATTATTTTTCGTGTATTTAGCTTGACGTTTGAACTGACACGATTTTTTCCACTTTGTAAAAGGGAACTTCTTACTGATAATCTCTCTTGATATGAAAATTTCCCTTTCCTTTTGCCATAGAAAAGTTCAAATCGAATTTGATGTTTGAAAATTATGCAGAATCTAGTGTCTGTCGTATGTCATTCGTCGGTTAAAAGTGTCCGTCTTGTTATGTTCGGCTCTGCCCTTTTGATCTGGAACTAATATTTTAATCGCGTTTCATCCATGTGTGTAATTATTGATATTTTGATAAGTTTGAGTTTTTTTTTAATTTTGCAAATACTTGTTTTAAGTACAATGTTTCCGAAAATCACGATGGCAGGTATTTTACCACATCTTGTACGTCTGGAGCCAAACCTCGCGACGCGCGTGGAAGGGATTAAGACTCTGCGAATGATCCGGCGTGGTGGAAACGATCGCAAAACTCAAATTCAGCCGGTGTGCGTGCTGGTAAAGGGAGGGGGTCAGCTGTGTCCGATGGCGCATGCCCGGTCGAAGTGCACGTTGCGTCGTCCTTAGGGCCGACGTTCGCTAAATGCCCGAAGCGCATGTGTGAGTGCGTAAGTCCGCGCACGCGTGCACGAGGGTGTGGGCTCACGGAAGGATTGCAAGTAGCGCGGGACGACCGACGCGTCGCCCCGTATCCATGCATGGGGTGAATAATATTTTGTCGCTGTTCATTGTCATCGAAAAATAATAGGTGTCGCTACGAATTATTGAAAAGTGTAAGTTCTGAAACCAAGACGTTGCTGATAATTGATATAAATACTGCACGTTAATGTTTTTATAATACAATAATTCTCGGCAATCGCATGAGAGGATTATTACTTGATCTCGGCGAAAATGTAGAGTTTTTAATATCGGTGCCATAACAAAGTTTCGAAAATCGTCATAATTATGTTAAATCTGTAAATCACGTGATCCATTATTACATATGAAGTTTCGTTCGGGAGTAGTATTTGTGCTCGATATATTACATTTTTATTGTTATAAATAAGGGCCTTCCCATCCAAATATTCCATTTTTTACTGCTTAATCGATTTCGTAAGGTTGAATTTGAATATTAGAAACGGATGAACCTGGGCAATCCTGGGCAGTTGAGGTACCTGGAGTACAAGTCGCGAACCCAGCTAGTGGTATTGTCATGCGAGACTGATGCACGTATGTGTGCGAGAAAGGGTTGCGGTCTGCCCCCCTTGGGACAGGTGTGTTAATACTATCGATCGCAGCGCGTGAGTAATCGACTCGTGCTATAGGTTCGGAAAATCGAGCAATTCTTTAACAATGTTTTTATATGTGCAACATCTTCATCGGATATTGCACCGCAGGAACACATTTCGCTTGGCGCTCAAATTGGCCTCTGAACTCCGCGAAACTGTTGTTGCTTTATTTTTTAAGCTTTAGTAATTAATTTGCACGTTTTTTATTATTTGCGTAAATTATGAAATGTGTCGTTGCTCAAGTTTCTAGTAATAGAATTTGTGTATCGTGGACTCTGTAATCTAAATCATTCGTTATTATTTTATAATTAGTTGTAGTTTAGTTAACTATGATGTGATCTATTGCTTTTTTATTCAAATGTATTCCGTGTAGGTACATGCACTGTAATATCCAATTTAAAAGAATAAGGTAAATTGAGAAGATGCTTTTTCTTCCGAAATTCACCCACAAATCAAATGTGGCGTGTAATTCACAAACAAGTAGCTGACTTTTTTGTTTTATGTATTTATTTTTATTATTTATATGTGTTATTTTGAAAATAAATATATAATTTTTATTTTATTTCTGATGTTTTCTTTTTGTAAAATTAATACCTGTGTAGTCATTCATGAAGTCACTCTCTGCGAGAAATGTACGCGCATTCAATACTGTCGCTGTGGGATGTCGGTCTGCCTTTTGCTGAAGTTTCTCGCATGTAGATTCGTATATTCGGGCTTGAGATACCATGAATACTTTTTTTTAAATTGAACTGTAGAAAAAAGATGTAACATGTGAAAATGTCAAGAAGCGTAATCGTGTTGCTTCTTGAAAGGTTAGTACTTGTTTGTTGTCTCTTCGTAGTGTGAAGGACAATGTGTGTGGGCTTAAAATCAAATTTTCCACTTTCTGTGTTCCCAACTGCAAGTGAACTATACGTGTAGTTACTCATTATACGCACTTGAGTGATCAAAGTTGTGTGAACTGAATTTGAAACTAACATTAAACAATTTCTTCAAATCTGTTCTTTTAAGATGTACAAAACTGGTCATTTATGCGTCTGAATGCCAGGCTCAGAATTATTTTGAAATTTTAATCCAATATATGGTCAATTAAGAAATACAGACTAAACGTTTATTTCTTACAATGCAACTGTTGAGTTTATAGCCAATTATTGACACGGTTGTTTTGGCGCATCTTACTGTGGGGACTTAAACATCCTCATTGAATAAGGGGTGGAATTATGATTGGCTATTGGATTGGCAAATGAATGAATGGTATAGCATTAGAATAATAATAGTAAGATTCTCTGGAGAACATATTTCGTTATCTGAACAGTTAACTTCACAACGCCGTGATTTAAATCCACAAGTGGCAGATGAAAACACAATCCAAACCATTGGTAGGAGAAGGAAGATATCAAAGAATGGCGTTTTACTTGGTCTGTTAGTGTGCGTTAACTTTATTTTGTGTTTAAAAAAATCGTAATCGTGTTTGTAAATTAATTGTTTTCTTGACACTTACTCGCGTAATTTGCAGCTCGAACAGAACGTTTTCGCGGAACTTTTGGACCCTAAAACCTGAAACAAATCCAATTTATTCGTGGCAAATGTGATACGTGAAGGGTCCTCAGGGCGAAGTGATTTACATTTTAGGTGGGTGCACGAAAAATGCGTTGGATATAAATTTACCGTCGCCAAAAAAGGTTGAGGATTAGAAACTACATATTTGAGTATATATTGTGTCCATCCATTTTAGATCACTTTAAAGTTTATTATATGGTTTCTTAAATTTTGGACGTCCATTGCAACGTTGGTAAGCGTTTACGTTCTGTCTTATCTAAACCTTTAATTAGTGATTAGTTTACATACAAGAACATTCACTTGTGACTCTTGTTTTGGAAACGCATCATTCTCGGACTTCAGTTGAAGATTTAGTCACAAAACCAATGTAAAATTGTCAATTGAATACTCAGATCCTTACAATAAATAAGGGGGAAGAAACCTCCAAAACGCGTTCGAAACTTCTCGAAAAGTCTTTTTATGCGAGAGCGCAAGCCTAGGAAGTGCGCGTGTCACACCGAGAAGGCGGTCCAAGTGGCCATGTGCGAGGCGCCGTGCGAAGGAAGACGCGTGCCCCGTGGGGGGAGGGGACGCGACGGACCGCTTTCGCTTTCGGCGACTGGGAGGGGGCGGGGGCCCGCTCGCAGCGCTCGATAGCGGACCCCGAGTTCCGCTATTGAAAATGGAAAGTTGTCCGTTCTCCTTCTCCCGCGACGTGTTCGTTGTGAATAAAGGGATCCGGCGGCAGCGGCGGTGGAGCCGCGGTAGTTGCCTTGACGTCCATAAGGGATCGAAGTCGAAATTCCTAATGGGGATGTTTCCTGTTGGTTTGATAGAATTAACACAATGAATTATTAATGCGTCGTTTTCTTGTTGCAGTAGTCAACTGCGTAGCAGAAATCATTAAGATAATATAAGAACATGATTGGGATTTATATAATCACATAATAAAATGTAGAATACTATTATTAATTGAAGAAAAATATATTTAGTTTTTTGTTTTGTTATTGTAAATGAATTTCTTACTTTCGTAGTTTTAATGATGGCACCTACACGTTGGTAGTTAGTACTCTTATTTTTTTAGACAGCAAACTCACATTGCATTCAGAGTTCATTCATAATGATATTCACGAGTTGCCGTTCTTATCGTTTAATAGAGTTTATGGTTTAATGCATTCAGATATATTTAAAATTAGGTCCCTAGTTGTGAATCGAATTACACTCGTATGGAGGGTACTTCTAAAAAGAGGCGGAGTACAGCGTTCGAATATCTTCCAAGTGACCATGTATAGTTTCTTCGAATGCCGTGTATGTCAGGCAGTATACTGATTGGCGGAATCTATCGATTTAGTTGTTTTTATTGGTTTTCTGGATCAATTTTGTTTGTTGTACACATCTAGCTATTTAGCGTGGCAAAAAAAGAGGATAGTATTGGTTACAATAATGCGACCTTATTTTCTGCTTCCCCTGCTTGGAGTCTCAACAAAAACAGCCATTCTCTACGCTGGACTCAAACTTGCAATGTTTCAACCCGAGGATTTTGACAATCATTGTAATGGAAAGCGACAGATGATGTTAAAGCGTTGTTTCAAAAGGTTCCAAATGCCAAAATAATGAAATATCTTCTTATATTTTTAATTGGATCTAATTATCCAGACTAATAACGTTTACAAGGTTCTGTGTGTCACCCAAACATACGAATAAATTCCAAAAGATAGCTTTGTGTGTGACTCCAGTACCTCGTTCATTGAGACTTATGTCTTTTTTGAAATCCAGTATGATCTTATCAATCTAAAAGCTTTAATTCTTGAATTATTATGAAGAGCTGACGACAGCGAGGAAGCGCCTCTTTGTGTCTCCCTCATCGCGATCCTTGTGCGAAGTTTGCTCCTGCAGTTTAATGCAGTAAAATGTGCACAAACTTTCCGAGCAATGCCAATTAGTCCGTTGACAAGTACAGCAGAGGCTCCCCATGCTATTTTGCCCTAATCGTTCCCTTAAAGATCACGTTTTTAATTATCGATGCTAGAGTACTCGATTTAATTTTCTGCAGGAAGGTTCACGGACCCCTTTGCGAAGCCGTCAAGTAAAATTCCACGCTGACGCTCTGTGTAGTGTGCTGCCTGAAATCCCTCACGCTCGCGTGCCCGGGGCATCTTCGCTGCTCGCTCACGTGGACTGGGCTCTATGCCCGCCGCCTCAACCCTCCGCCACGCACAACCTCCGCCACGCCTCTGCCACCACCGCCCGGCGGCGACGGGGGTGCCAGCGCGATGGTACAAATGGCTTGTTTCGTGGTGTAAACGTTGGAGGGCATTAGTGCGGTGGATGAATTTTCGCCGCCTCTGGTAGGTCATCAAAGACGTGATAAAAATGATATATTGAGGCGAACGAAACAGTTCAGGTTGACAATGATATCGGTGACATATCACAAGAGAGACGAAACTCGTGAGACGAGGTGGACATTCACTGGGAATTAGGGAAGAACCGAAGAATTACGACCGTGTATGTTTGATATTTGCGCAATGGGTGAATGGGTGTGGAAGTTTTACTATCTAATATTCTTAGCACTGCAATGCCCGTTACGCTTGAAAGGTTTCGAGTCTGTTTATTCACATTAGCTAATATTTAATAATTAATGTTTGCATGGCGTCTGTATATTCATACTTACAGGTTTCGAAAAATTACGATCTTGACTTGTCAAATACATGTGGCGTCCAGGAGAGATGTACGATGATCATTACCCGGGCTGAAATGTTATTTTGGGATGTGCCGGAGTATCTGCTCTGAATGACATCCAGAATTATCGAACGATAGATTTTCTCGAAACGCAAAGGAATGAGGCATTTAGAGATGTTCAGGCGGTTCTCAGTGAGTCCATATAGCTGTTCTGGAATCACTGAGGCGTACAGGACCGAAGATGTTCATCCTGTGTGGGAAACTACTAGCACGGCTGTCCTTGGCCCGAAGAGAGCCTCTTCTGCTCACAACTACTGCTGGCAGTAGCACATAAACCGACGAAGGGAAATCCGGCTTTTGTGTTAAGGATACTTTTTGCAATGTTTTTTGGTGTTGTTTTGTTAATGTCTAAGAATCTACACTTAAATAAAACCAAAGTCAACGATCTCTAAGGCATTATAAGGTAATTTAAATTTTGGTATGATAATTTACGATATATAAGAATGAAGACTGACACCACATATATTTTATTAATTCTATTTTCTTTATAAAATTATTGTTACAATTACAATTACTACAATACGAACCAGATAATCCAATGTATAGAATATACAAATCAGTAATCGGAAAAATGCATTTCAGACTCCGTCATATCCAACTAGTTAATACTCTTGTATTGTTTACATATCAAAAGTAAAAAAAAAAATCATTCAGGGAAGTAATTGCGTTAGAACGCGTGTTATTCGGAGCCAATTTAATTGATAAGCTTGGTGTTGTTGGGGTGTTGGGGCGGAGAGAAATTGTAATAGAGTCTCTCGCTGCTCTCCCCGAAACAGTCAAGCAAACAGAACATCGCGATAAAAAGTAAGTTCTGTGTTTGCTTTATAGTTCTGAAAAAGAAAGAAAGTAAAAAAGAACGATTCCTGTTTGGCCGTCCCGAGTAGTCGCGTCCTTGAGTCGAAATATAAAGAGCTGAAAGCGAACTTTTCCTTTTGGGAAACGTTCGGCTTGAAAATCAATATCGTATTCATAGATAACAAGTTTGCATGAGTGGACAGGACCGGGCATGGGAGGGTCCCGGAGCTGACCGCGCTGTGGGTGCCTGTCGGGGCTCTGACGTGTTATGTGCAAGTGTGGGAAAGCGTGGTGGCTCGCGCGCTAAAAACAGCTGCATCATTGTTGTAAAAAATGATCGGATTAGCCAAATTTGACGTGGTAGAGGGGCGTTCGCCTTCCGCCTATAAGCCCCAAGTTTTGGTATCCGTTTATCCCACAGAACCAAACGGGTGTACAAGTTTCACTTGTACTCTTATTAAGGCACGGGATAATTTTATCATAAGTAATTCTCCGTAATATTACTAAGTATTTTCGTTCTTTTTCAGGTCGTTTTTCAACATCGTAGTCAAATAGCGACCACTGTGATTTTCTTTTAAACTGTAGGGAGAATACATAAGGACAACACAAACACACAGAAACATCGATGCCTGAGGCGCGATTCGAACCAGCGACCCTTCGAGCCGATGCAGCTACGGCCTTTCAGCCTCAAGCACTTCGGTTATGGAGGCCGGCTAAGGTGTTTTTATTGTTCGATAGTTGTACGAACCGTGGAGGAGGAAGTGAATTTATCAGCGAACCTCAGAACCTCGATTGGTGTTAGTGTTACAATAAATACATGAATTTTACACGAATTAATACATTACAATTTTCCAGTAAAATGAGTAAAACGACAAAAATATAATACAAATAGTCAAGAAGTAGTTGGATTTTCCTCTCTTCTTTTCGGTCGGGGCTAAATTCCCGTTTTGTCCGACCTGGCTGTCCCGGCTGTCATCTATCGACTCATGAGAGGCCTGTCAGGACCTCCCGGTAACTACCGCTTTCCTGAGACCTTTTCTCTGTGAGGAGACCCTTCTTGCAACCTGAACGTCACACCGGAGTAGTCCCTTAGGCCCATTTAGGTTTTGTAGCGTTTTATAACACCCGAGGTAATTCTTGCACCTATCTCGGAGCTTGTCCCGCTAATGGTAGTATAGGTTATCAGTTTCTCATTCAGGAACATAGATCCCTGTAAGTGCAATGCATACGATAACGAAGGTGATGTATGAAGTTTAGATATACCGATCATGCCACAACGCAAGTGTGAAAAAATGCCTATACCTACGCAGGATTCGAACTTGCGCCATACATACTACCTTAGCGATCGCAATCGTTTAGATCGACTTTTCTTTCTAAAGAGACTTATTGAAGTTTACAAGTAGATTGATGAAAGAACAAATATTAGCCATCATGGTTTTAGCATTGTTAAAATTGACAAGTTACCAATCAATATTTGAGATTGGTTGAAGTATTG
This sequence comes from Gryllus bimaculatus, assembly GCA_017312745.1. NCBI lineage: Eukaryota > Metazoa > Arthropoda > Insecta > Orthoptera > Gryllidae > Gryllus > Gryllus bimaculatus. The sequence continues at coordinate 3,871,402 of BOPP01000079.1, read as the reverse complement.
GTGAATACTTACGCTCCATTGGCCCACTATCACACGAGCGAAGTATTCATGAAAATAATTTTCCATGCCTTCTCCTCATCCCTCGTTCTGTCACAACTTTATTGACGTACTTCACTTTTTGTCCTCTAGTACAGTGGTCGCCAAAGAACTTACAAAGGTTGTAGGAAACTGTACCGTTTTTAAACCCTACTGTTAACTCCCAAAAGAAACTAGGACATATATAGGATTTTTTTCAAATTTTACGTTTTGTTGCTTATAACCGTACATTTCTAGTAAATATGATTTTTTTAAATGAATTTGTATATAAGAAAATATAATTGTAATACATGACCCAAATTGAATTGTTAGTAATAAACTACAAATTTACTATTACCACACACTTGTAGTAACTTCATGCTCACAGCCAGCTATGGGTCTGACAGTCGCAAGTATGTTTACTGAAATGTTTTAAATCATTTCATCAAAGTACTTTTCTGTAAAAGTGGGGTGAAAATACACATTTTTCATACTTGTTGCAAAAATAACCATCTTACACTTAGTTTTGTCAGACTGTATTTTTACACTTCAGTTTCACAGTGAATGACAAGAGCTATGATGTTGAAATTGTACATTCTGAAACGATGTTCTGTTGATATAATAAGTGTTAAATTCATTTTTTAATTGAAAACTGGACAATAAAACAATAACCGCCGTCGTTAGTCGAATTACTTAGATTCGTGAAGTCACGAAAGTTAAACAAATCGAGGCACCACGGATTCCTCGAAGGATGATCGTCTAGGAACCCCAGTTATGAGGGGATAAAAATCACTGACTGTGACGAAACGAGACTAAAAAGCAAAAACTTAACGGATGAATACTCCAGATATACCCAATGCTCAAGAAGGGCTTAGAGACTTATTGCAAAGACGCAACAAATTTCAAAAACTCTGATGTTTTTATGGAATACTAAGATTTCCTTAACATTTAGCACATTTAGTACATGATATGACTCCGAATGATAATCAAATTAACTTTTTTAAAAGATTCAAAACCTGTTCTCTGTAATGAGATGTTTGAAAGAATTTCTAGAAGGTAAGTTTCTGTAAAAGTAGACTGCAAATTCCATACTTCTGGCGAATAGTCTCTTAATAGTTGGTGACGTTCTTGCAGTAACGAATACAGCAAATTTCGCTTGTGCCACTATTACTTGTTGCCTGATTTATTTTTATAGATTTTGAACGAACGACGTCAATTATGTCATGTAAGACGTAATGTTGTGGCAATTTAGTGCGATCATTATGATAAGTTCTGCTGTACGTTGTCGGTCCTGGATTTCAACTGCTATAGTAGTGATTATCTAAAACAGCTAATTAGGCACACTGATTAAATCCCCTCCCGGGACAATAGAGTTGCCACGTGAATGACTGCAATTGTGGTTTTGCGGAGGAGTGGGACGAACCTTCGTGACGTCACCCGGTGCCTTTAAGGTGTACAAATCCTTTATGTTTTAGATGTCCATAGATCTCCAGTATGTGCTGCATAAACCAGACAAGTGTATGTGCTGCATTTTGGGTGTAGATCGTTTTAACAAGTAGTTTATGTGTGTAAACTGTAAGTTATATCGACTTAAACCCGATTTAAAACACGATAGAAACTGGTGACTTGCACAAGACTGATAACTATCAGAGAACGTCATGGAAAAATGGTAAAGTTATGAAATTGTAAACTTCATTGGTAAAATATTGTAATTTGCTTGGAGGTAGACGATAAGAGCGCCAAATTTTATTTTAAAGACATTACTGTCTTTTTCAAAAATGATCGTCCTAACTTTCACCGTTTGCTCAAAAGCAGAAGTACCTAAACAAATCTCTACATGTCACTACACACAGAGCGTCTCTAAATATTTGAAGTTAACAATTGTTTCAACTTTCTTTGTTGCTCAGAAGCTTTGTAATTTTCATGGGTTAAATCTTCATGTTGTGTCTTTTTCTCTTACCTGCGTACTGCACTTACTCTTAAGAGATATGTGCTTTTCTTATGAGACTGCTGCCTATTGAGACGTTGGGTTGGTTACGGAATATGTGAATAAGGTGTAACTAAAACTATATGAGGAATGGTGGTATGACTCCTCCTCGCCCACCCAGCCCCTAGTCACCCCACCCCAATTCATGCCACGCCCACCCACCTCACCCCTATTCCGGCCACCCGGCCTCACATTGCTCGCTCCACCCCGCCCACTCGGTCCCGCGCTGCCCGCACCATTGCAGCCGCCCTGCCCCTCCCCCACGACCGGCCCGGTCCCGCCCGGCTCTCGCCTCGCCGTGCGCCAGGTCTGTCCAGCATGCCTAGCCCCGCTCGCCCCTGAGCAACGCTTCGCCCACCCGGCGCTGATCCGCTGCGAGCGCTTCATGAGCGGCGCGTGTCTGTGCTGTTGCGCCGAGAGCTCTCTGCAGTTCTTCCCAGTTGACCCGGGACCCGGCCAGCCGGTCTCCGGCTTCATTGCGCGCAATGAGCGTTTCCTTGCCGCCGCCAGCCGACACGCCGCCCTTGCCGCCGCCGGCCGAGCGAATTGCGCTCTTAAACTCCAGCTTAGTGCGGACCCTGGGTACTAAGCGGGCGCAACAATCTGGCACGGTGAATGTCTCAGAACTTCGCAAACTCGGATTACTGTCTCTCCGGACGCGGAGTACCTCCTTAAGGAGGTCGCGTAAATTAATGTTATTAACGCGGTGAGTGACTATTCATATTTTTGTACGAAAGAGAAGTACTCTTAGCATGATTTGATTGTAAACACGTGTGATACTAGAAAATTAAGTAAAACTATAGATGAGTTACGATAAGTTAATGTGAACATGTTTTTTCCAAGACGTACCAGCTACAACGACACCCGTTTCGTATGTCGGGCTCGAACTATTAACCCAAGATTCTGATCTTGACGTAACCAGCTGTAATCAACTGCTTTACCTAGATCGGCACTTTGAAATATTCATTTGTTTACATGACAAACATGTGTGAAAGTTGTAAGGGTTATGTAGTAACTATGGAATTATTTCTTTTTGTGTTTAATGTATGGAAATGTTTAGTAGAGTTTTTAGGAATATGAACAATTACATAAGAAGTAGGTGACTTTTTAGTAGTTCTTTTTTCATTCTTCTAGGTAGCACAGAGGCAGATGCTTCTGAGAATAGTTCATACACCTTTTTTCCATGGTGGAGTTTTTACATTATGTCAGCACTTTCGAAGTCGTCTTGTGTTTCTGGAACTACGTTTTTTTGTTATGCCGTCGTTCCAAATGAGCGACGTATAATCTCGTTTCGCCCTCTTGACAAAACAGAAGTTTTGACTGCATCATAACTGAGGTTGGTTTTTTTTGTGTAGGGAAAATGTAATCGTTTTAAAAATACCGGCATTTTCCTACAAAATGGTTGACGTTTTACCAAGCTGGAATTCATTCTGGGTGGTTGCTTATTTTTAGAGAATACCACATATCTATATTGAGGTTGAGAACAGTTGAAATGTTTCATATTCGGGTATGCGAAATATACTTTTCGTTGTGTAGCCTATACTTTCGAATGTAATTATAGCATGATATGTCATCTAAGCGGTCAATAATGGCTTTTATATACTACTTGTAAATATCATTGCATTTTCTACGAATAAATATCTAGAAATATTCTAAAAATATTATAATAGTTTGCTTCAATCTAAACATTTTTAGAGTAAATTTAACTGCACCGTAGCGAATTTCAATGTTATGAGGAATCAGAAAACGTATAAACGATCTTGCCTGCGTTAAACTGTCAGGTGCTATTATTGTTGAATAAACTGTTGTCCATGTAGGAATTTTGCATTGCGAACAAACCTGCTTGAAAGGTTTAAACATTTGATATGCGACATTAGGAATTAATGGTAGAAGTAGAGGTAAAGGCAAGTTACTATTTTGTTAGAAATGCAGAAAAATCATATTTTTAATTCGTTTAGCGTTGCAAATAAGGTTTCTTTAACTCGGGAACGAAACTGTCTAGTTTTTCAAATATTGCTAATCTAGTTTTTTTAAATTTTCTTTTTATTTATTTTAAACTTTTACTCATCTTTTAACTCTTAATAGTTAAAATGATGAGAAGGGATTCTGGAACTCAAGAAAAACGTGCGCAGATGATCTCCCCCATATGTCACATACAGTGCTACTGTTTTTTTTCTACATAAATCTATGCATCATATCAAACATTAACGTGCAATTGGGGATCCTCATTCCTTTAAGTGGTAGAGAAGTTTCGTCTTCATGGTTGTATACCGTGACGAAAGTAATGTCAGCCGTTTGTTATTTCTAGACAAATCCCAGGAAAAGTAGTTAATATGGATTTACATTCGCCTGACCAATTTTTGTTACAGATGGTTATGTAATCTAATGGACATATTAGTTTCTTCCTTGCTGGTACTGATTCTCTCTCTAAAAGAAACGAAAAAAATTGCTTCTAACCGTAACGGAGTAGAGAATTTCGCCTTCCCATTCCTAGTTTGATGGTAATCTATTGCAGTCAAAATATTTGTTTTCTAGTTATTGGGAGACTAAGCATCACATGTACTTCTAGTTAAAATTTTGTGCTTTCGAGCACTTCGCTATTAGACAGAGCACCCCGCAACATGGACTAATCTCCCAACTCATCCGTCTGCCCACATCCGTGCGTTGTGGAATTAAAGAAAAAACAATTTCAGCGGCAGAAGAATGTTGACGGTAAGCTTTGGCCACAGTTTAGAAAGTATAAAGGGCCATGGTTTAATTCTTTGCAACGTTAGATTGATCTCTTGAATGCCTTGTAGGGATTTACGGATGTGATTGTTCGGATTAGAACTGTCTCGAGTCGCTTCCCGGCAAGTTCAGGATTGATTCATTAGAGACCGCTGTCCTGCACCGGCCCAAAGTATCTTCTCATGATTTTTCTCTCAAATACATCTAGTAGATTTGTATTGTAACGTTTCTCCGTGGTGAATTAAAGCACACTCGAGTATTATTTAAACAAATATGTTTATTTGTAAACAATGCTACACTAAAATACTTGGTTTATTTACAGATATATTACACAGTCCTTGTGTTCTTCATTTGATTATTTTTCTTTCTGTATTTTCTCTTGAATACAGCAGCAACACTTCTTTCTGGTCAAATCTAGATCCTGAGCGACACAATGCGCTAATGAATGTTCCTGGGGTACCGTAAACAGATCCTGTTGCACGTCCATTGCCACATCATAACCCGCTATATCATTTCTCAATCCCGGCAGATGATGCAATATTCGTTACAATATCGTTTTTATTTAAGGCTAGACATTCATTTTCATATATCTCTATAGGTTTTAGCAATGTCATATATAATTTTAGCTTATATTTATGTCGTAGAGACCGCCAGCCAAAAAGTTATTTTAGTCCAAAGTAGCTTTTGTTTGCCGTACTTACCCTTACCGTAATTTCGGCTGTCGAAGAGTTATCATCAAGGAATACACAAGCAATACATCAAGGAATAGGTGTCAATCAAATCGACAACTTATGTTACGTTTGTGGAATATTTACACCCAAACTTACAAACCTTACGGGGTTAATGAATGAATTGTGTGTTCTCTATAATCTATATGAATTTAATTGTTTATAGGTTCTTTAAAATATAGTTTCAAAGAAGTGAAATATCTCCACGAATGAGTAATTAAAAATTGAAGGAAGGAATTTTCATCGGCCCGCAAATTATAAAACTCACGATTGATGAAATATTGGAAGAAAAATTGCGAGACATTGATTTAGCAACTTAGCAATCCTTTAAGAGAGTTGTACATGCATTTCTTGGGACAAAGGAAGAAGACATTTACAAAACATTGGTCAGAGAATGTTCAGAAAGCTACTATGAGGTGTAGAATGACTGAAAAATCATCCTCTTATCTTTTCCGACAGAATTTGGGTGATATTAGTGACGGTGACACGATGAACAGTTTCATCATGATATTGATAATATGGAGCAGAGATATCAAGTGCGTAAGGAACCTACAATGATGGAGATTATTGCTGGTTTCTTATCAGAGAGAGTCAACAGGAAGATTTAGATTAATTTAATCAAATAATAATAATTATTATTATAATTAATTTTGTTAGCAGCAGAAAAATTATATTTGCAATTCGTTTACCGAGAGTCAACAGAAATACAGAGTGATAAGGCGCGAAGTATATATAGCGTATTTTAAGCAATGCAATAGGAATTTCTCCTTCCAAGATGTTTCGATACTATTGCACAAATATGCGTATTCCATTCTTATCGTACTCTTACCTCATGCTCATAAAATTTTGTAGTAATATAACCGAAGTGACAGTGCGGGAATTTGTATAGGGTTTAATTTTATTTCAAATAATAAATATGTTCATATATTTTGAACTTTTTATGATTTTCGAAATCAGCGCGAGCGCTTCCTTTGAAATCACCTGTACTTGGGGTTTTATAACATGGCACTTGTCGTAAATCAGCTGTTACGGTGTCATCCAATTAGAAGCTTGAACGTCATCACGGTGACGTCACTGTGATGAAGTTTAAGTTTGCGATTGGATGAAACTGCCAACAGCTGATTAACGTCAAGTGCCAGATTTTAAAAACCCACGTATACTTTCATCCTGTGGGTATGAATTTTGAAAAAAAAAATTTTTTCGTTCTTTAGTGATATTTGATGCTTTTGTAGCGTCCACTAAAATGGAGTGGTGTCCGTGTGAAGAGTACTTAAATACCACGAACCCCGTACTCAATCTGCACCCGACAGAATATCGGAACCTGCAGATATCGGGCAACTCAACGTTCCGATAGTTTGCGGCATTGCGAGTCTTCAGCGCTTCCGCCCCGCTCGTCTCAGACGTTGGCGTAGCGTCTTGGACAGCGGCGCGGGAGAATGGGGAACCGTCACTGGCACGGTCTCCTACTAAGCCAAACCTGTCCAGCCATGACCAACTGCTCTTGACTAGCTCGAAATACAGTGCATCTACTGAAGTACAGTGAAGGAATACAGTGTATTTCGGGTGACCGGGCTTGATTTCGCGCATTCGTCTGGGTGGGCTGTTCTAATATCTGATTTCTTTTGTCGCAGAATTATCCCATTTTCTTTCAATGTTATGATTACAGACTCTTCTTCTTCCTCTTCCTCTTCTACCGTTGTTAAGAAAAAACTAAAAAGGATATGGCCAAGTTAAAAATACAGTATGCAGCTTGAATTGATTCACATTGAAACTGCTTTTTTTGTACGCCTGTTGCGTCATGTATTAAGTGTAAGAATCATAACAAGATGCAGTGATTTTTCCGTATTGTCTGGCCTACGATATCTTCCAATGTATCATCCTATTGCTTTTCTGTGATGTTTGTTAAAGGGTAGGGTTTAAAATACGACCCCCGCACATTAAAACGTCGACTGAGGAACGTATTAAGATCAATTTCTAAATAGACAAGAATATTTAGCAAATGAAGATCAGAACGTGTTTTGTCTAAGTAACAAGTGTTTGGACGTAGACGAAGAGCATTTTCAAGGGTAAGTTTTATTAAAGCGCGCGGCCAAAGCAGGGATTTTGAAGGAGTCGTAACACGCGAAATTGTCGTCCCGTCCCCGGGATCTCGAAATGTCGCAACTGCACAAATCCTAGATACCTTGAATTAAACGCCTATCGCAGCGACAATCTGTAGTGCTGAAACTAGTTCGGTTCAGCCGATCGTACCAAAACGACGGGAACCCACTGGAACGTGCCCAACTCTCGATCCAATAGCGGAATCTGCAATAACAGGATAATTATACATGGCCATAGATACTGATCTCCCGCTTGGCTAATCCACCGTCTTCGGCGCCGGCGTAGCATCTTGGACGCTTGGCGCGGGCGGATGTGGCGAACGTCATTGGGCGCGCAGCTGCGCCGCCGCCTCCGCCTCCGCCGCCATCTCTAGGCTTCCTTTTTTGCGGTCGTTTGCCGCCGGCAGTCATCTGCTGTTCCTTCCGCCTAGGCTTCCAGGCGTGCTCGTGCCGGCCAACCGGCAGGCCGCTCGCTGGACTACAGGTTGACCACCTGGGCTACGAACTGTCTCGTTGCGGAGCTACCTTTATTGTGATTCTCGTCCCTGCGCCTGTGTGGCTTTACCTGGGATGGCGGATGAATTGATAGAAATGTGTCGGTGATGATATTATGTGAATTATGATGGTAATGGTGGAATGAAATGAAAGAAACCGGGAGAACCTCGATGAAACCATGATGCTGCTTTGCCTATCGAAATTCAAGGTCTGACCAAGAATTGGTGGGCTGGTGCCCAAAGGGGGAAGTTAGCGAACTTGTATGGGTGTCCCGTCGGCGAAACCAGCGAGCAGCGCGTGCATGGACAAAATATTAGGGAAGTTCGGAGACTCCGCGGGTCACGCGACGCTCAGCCTACTGTTACACGTTCATGTGTCGAGATGAAATATTCAGAATCATTGATGTGAATCAATAGCAAGCACACTGTACTCTGATCGGTGAACTATGATATTAAACAAATTAAGGTACAACAGCACGTACTTTCTCGTTATTTGTAACACTTACGTTGTATTATAATATCACTTGAGCCCTTCTCCCTCAAAAACTCCCCAGGGCTGCAATTTGAAATCGAGCTCTTGGGTTCTCGATTGTTTGTGCGTTTGTTTCTCTATGCTACGAACTCTTATGTTATACGTTGTACGCATTTCCAACGCTACAATAAATTCTTAATTGTGCGAAGTTTTTAACACACTGGCGTGATAACTCAAAATTATGCGCTAACTCTTGATAGTTTTAAAAAATGCGCACATAAAATGATTTAAACATGTAATATTGAGGAATAGATTGCATTAACGAAGAAACATCTAGTTTTAACGTTAGGGAGTGAAGGGTACAGGTTAAAGAAATGAACTTTTGCAATTTTTGAGATTTCAAAGTAAAGCGAATGAATGTTCTATTACCCAATAACGTCCAGCTTTCTCATTCGAGGACAGACCGTTCTGGTCAACTCATTTTTTTAAATTTTATAACTACTTTCCGAATTTTATTTTTTCAATAGACAACAGACATACAAAACGAAACATAGGGTTATTCAATAAAAACGTCCCCTCAAATATATCTAAACTGTACAAGATGAGTTGGCATTATCACCCTACAGTTTAGTACATGGGGCTCATCAGTTGTACTTACTCGATTTTTATAGTGTTTTTTATTATAAAGCTATGGGGCTAACTTCATCTTGAGAAGAGAAACTAAGACATATTTTGATAGTTTATGAAGTACATTCGGAAGTTCTCGGCCCCACAGGGTTTCCATGATTTATCGTTCGCAGATATAAAACGCCTCAGATTAAGATTTCTAGCGTGCATAGTGATCCCTAATTGACAATCGGCACCGCTGTAGACAAATATGAATGGGGCAGTCTAGTAATTGCAAAATATAAACTTGTTGCATGCAGAGAGTGCATGACGTAGAGTGTAGGTAGAAGAGATTTGTGGCCCCACGGTGTGTCGTTTCTGCGGAAAATTTACGTAGAAAGTTTTAGATATTTGCGACTCGTTTGTGTCGATAACAAAGTAATTTGAGTGAAAAAATATTTAGATTTTATTAATGGTTTAAGTTAAATTCACGAGAATGGAGAAAATTGAATAGTCATTTTTAAAACTAGTGCCAATTCCTCTATTTCTGTACTCCAGGGCCTTCTCAATTTTTAAAGAAAAACCTTACCTTAAACAACTGGTAATAAAAGTCAACGCAGAAAGAATCGTTGACTGTTTCTTCTACTCTAATATCCTTTTTGTATTGACAGAGATTACTTATTCAAAGGATAATTTTTCTGCCCGTTGGTATATTATTGATAAGCACTTGTTTACGCAGTAACGCAATAAAGTGCGTTGAATGCCTTACTTTCTAAAGAGGACTAAACGCATTTGTTAAAAGACACTTGTCTCCCTTTAATAAGAGAAAAAAAATTGCAAGAGAAAATCGAAGACTATCATCGCTCCAAGGTATTTCTTAATATAGTCCTTTATTCGTTCTGTGACATAAAAGTGCGTCAGAAAAAGAGCCATTGGGTGTATATGCCGCTTCCAGAAGCGAATCGGGAGCGCAGGAGATCCCTTGACATTCGATGTAATGTCCGCTAATTACAGTTACCATTTGTGCTATGTGCTTTATCTATCCTATTGCTTTGCTGAAACACGTGAATGTGAAAGTTTTTCATATCCTTCTTGCACCATGTGGTGTGGATCGACGTGTCCTTGGTCGGCACAAATCACTGAATCGTAGCCGATAAATGGTATATTGGTTGAATCAGAAAATCCTAAAATGTCTCTGCCATTTGAAATCGACTTATCTTTTTCTTACCAATTTTCAGTTTCAAATTTCTCTATCCTTTTTCTGGTAGATTGAGGGAAGGAAAATATTTTCTTCGCGTTTTTAACTTTGGGTCTTCCCACAATTGTTTTACAAACTTGTGTTTATTTTGGGCTAATTCCGTCCTTGTATGGCTCTATTTCACCAATACTATGTTGTGATAATGTTATTATCTGAAAGTGGAATTTAGTAATAATAACTTGCTCGACTTTTCTTGGTTTATGTGTACTTGCTTTTAAATTTTTCAGAATATTTATGAGCTTGATTTAATAAACCAATTTTTACGATTTATACATCCGTGTTCCTATATTTCGTATTTCTCCATTGAGTAAGGCTGTGTGCTTGTTCATGATATTTTAATTTATATTTTATGTAAAATAGCGCCTTTTTATGACGAAACGTATTTTTGAAAACATTTCTATTATTTATTGTTTCCGTCTTAGACCACAATAATTGCTATGTATTAAGTTGTATATGCATTGTGAATCAGTATTCTTTTATCCATCTCTATCGGGTTCATCGTAAAGTTTTCCTGATCCATTGAGCTCCATACAGTCCCTTGTTTTTCTTCTGGACATAAATGATGCTTCACTATTCACACGTTTTGTTGAGCCTTCCTTTTGCCAGGTCTGGTTGAAGTAGAGTCGAGGGGACGGGTTCCTTTTTTCTTAGCAATGCTAAAAGCACGATTGTAGTTTGTTTAAGCAAATGCGTTTTCTATAACTCGAGAGCGAAAATGTCTAGTTTTCAAACGTCGCTTTGTTGATGCTTTGATTCATTATTCAACTATGTAAAGTAAAAGAACTGGGAAGATACGAGTATTCGGACTTAAAGAAAACGTGTGCTGATTAGACTACAGAAGATTACTGTTCTTTGATGAAAATAAATCAAAAATATCTTTCTCGAATTTCGCTTATAGGAATTGTGATGAGTGATATTTGTAAGACATGTAGTCCTAGGGCTTCTGGTCCCCATAGTGCATCATGATGTTTTAAATCGGGTGGTTTCCCTTGTATTGCAGGAAAAGCCATGAATGTTGTGAGAGATACTACAATATTACTGTGCATTTTGTATGGCCAGAACATTTCATACAATATCATAACATCGTAGTGATGTCGTAGTTCCTCGCGTCTCACATTGTAAATACTTTAGCATTCTTCAGAACAGCAAAGAGGGGTTGAAAAGAACAGATGAACTATACTAGGTAATAATGAACAAATTCTAGGTAAATTTTGGAGATCTTTGTATTTCATATTGAGAAATCTTTAAAAAATGCAGCGAGGAAGCAAAATAAATCCTTTAGTAGGCAGGTATTGGAATAAGGGACCAATTTGTGGTATCCATTCAAAATAAGACTTAAGGAAAGGGTTTTGACAGAATGCAAAACAGAGCGGCAAAATACACATTTCGGAGGAACATTCCAAATTGTTTATGTGAAACTTGTTTTAAGCTTTATTCCGTTGTTTGCGTCGCTCTTCATCATTCAACTTGTGATCTCCCTTTTTCTCTCTCCCTGCCTGTAACACCATTTCCTCTGTTGCCACTTTCACTCCCCTCGACCAAGGCTACGGCGATGTGTGTGAGATTTCTGAAACTAATTGCTGTCAGCCAACTGCAACGTTACTGCGTTATATACAAGTTTCAATGCGTTGTGCACTCATTTCGCACAATAAACTTTCTACATTGGACATGAAGCCATTCCAACCATGCTTGTTGGTACCTTTATTCGGAATTCAACTAGTAAAAATGCGAGTTCAGGATTCAGGAGCTTAAAAAGAGCAGATAATACTCCTCCCCCTTTAACTTATACAGTGATTATCATTTGACAAAAAGTAAATTAAAATAATGTTATGTCGGCTGCAATGCTGTTCTGCAAAGTTGTAAAGAGGAAGTACACTGACGCTCAAGTGAAAATTGAGGGGCCTGTTTGTGCGTCAAATTGTAATTGATTTACGAGCATATTTTTACCATTTAGCTGTAAGATTATAGTGTTCGTAAAAAGTTGACTTTACACGAGATCACGCTATGACGAACAGTCCAATAAGCTTGCCGTTTGCAATAATACGATGGGTGGTAGGTTTAATCAAACGGTACAGAGCCACATCTGCTGTGTTTACCGTGCTCAGTGTGGTGTAAATACCGAGGGAATGTGCTGATTCGACGTAGCTTTAGGACAAGCATTCGTGCACAAGAGGCTGTAATATGTCACAGCACACGGAACATGAAATAAACATACTTGCTTTCTGTACTGTTGTAACTACTTGAACTATATGGCTATCTTATTTTTCTTCATCTAGCTTTATTAAATTTGTGTTATTGAGAACAGTTTTTTCCCTGAATTTGGAAACACGATTGGAATTTGAACTTGATGAATATGTGACAGAATTGAAGATTTTTATGACGTTACCTATCAGGCACTGCATTATTGGAATATAGAATTTGTAGATCTGTATTGTTGTTGTTGGGTTTTTTTCTTCCCTCGCGTATAGGCCAATTTGGACCACGCAAGCATCGTACTTCAGCTGGTGGAAGTACCTTTATCTGGGGGGTGGGGGTGTAATCAGCATTTTAGCTGAATCCCGATTTTTATATGCCCCAAGGTTGTTAGCCCTGGGAGGTATGAGCGATATGATAATGATGGCAGTGAGAGAAAAGGACGTCGCGCACGCACACACAAATACACTCATGCCCGAGGCGGATCTCGAACGCGCGGTCTTCTGGTCCGAGACCGCTACGGCACTACTCGGCACGATCTCGGCCATCTCACCGGCCGTGGAGCTGTTTTATTGAAAAACATTTATTGAATACAAATCTGAAATCGCTCCTAAGATCGCATGTTTTCGAAACATATACTTGTGCAATGAAGTACTTGTACAATTATAAACTACTTGCATATTATGCTATGAGGCAAAATGTCCATATCACTTTTCGCATTTAATATTAATCTTTAAAGTCTGCATGTTGAAAAGACGTATGGAAAGTTTCCAATTCATAAGGGTGAATTTGTAAATTGTCCGTTAGTGTCCGCCTAAACAAGAATTTTTCCAGTACTTTGTGGAATATGACGTATTTTGAGCCGAAGCTTTGAGAAATTAACTTGTTCTCCTATTTTAGCTAAGGAAGCGTACTCAACTTATGTGAGGTTATACTACTCTATCACAGTGGAAAGAGTTTCCACCACTGTTACTTTCCCCCATGCTTTTCATTGAACTATTTTATAATAAAAACCCAATTACGGAGAATCCATGAGAGAGCTATTATATTTCACTTTCATTCCCTTTGTCACGTTTTTTTTTGCGTTGAGTCTTCCCGGAATGCATCTTCTGCATTTTCCTGATGTAACTTCGATACGAATTTGTGATTCTGCTGTTTGCTGCGATGAAATTTTAAAGTCCGCTTTAAAGCCAAATTTAAAGGTATTTTTTTCATTACAATGTCATCAAAAGTAAATTGTTACAGCTGTGCGAGTTTCTAAATGAAAGAAATATGTTTATGAACATAGTGGTTACGATGTTTCACTAAAGAGAATTGAGTTACAAGTCGGTGATTAAGTAGTATGACTACTTAGACATTCACCAGCAATTACGAATTAAACGGGTTTTAGTAAGAACACATAATTTTTTTTCAGATCGATGCTTATTTTGTATTTGTTATATGTCGGAAGTTACTGAGATAAAATGCTTAAGTTGCCTCTGAAATAGTATGAATATATCTTCGACAACATTGTTTTATTACATGTTATTACATTTTGGTGAAAGTATAAGTATGCTGTGCTCCAGTGCACTTGATATATTTCATTTGCGATTCCCCTCATTGAGAAAGGCTATGTAGATATTTCTCCTATTATCACTCTTTCTTAATATAAGGTAGCTGTAGTAATTGTATAACACTCTTATTCTCCATTAGTTTGTTTATTATTATATTAGTTTGAAAACTACATTCGGCACGATGACTGTGCTACTTTTAACATGTATAATCCAAATAATATGAATTGTATTTTTAACCTTATCAGATTAACTATTAGTGACTCAGTCAGTGTGCATTTGCATGAGATATTCATTTACTGCTAGTTAATTTGCATTCGAAGTGTTATATACTAATAAAGTTCACCGTTGTAAGTTTTCTCTCTATTTATGCCACAGACGTCCGTCATCAGTGGTATACGTGCTGATTTTTCTTAAATGAAAGATAATAAATTTGCTAAGGAAACATTTGACCTGATGTAGAGGATTAGGACTACTTCACTTACTGCGTACAGGAATAAAACAATGAAATACTTTGAAAGAATAAATACAAAATGATTGGGTGTGCTCATTTCATTTTGTGCACTTTGGGCAATGATTTGCACAAGGTACTTATGTTTATGATTATAGATGTTTACGCATTCACCGATTCATTGATACGTTACTGTGGTTCACAGTATAGTGCTTCTCGTTGATCGTAACCTTTCTGTATGAACACATGAGAATGCCTACGAGTTGAATTCACATTCACTGTCGTTAGGTATCGGACAATTGCTCCCCGCCCCTTCTGCTCTTTCCCGTTGACATGTAACAAAGGCTTCGGAAGAGGTCGAATGTGTCTTTAGAAGGGCCCGAAGCGTGCACGTTTGTTTCTCTTGCGCAGCCGAGTGGGCAAATTGTTTTAAGTTTATTTTTGGCGCCTTTGATGTGACGTTTCCCTTTAATGTTCGTTTCCGAGACTAGTCTACTCGTTTTTCGTGTTCACCGCGCCTGTGAGCTTCGTCCGGCTAGTACTGGTGCCGGCGCAAGACCAGCCTGATTCATTTCTGCAAATGCTAGCAATACATTCGCGCGATAGGCTCAACTCACCACGAACGTAATGGGTTTCGTCGGCGTTTTTCAGCGAGATAAAACCCCTTTGTTATTTTTCTCCCGAACGAAAGAAAGAACTGTGAGTTATGCGCAGGAGAGGTATAGCAGCGAAAGCCCTCGCGTTCGACTAGAGCATTCGCGTCGGTTTTTCTCTTGCTCCTGGCCACCGTGTCTTACGTCGGAAATTTCGAGTGATTGTTTCACGAGAATTCATATGGGAATTGTTTAAGTTCATAGTTTCAGGGGATCTGTCTTTCAAGAGTTTCATTGCTTGCCACTTGGTGATAAATAGACAGTGGAAGGGGTTGAGACTACGTCTTAAACAAAGTGATGCTGACCAGCACATACTTCTTCGAATTATTTGTAACTGTTACGTTATACAATATTGAAACTTCTATCCCACTAACTCATCAGCCATCACGTGAAAAATTTTCGGCAAATAAAGCCCGAGAGGCTCGACGTACTGTATATGTAAGTTTTTGAAAATTCAGATGTTTAAATGAACGTTTTGTTATTGAATTTAATGTATTGCACTGTATTCATTCAAATGTTGAAAGAAAGAACTAATTTAGCCGGACAGATATTTAATGTGTAATGCGCTTATTTGTGGTTCTGCAGGTCACACGTCACACTACCCCTGTACTATGCGCTTGATGGCAAGAAATACCAACATGAAATGTGAAGTTCCAACGTAAAATAAATTTGTGGCTACTCTGTTTTATGGGATCGATACTGAAAGTTGGATTATCCATTACCCTTAATCCACAGAGTACTGTTTTGATATTTGCACGCGGAACCTACTGCCATTGGTCTACGTAGCTTTTATTTTGATAACGATTCGACGTAATTCGACGATGGACGTTAATTTTCCCCGAAAGCAAATTTGTTAATGAAAAATGATTGACTACCTTTTCCGAGGTATTGACGCTGATGGATTAAAAATCGAATCTTCTTAATTTCGGGAAGCGCATTTAAGAAGAAAAAGAGATTAGTTGCTGTTTCAACCGGAATAAAGGCAATTGATGGCATAACTAGTCTGTGATTGGGAAGTGATTATATAATGAGAACTTTCAAAGATAAGGAAGTAATGGGTATTTTTTAGTTATTTGTAAGAATTTGTTAACAATTGAAGTGTAACTATTTGGCGTACATTTTTTTGCAATTCATTAATTTCCTGAAACTTGTCTGTGTAATTGGGCAAAATTAAGAATTGTGTTGAACGAGAATCGAAGAGACAAATCAGATTTATTCTCATTTGAGAACGCGTTCCTACAAATGTTTTTCTTGTAATCTATCCGCATCGTTCGTTTCTAAGGAAGAGTTGATAACGAAGAATAATTATTAAATGGATGGGATGGATGGCATGCAAATTGGAGAACTAACAACGTTGCAGAAAGGATCGGAGAAAAAAACATGCGAGTTTTGTCTGTCAGAGATTCTCCGTGAAAATTCTGCACGCAGAATAATTTGGGATGCACTCACATTATCCTAATTTTAATTTCGCTGTTTCAAAAACCGGCTGGCCTATTGAGCTCGGGAGTACTTCAATCCGCTTCGCCCGCGTCACGCGATCGCCACATGCAGCATACGTTAGCCCGGCCGACAATGGGTCGGCCCACGGCGAGAGGCGGCGACGACGAGAGGCGACGACGAGAGGCGAAGAGCCGGGCGCGCGCGGCGTGAGGTGACGCTCAATGAACTTATTTATGGGCGACGTGACGCGCGCGGGGAGGCGAGTGATTCAGCGCGAAGGACGCATGCGGCGGGCGCCACCTCCGTCTCCGCCGCCGTCACCGTCGCTTCCACTTCCAGGACGGCGCCTTTTGACACCTCGTCGCTTTGGCTTCTCCATTATGCACCGCCTGGCGCATAGCTGAAATCCATCGGTGCGGAAACAGTGTCGGCTTAGGCGCCTACCTGAATACCCTAGATTACCGAGAAAATCGAGACTGGCGGAGATGGTGTTGTTTCGCGGAAGAGGAAGCTTATTGTGGAAATGTGCCCTCGGGGGACTGGGCGGCGCTCGAAGCTTCACATGCGCTGGGTCATTGGTCTGATTCTTGCCGAGCACTACAGGTATTTTGAGGAATTATTCTCTCATATGCGTCTTCGGAAATACAACTATGGCTTCAATTTACAATATTCAAGCCACAAACAGCGACTTATGGATAAAATTTAATGTTTATTTTCGCCGCTTGTTAAATGTTCAGGCGGTATAGTTGGCCTCATAACCTGTGGTCGACACATTAAATACATATACAAAACAAGTTTTAATTCAGTGTAACTGTACTGTAAGTACAAATGTGTATGACTGAAATACTTGTTGTTCAATTGTAGGAGCTTTTATAAGTGGATAAAGATTAACGTTACATAACAATGTCCATCAAAAATATAAATCACAATATTTGTACCTAAGGTATAGTCGTGCTAGCGACGAAATTCCCAGGAAGCAGAGGTGAGCAAACATTATAAGATCGCGATTTAGGCGCAACACACGCGTTTGAAATTCAGAAGCATTTGTTAAATTATGCAAACGTTTAATGTTACTTTACGTCTTCAAAGAAAAAAAGTAGGAATTTTACACCAGCATTGATCATTAAACGTTTGTAAAACTTACATTTCTACTTAAAACGTCAAAGGGAAATATTATAACTATTTCCACTATTTAAAAAATAAATGCTATGTAGTACATTAAAATCAGTGTCATTTTCAATCAAAATAACCATTTTAAAAATAACGACCCAAGAAAATAACTCTTCTTGTGATCATTTCTCCACAGAAAAATATTACAATTTCTGGTTACTTCCTCGGTCTGGGTGAATTATCCCACACATTGCCACCTGACTCGGTTGAAATGTATAATCACCCACAATACCATGTGGTCACACTTTTCACGTCAGAACAGTGTGTATGCAGTCTAGCTATCGTTGATAATTTACGTCATCGATAAGGGTGCCTTGTGGTGACAGTAGCACACCTCGCACCTCGGTGTCGTGCTTCGAAAATATTAGCATAACTAGAGTCTGGTTGAGATTAGCTCGGTGCCAGCAATACCGTTTTCTTTGTAGCGACTCGGTCCGGGTGGACGTATGGTTCGAGATCCGCAAGTGGAGATTTTCGACACTTTCTACATGACTAAGTTGAGTTCAGCCACTGCAAAAGGGGAGACTTGTAGCGGCCGGCTGCTCTGATCGGTAGTTTTCCGTTGTTTCTCCGATCAAGGCTATGCTAATGCCGGAGCAGATCCCTAACAAACGGGCCGCGGACCGCGCAAAATCTTTCCTTCCTCTTCCTATTCCTTTTCCCATCCTCTCCCTTATTCACAAACACACACACACACGCACACTTACATTTATATGCATTACATAAGCACACACGTCAGGAGACCAGTCAGGTGCTTAGAGCTTGTCCCGGCCGGTGCCAGGGAGTGGGGGCATTCCTGGAGAGAAAATCCCCCCCCGCAAGTCAACATGTAGATTGGCTCCGGTTCTCACGGGAAGGGAGGTGCTAGGGAGAGGAACACCGCCACCTCCCCTCCTAAGATTCACGCCACAAACGGAACTAATGTTTGTGCCGGAAACGACAATCAATCATCTAGTGCAGTGATGGTCAACTCAGTGCTCTGTGACTTAATAGACACATGCTCTCCTGCTTCGCGCCGGACAAAGCAAGCCCCGACATAACAGCAGGTTCCAATCATACTTTACGAAAATGTGCAAAATTATGTTTTAGAATTTTTTCTTTGGAAAATCGAACTGTTGTTTTTTAAATGCCAATTATTATTGAAAATTATATTGACGCAATATGACAGATTTAATATAATAATACAGTATACATTAATTATAACGTAACACGTAATTATTAACACGTAATTTTAATAATTAATCTTTATCTAACCATATGTATTTCTCCTCTGTAAACCTACTAATTGTAATTATACTTTTCCCTCACTCATCACATCAGCTTCCTCTGTGTAATGGCGATAAATCAATAAAATTTTGTTATCAGTTAAACTCTTTTACTTAATATTTCAGTGCATACGGTATATATTAGTACATTAAGAATCATTTATGTGGGGAAAAAGTCATTAATACATACTTACAAACAAATTTCATCATTAATAACAAACTTTATGTCGGTCACGTTTTCATCAGGTGTCTTTCCGAATTCTGTGTTCTTTTCGCTCTTACAAGGCTTTCATTTTTTGGACCAAGAGAACTAGTTATAGATAACCGAAATTTGAATTGCCAACTCTTTTCCAACTAATTTCCTTAGTATGTTTTAGTTGCTCTAATGAAAGAAATGTTCTGCCTTTTAAGTTCTTTTTACTTCTTTAATTATTCTGGCCCACTCGTTTCCTTCATATGCAGTTCCATGAAGTACTCAGTCGCGCGGCATGCTTCGTGCCTCTACAGATCGAATTTAATACATACACGTTCTTTAAAACCACAAAACATTCGGCCATAGCTCTGATATCTATAAACAAAAACATTTATTTTCAAATGCAAGGAAAAACTAATGGGCATAGATGGTGTTTGTCATCTCTGAAGCAATGGCCTACTGTGCACACGTGCACCTTGGCCCTTTCTCACAGTGAGGATGCCTGCTCTGTCGTCATTTCTTCTCCTCTTGCCAATCTTAGATTTAGTGATGAGACATCGACAACGAAACCTCAATGTTGCCAAACATCGATGTTGAAAATTAAAACATCGATGTTAATAATCGATCAAAAACCATGAATGATTTTAAACATCGATGCTATAAAGTTGGTTAGAACATTAAATTTGAGGTGCTCAACAATTTAGTTCGAGAGTTGCCGGGCATATTAATGTATAATTAAATTATAACTGCAAACAAAGCTAACAACTCCTCATCATGTGCAAAATACGAGGCATCTGGAGGATCTTGAGGGAGGGATAGTAGTCTGCTCGATGAAGGGGGAACGATCCGCGTTCGAACACGTAGATAGTGGTACCAACAGTTTTTAGTTTACATTTCAACTTTTACAAAATTGTGATTTTGGGCATTTTTCATCCACCAACAAAACATCGAAAACCTTATAAAAGAAAAGTCGAGCCTCAAACATCAAAAACACATCGGCTTCAATACATCGATGTTTAAAATGTCGATATTTTTATAGAAACATCGATGCTCGGGAAACATCGACATCAATGTCGCATCCTTACCCCGAACTAGTGACTTGAAATGAAACTATCAATAATAAATGCTGCTTTGAAAATGTAATGGCGCTTTCAAACCTGCAGAAGCCTGTTTGTAAGGATACGAAATATTTTTTTATCCTGTGGAAAAACGGGATGTGAGCAAAAATAAAAATAAAAGGGAAACTAATGTAATTACAACAAACGCAATTTAATTCATTTTTTCAGACTATTCGTGTCTCGTTTATAAGTTGCAGAACCGATCTCACTGTCTCCGTGCCTCAGTGTCTCGCTGGCGGCTACTACATTAACATTAGTGATCCATCTGTACCCATACCATGTACTCATATATTCTGGTTAAGTCTCTTATACACTAAAGGCAATCAAGTACAGAGTTTTTCAGACTACAGAAAAGACCTCATTATGTATGATGTGAAATAACTGCAAAGCGAATCGTGGTGCTAGCAAACTGGATTTCCTGATTTCACCACATTATAATTTGAAATTGGAAGCGACATGCGTTGCTAATGTGAGCGGTAATGTCCTTATGGAAGAATAAGAAAGAAATCTACTTTGAAGAATTAGGAGCCACGTTTATTACGAAATAAAGCGAAGCCTTAACGTAACCTCTCCAACCAGATAATTTTATTCCCGAATACTAAATGATTTTTCTCTCCCTTGAAGTCCATACGATATTTGTATCAAGATCGAATATGAAATCGCCTGAGTCAAATATGGTTCGTTATGTAACAAATGAGAGTGAGTAAATTATTGCCCTCTACTAGAAATTTTTCTTGTAGAAATTGGTACAAAAACGTTTGAACCACTGAAATTTTTCTAAATTATATATTGCGTTTTTTGTTGTTGTTGTTGTTGTAAATCACGTGGACCTGATAAAATGGGACGACTATCATTTCAACAAATTTCATGTCATTTCATCCCAACTTTTATTACATCGCGAAGGTAATAGTAATGAAGTTTTTCTGAAATTGTTTTCTTGACCCACGAACTTGATGCTGAAGCGGCTACGAGTTGTTCAGCTTTGCCAATTCATGCGAACCGAAAACCATTAAATTCAATTGAGAAACTATCAGCAGATCATGAGCGTAGTAACGGCGTATTTTGTTCCTTGTGGTTCTCCGAGGGTGTAGATCGCCTTTGCAGGGGAGCTACACGCAACGGGACGCAATTCCCCGCCCTCTCCCCTCGAGCCTCCGGCCACTGAGCTGGCTGTCTCGCCCACGATACATTATTTAGCAGTAGCGCGCCGTCGGCATTCTGATGCGGACTAATCCAGGCCACCGCGGGTTGAGAAGGCACGATTTGATATTCAAATGCACCGACAAGAGAGGCGGCTGTAATCTTTCTTAACAATTCATTGAAACCTGCGTGGGCGACAAGGGTGGAAGGGGTGGACGTGAGGAGGGTGCAGAGAAATGAAGCGGCGGAATTGCAGAATCCAATGACGTTTAGAATGAAGGCGGAAAGGGCCGCGATGAGTGTAGGAAAACGATCTGGCCAAATTGCGAATAATGTATTCCTTAGGGGGAAAAGAGTGTGTGGCAAATTGGCGTGTGGTCTCGTTTGCAAGAGGCCGCAGATACGAAATTGAATTCGTAATCATGTTATCAGAACATATTTGTAGTAACTTAACGGTTCGATAACAAGCTGTAGATACCATTTCTTTATCGTGTTTATGAATCAGTGCAAACTGACACCCGAGATTTGCAACTTACCTGTCACACGTACGTCGAACACGTACGTCGAATTGAGGAATAACCTTAAGCTCTAAAATAAGTTTTAGAAATGCTACGGATCTGTTTTATTTCTAACTTTTATTTGTAGTTTGCCCCTGGGGTGAAAATATTACAAGTTTTTGCCACTACTCGGTTGTTTGTGCAAATATTGTCTGAATGGTTTTATCACACGTAACACACGAAATTGACTTCATGTATTGAAACGCATCGTTCACTGACTAAATCCACTACTGATGTTATCTGATATTGAAATGGGGCCTCGATCGGTTTCAGCCCCCACTCTTTTATTTGTGAATACAGCGTAATTTTGTTGCTTGGGTGAATGAGGGAAATATTGGCATAGAATATGAGGAAAACAGTGCTACAATCACCGAGCTAAATAAGGCAGTCAGTTCTGAATAAGGCAGTCAAGACGCAAAGAGTTCTGCATTAGGTTTGAGAGTTCGAATACGTATAAAAATTGGATATTTTCACCGTATGACGTAGTAGGTGAAGGTAAACCTTCACATTACAAATGTTTACAATAATATTAGTCTTCATTTCAAAATCATCCGTGAAAGCTAAGTATCCGTCAATTTCTGTTCGAAAATTGAAATAAAGTGTGAAAACATTCACTTCTGTCAAGATGTGACTTTTCTTATATGTACATCAGTTTGCACCAGTTTTCTTACTTGCCCTCCCAGTCTCCTCGCAGGGTGCCGATGGGCGGCACAGCTGGGGTGATCGCAAGGGGTGTGCCTTCGCTGCCTCCAGGGTTGGAGCATCGACGTCGCATTGTAAGAGGAGCTGTTGGATAATAGCAGGGACGAGATGTTTCTTTGTAAATTCTGATTCATTTATGTTTAAGAGAAGTCCCCACCTTTTATTTCACTCCGTGGAATAAAATATGTTGGTAAATTAAAACAGATGCCCTGACGATTGGTATCCAAAATACTATTATCGAGTAATTCTGTATGTTATAATCGAAGCTCATATAATTGAATTCAGAAGTGTTGAATTCCTGTAATAATTTTGTCGATTGAACGTTTTGTTTTGATCTGGACCACTTGAAAACACTAATGTACGATAACGTAAATAATGTGCTATATCGTAAAGGGTATGTATATTGAAATGACAATAACTTATAAAGAGTTGCAAATAAAAATAATATTTTCAATGATATACTTCAGTCAATTACATAAAGAAAACTCAACCCTTTTATCTGGAATTGTGTCAGTGACATTATGCCGAAGAATTTGAATGGGAACGTCCCTCAACAGATTGTATCTTTAAAATTCTGATGGGCTAAACAAAAAGGGTGTAAATGGTGTGTTCGTTGCTGCTGTCGACGGCTGTTTTTTACTCTTCATTATAAATGTTATAATAAAAATTCTTGAATAGATGAAAGCGTCTAGTGGGTGGCGTGACCTCCCCGTGGGGGCGGTTTCTGACTCACCATCGCCGCTTTTATTTTCTTCTATGATTCTAAAAAAATGTTCACTTGTTATTATAAATGAATAAATAGTAAAATATTATTTCTCATATAGTATTTTCTTAATTTGAGCAACGATTTGTTAAAAGCTTTCCGCTCTTGCATTTCTTACCAGCGGTTTTGAAGTTGGCTCTTAAAACCGATGTATTGTGCAGATTGTTTTCTAAAATCATTACTTGTTGACGATGATGCTCTTTTTAAATTCGTAAATATCCAAGCAATATTTATCCGAAATAATTGCTGCAATTGCTGTATAAAATGTATAATCTAATTTTCCAAATATGCATGTATTATTGGAATACATGTATATGTTGTAAGAATACGTGTATAGTATTCTATACGGAAATAAATTACTTGAATACAAAGAACATGAAAATCTAAATATGAAATAAAAACTTGCACTTCTCAGATACGAGCATATTGTTAATACATTGAATATAATATTTGTGCATAATTACATTTTATTATTTATATTATTTCTCAGTTTTATTTGTGAAAATTGTCGGCCGAGGCAAAGAATAGCCGCAAGGAACAGTTGTCGAGTTCGTTCTGACAACTCAACTGAATGACAGTAGAATATTCGTATTAAAGGTGAATTAAAAAGTAGCAGTTCGTAGGTTCACTGGATCACGCGTACTGAGGCCTAATAACTAGTCATAGTGCGTTCGTACTGGGCGAACAAGACTGGCACCAAGCGTGAACAGAGTTCCACAGAGAGCTTTCGGTTCACCTCGGCGAGTGGACTGGCGGGCCGCAACCGGCGGCGGCGGCGGCATTAGAGCGGGGGAGGTGAACGGAAGGGTGGGAGGGAGAGAGGCGCGCGGAGGGGAAACAACGGCCCCTCGAATCGACGCGTACGCGCGGTGGAGGGGCGCGCGCACGTGCTCGCGGGTGCCGGCGGCGGCGCCGCCAGCGGGCGGGCGGGATGCGAGCCCCGAGATCGATACCCTGGTAGCACTCGAGGCGCCGAGCCCCGCAGCCGTGTCTGCACACGTGCTTGCGTTCTACCCGCCGCGCCGTGCGTGGCAGCCCGTTTCGCCGACCCGCGGATATGCTTGAGATACCCCGCAACACGGCCGGGATGAGTTCCGATGCCCGAAAGGTGTTTTTTTGTTTTTAAATTTGTTCTTCATTAAATGATGTGTTATGTTCATAGCGATTGGTGACTGATGGAACTGTAAGTGAAGAGAAATTTCCATGAATGTTCGAGGATGGTTCGTTCATTTTCTTAACTCCTTGCCATTGAAAACATTCCCCAAAATGTTCAACAACCTCCTTGTGTTATTTCTGATATATTTTATTAATTCAGCGCGGAACTGTCGTCATTAATAATCAGATACCTCATTAATTGAACGTCGCAAGAAGCGTAACGCA
>BOPP01000079.1:3825550-3846083 GCA_017312745.1 Gryllus bimaculatus | reverse complement strand
GGCGGCGCAGCCGCAGCCGCCGTCCGTAAAGACGCGCGGCTCGTGCAGCCCGCTGGGCCGGCTCGCTTCCAGCCCGCTGCTCACGCAGGGAAACGGGCGTGCGCCAGTGGCCGCGGATTAGAACGGAAAGAGAGGATTGTCAACGCCTCATATGTTATTTAGGTCTCGTCGTGGTTGAAAATTTAAAACGACTTTGCGAATTCCTCATTTAGAGCATTAAGGTATTACCACAAATTATTTGCAATATTCGTAACAATGTAATTAGTGTTTTTGTGTGTACATTTTACCCAGTTTAGACCTGACTTATAGAAAAACAAGAATTTATGCAATGCGCAGTATTTAACTGAAATATTATATAAAATACGTTAATAACAAATATTTGTAAGAGAAGAAAAACTGGTTTACAGATTCCAAGGAGGTAATATTAAAAATAAAATGAAATAAAAAGTCCAGTAGATATGTAGATATATGCTCTATCTCGAGTCACGACTTATCGAAAAATATCCATTAAAAATAGAATTTATTATTATTATTATTATTATTATTATTATTATTATTATTATTATTATTATTATTAAGATACACATTCGGTCAAGGAGCGTACGTGAGGGAGGAGGCCTTCGCCTTGATGCTCTTCGTCGTCTTGAGCAAACACTCACAGCGGTGGTATGTCATTGGATTGTATGCCACTGGATGGATGATGGTAAAGTGATCCTGAGGGGGTGTTATGTAATGCTTAAATGCGAGATGTTAGTTCAGATGTGATGCGTAGTGGTATGAGAAGCTAATCTCTTGATTATCTCGTGGTAAATCATCCATACCTTACGCGGTCCTTAACCCCGCAGCCTTTAGTTTCTCATTCACAGCCTTGGTTCCTATCTCCGGCGCCACCCATACAGGCCAATATGGTCTAGATCAGGGGTTTCCAACTAGCGGACTGCACGCGGCCCTCGAAGCAATTTTGTATGGCCCACAAAAGCTTATTGAAAAACAATATTTTTAATGAAATGTAGGAAACATATTTTTAGCTCATTCAAAAAATGTATTTATTATAATACAGCAGAAATGAGCAGACGGTTTGATAAATAATTAATGATCAAGAGCAATCAAGATTAGTTTCGAGAAACCACACCTTTAAGAGCTGTGCAATTTACAAGGCGATTCATTCCTGAAGACCAAACAAGAAAATATTTTATTGTAAGTCCATTTAGACTAAAAATGACCTCAATGCTTGGGAGTACGTATTCGTGTGAAAATGTGCTTTTGTCTTTGAAGTGCAGTAAACATCAGTGCACAAGTAGACATGTAGATTTTATTATTATTTTTAGGTCTTTTTTAACATCTTGGTCTAATAGCGACCGCTGTGATTGTTTGAACTGTGGAATGAACACGTAAGGACTACACGAACACATACAAACATATCCCGAGGCGGGATTCGAACCCTTCGAGCCTAGGCAGCTACGGCCCTGGCTCTTCAACCGTAGCGACCTCGCGGCCATGTAGATTCTTCCTTCCTGCATCTTCTGAGTTTGAGAACAACAGAACTGGAGGCGGACATTCGTTTATTGGTAATCTTAGAAGCAGCTGATCGAGCACAGGACCCATAAATCAAGAGTTCCTAGGAAGACGTGAAACTAACGAGATGGAGAATGCGCATAAAATGAATGTAAATGTAATCTGACGTTCTCGAGACACTGACTACTTCAACGCTTGTAACTTTCGGAAAGAAAGTTATATTGTTCGAAGTAGTGACTGCGAAGTAAACTTACAAAGCTATTCCCATCGTTTCCAAGGTGTTTACGTCCACTTACGTAATAAACAACCCGGAACAATCAACCCGAAACTTTTTGTCGGATGAATAAGTTTGAACACGGGATGAAGTTTGAATAAGACGCAATGCTTTTAATAGATTCGCTTTTACTTCTTTCCTTACTACGTACTTACTGGAGATAACGTATTGTAATGCTACGGCAGAAATCAGCGTTTTTCGAAAGAAAAACTTTTATTGTGGATCCCTGTGTGAAAAAAGTGGATAAATCTTGTTCCTGTATGTTGTAAATTACTTCTTCACATGTGTAGTCAAAAGTTACGTTTTATGGATCTTTCATACCGAAAAATCGATTGATGGTAAAATGACTGTCTGTTTGACTGACTCTGTCTGCGCCTGCCTGCATCGACCATCGACTGCGCCTGCATCGACCATCCGTCGGTCCGTCCTTTCGTCCATCTGTCAGTGGTCATCGCTGGCGCCTAGACATTCAGGCGATATTTTCCGTGATGATTTACATGATATTCGCCGACCAATGTGGATGACTCTGGGCTCTGTGAGTTTGAAAGGGATATTTTGATTTTTGGGGGTACTTTACATGCAACCTCAAAAATATCTTCGATATTTTATTTTTTTTAAATCTCAATTTTTTCTTGAAGTTTAGTCCGGTATATAGTAAATGCTGCTTAACAAATGGCGTAGGTCCCATTTTGACGAACTCGCAGTATTTTCGAAAAATGCAAACAGAAAATGAACATTACAAAACTACAATATTGATGATAGAGATATTTTTCCTTAAATAAGTCTGTCATTTATAACTAAATCTTGTTAAATGTAAATGAAAATCTTTGCCACTTTTTTTAAACATGTGGAAGGGCTGGGCGGCTAGTGGTGTAAGAGGAACGTGCCTGGCTTTTTTAACTCCTTATGATCCTGAGTTCGAATCTCTGAACAGTGAAAAACTTTTTGCCGGTGGGAAACACTTTTCCAGCTTAAGGTAGCTTAAAGTACCTTTCATATGTAATATTGAATGTTTTTGATTGATAATTGTGAACAATCTCTCTAATATTGTCGTCATTAACGAAATGAAATGTGCAAAACGCTCATAGTTTCACTGTCTGTTGGGAGAAGGGCCAATTGAAAATGACATACCAACTCTTCAACGTATTGTTCAGGTTTCGAAGGTTTTGCATTTGTTTTTTAATTTTCTGTTAGACATTCTAATTTGTATCTTATACTTTAGCAGTTTTAATAATGACATTTTCATAGAGAAATATTTTCTCACAATAGTTGTGATAGTGGCAATGCCCTGCCCTGTGACATGCTCTATCCCCTCCCTAGGATGTCCAGTGATCACATCAGAATATGATCAACACTTACGGACTTTTGTCATTTTCAATCATTTTGTCTCCTTTTCGCTGTTTTGTTAGTGAATGTTTCATGAATTTACAATGACACACTACAGCCACGTTTTTATTGTATTATCAGTTCATGACAAAATTTACTACTGCAGTGGACTCTGTTTTACGCTCTCAAAATTACACGAATCCTACGACTTTTCAAAACTGATATTTGGAAGATCGGAGATAAGGATTTCATTTCTTCCTAGAATAAAGACTTTAAATTAAATATAATTTATATAAACACATTTTATTTAAAATTGTAAAATTCATTGAATAAATAAACATTTTAAAACACTTTTTTGAGTATTATTAAAAAAGGTTATTTCCCTTTAATTTTTAAGTCATTTTTCTCTTATTTTTAGTCATTTTAAAGGCCATTTTTAAAGACATTTTAGGTCATTAGAATCCGAGCCCTGTTTATGACAAACGTTTCCACAGCCTTGCACCTTTGGCACTGTGTGCCACAGTGTCGGAATGGAAGGCCCGTTGTAATTATATTTTATAACAGCATAATTATTTTCAAGTATATGTTCGTAGGATCATTTCCTCAATTCCTTTCACCCCTTTATCCAAGAAGCGTTCAGATTGCCTGTACTCGTGCCACTCAGTGACTGTGAGCTAGATCGACGCTCCATGTATCGGGAAGGAGGTGTCACTAACGAAAAGTACGCCAAAAAATCAAAATATCAAAGTTTTGCTGTCTGCCTCGCTGGCGTTCTTTAAGCTGAATAAAGTAAACAAACAAACAAACAAACAAACAAACAAACAAACAAACAAACAAACAAACAACGTAGGTTGTTTGCACTCAAGCGTTTGTGCTGAATGTTTTGTGCTTATTCGGAATGTTGTTTCTCCCCAACGGCTCTCAATTAATCGAAGACAAGTTACCAAGTTTATTGTGTATACCCTAGCGCTCACGCACGGCGCCTCGAGGCGAGGCGAGGCGAGCCGGCGAGCCACAAGGGTGCATCGCAGTGCGCTGTTCGACACCGGGTGTCCCCGGGCCCTCGTCGCTCGATACCCTCCGGGCTAGTCTGCCGCGACCCGTTTGCCCCGTTTCCCGCGGCGCCTTCCGCTCCCCCTCCTCCCGCCAGCCCACCCTGCCTTTCCGTTTACATAAGCACGGTGCCCTTGCGCGACCCCCCGGTCATGGTGTCGCGCTAATGGAGACGAACACGGTAGCCTCCATCACCGCTGGCCGCGAAATTCTCGGCGAATGCTAAATGCGTTCACTATGACCCTCCTGCTAGGCGTAGGGTTACCAGGCAGACAAAATGGAAAAAGAGGAAGTCTACATCCCTTACGTTTACGATGAAAATATAGTATTTTCTT
Organism: Gryllus bimaculatus; assembly: GCA_017312745.1. NCBI lineage: Eukaryota > Metazoa > Arthropoda > Insecta > Orthoptera > Gryllidae > Gryllus > Gryllus bimaculatus. Next base: position 3,841,580 of record BOPP01000079.1, on the reverse strand, counting down.
CGCTTGCCAGAAAAGGCAACCTGTGATTTTCTATTTTATGATTTTTGTGTATTTCTAATAATAATAATAATAATAATAATAATAATAATAATAATAATACCAATAACAATAATAATAATAATAATAATAATACCAATAACAATAACAATAATAATAATAATACCAATAACAATAATAATAATGACAATAATAATAATAACAATAATATATTATTATTATTACTATTACTATTTATTATTATTTACCCTCTGTTTGTATGTTCTGAAGGCGGCTTCTAAACTATTTTAATTACCAGAATATCTTTGATTTTCTTAAACGTTTTTGGGAATTCAAAGTAAATTTTCAAAATCTATTTTATTTATTTTTATTCCATAGATACGAATTAAGGTTCGGAAACGTTCATTGAAACTGTATACAGTGTGAAGAGAAAGAAACCTTTTGGAACAATGAAATATTTATTCAGACATTTAGTATAATTATTTTCAGTTGTATATTATATGGAAGTTAAAATGCTTTATGCATTAAAGCAACTGTGACAAAAGAGGGCAATACAGTCGGAACGGGAATTGATTGTATTATTGTCTTATATTTCTTGTATGAATGAATATCTTATACATTTATAGGATATTTACTCCTAACCTTTATTAATGAAAACATCAGTGCCTTTTACATTTCGCGGGATTTGAACGCAAAACGTTTCGTCCCGCGCGGAGCAGTAGCCGCTACAACAGTTCGTGCTGCGTGTGCAAGGTCTTCTAACTCTTTTAATGTTTAAATACTTCTCTGGAGAAATCCTTCTTATCAGTACTCTGTCCTCCAGTATCAGGGAAAACCGCGCTAAGACGTTCGCATTTTGTCAAGGAATGTGCTGTGGGTAATGTCCAATACAAATTAATATTTGAACTTCTGTCATTCCTTGTCCATTGAAATCAGTTAAAGACCCTGAAGCATCATCTTTGAACGTCATTATTATAAGGAGGACTTGGTATGATAGAGTGACATTTTAGCTATTTTTTGTTTTGTGCTAATTCTGGCAAATTTTTATTTAAACACATATTCTGGCTCATCGCTTTAGAAAATAGTAATGTCCTAGGGTCTCCAGAGTGACTATAAAAGTGGCAAAGGTTTTGCTTTCTGAAGTATGATAGGCAGAAAGTAGTTGAGAAAAATTTTCCATTTTCCACCCAAACAAAAGATGTCCCAGACTCGACGCCCTCGGAGCGACGTCTGTAATAAATTCGTGGTGAATCTTTTGTGACATATCAGGGTGCTAGGGAACCATTTCGGCACTCGTACAATGAAAGTCGTTGTATACTATTTCATACCTTTTCATCAACATGTCTCTCCAGGATATTAGAGAATTTATGTAGTGGGCAAGTGGAAATATCTCCGGGCTCGCCCTCACAATTTAATATTTGTCTGTGTCTTTTGGTATTAATTATCTGAACTTTTCACCTTTTCGTCGCCTCATTCGATATTTTGAAGAGACTTCTCCAGGTTCCAGAGAATTGGACAACCGCGACTTAAAGGTAACATTTTTTGTATGTTCAGGGTATTGTAACGTATTAGCCAGCGTGCCTCATGGCATCTATTTGGGGACGCTTGGGAGAGGATTAGACTAGCCACAGGAAGTAGGGTTTTTCCGTAAAGGGAAGAACGCGGAGACGGGAGACACAAGGCTTTGGGTGTCTTCCGGCTTATAGAAGCTTTTCACTGTTATAACAAGCGAGGGGGTGGCGTGACGTAGGAGGTCACGTGGGCCTCGCCTATATAACAGAGTGTACGGAGCCAGTAGGCAGGTTCTGGAGACGGTGGGAGAACCTCGTGCGTGTGCACAAAACTTGGCGCCAAGACGGTGCATATGCGAGCCAGGCTCGCGAGGCTGGAGTCATTAGTTGACGAAGCCTGCGGACTTTATGTCCTTGGGTGACTGCGGTCACGGGGGAGCGATGCTGTGTGCGTGCTCCGAGGTGAAGAGTGGTTGAGTGCCACGATTCACGCCGATTCTCAATCGGATAAGATCGCTCCTGCGATCGAGGCAAACCAGTCGTTGGTGCGCCAGAACGGACTTTGTGTCCCAGCGTGACATCCGGTCACGGAAGCTAGGCTTTGTGCGCGCTTCAAAAGTAGGAGTGGCGAATGCCACAATCAAAACCATCTTCAATCGGGTTTTGGATCGCTCCCGCGATCAGGGGATAGTAGGTCTATCAGAGCTAGGGTTTAAGTAGATTATTAAGTGTATATATTTGTTTTGTTTTCTTGTTAATAAATATATTTGTTATACGAAAGCTCTGTGTCTGTGGTCGCTGTGAGTATCCATGACGTTACAGTATGTTGTGTTGGGGGACTTAATGTTTTTTATTGAATGCTTATGTTTGTCGTGAATGTCCGTAGATACACTCATTGGTCAGGCGTAGTCTGTCAGGTTATTAATGCTGGACTGGGAATATAATGTAATAAATGCACATAGGCGAGCACAGCATAAAACAAGTGGGGGGCCAACTACACTTCTGGACTTCTTTTTCCATTAAACTTTTAGGTAATTTTTTGCTTTTTAGCTTCTCTTATTGTTTACTTGTAATTTTGCGTTCTTGTCTTCTAATTCTAAAATAAATTTTATTCTGCATGGGGACGTTGTAGGTGTGTTGTTTCGTTTGAAAGTTTGTGCGAAGTGTTCTGCGCGTGCTTATGTCTTTTCTCGGATGGCATGCATTTTTTTTTCATACGACGTAATATTTTTTGTTGTTGTTGTATTTAGTAAGCCTTTTGTGAATTGCCATAATGATTTGTTTGAACACTTCGCCCAAACATTCAAACGAAACAACACACCTACAACGTCCCCATGCAGAATAAAATGTATTTACTTAAGGATTCTATTTGTGAATTGGTTGGTTGTTGATTATGTTTCTCTAATACTTTTTGTCACGAATTAGTCATCTCGGGACCACGCTTCGCGCTATCATTTCGCTACCATTATTCTTGTATTTCGGCATTGGGTTGGGGTGTGTGGATGGGGGATATTTGTGCGGTAAATATTAGAGATCGGATTTTTATGTAATTACTGTAATACATATATTTTGTCTTTCTGTATACTGTTCCCAAAATTGTATTCTTGGCTAATCGTTCCTCTTCTATCGCAATATCCAATTTGTTCGGTACGTATTTTTACATATTTAGTAATATATTACATGTTTTGTTATTTTCACAAAATATTAAATATAAATAGTTCTAGTATTAATTTTATTACATCTTTTTATGAAAAGTATTTTCAAAAAATCGACATTTTCGCAACATTATATGTGAATCTAGGTGTGAAAAGTATCATTGAAGTCGTTTCGTAACCTTTAAGTTTGTACGATAGCTTGTATTGCGTTATGTTTACTTGTATTGCGTATAACCTTGCGTATATGCACCTTGGTCCGGCTGTGGTCCTCGATAACAATAGATTAAGTTTTTACTACTCACGGGAAAGTTGTATGGTGCAAAGTGTGCATCAACTTGTGCTCTCCAAATTATTTTTACGTTTGTATTTAAAAGAACTGTTTAGGATCTTTTTTAAAAAAATGTAATTTAGTATTATGCAAATGTGTTTTATAATTAGAGTATTTTAATATTACATTCATCCGAATTCACATATTTATTATATACTGTTTTCATTGCATATTTATGTACATATTTTTACGTTTTATACTAGATACTTTTCCGGTCTCAAGTAATTATAACTGGGAGATGGTCCGATTCTATCTCAAATACTGGGGTAGAATAATATATTGTGTTCGTATCATTATTACTGCTTAAAATATTTGGGTATTTACTTTTGTCATGCGAGTAATGGGTTGGTTTGTTTGGGGTTAGTATATTTAGCATTAAATTTGTTATTGTTTTGTTAACCTTTGTGTTACAACGTATTGTTCAAAATGACCCGAAGCCACGAAAAACGCACATGCGTGACCGGGCCGTGGTAGGCATTTATTTGGAGAAAATTAGAATTTATGGTTCATTGAAATGATGAAAATGACGTATTTTGGAGGAAAAAAGGAAGATAATTTTATTTTTTCCTAATATGTTAAAACTGTCTAATTTCACAAATATGTGGGTTGAGTCCAAAAGATCCGAAGTTGTAGTTTACGTCCCGGCGTTTCACATTGTAGACCTAGAACTATGTTTACAGGCTGCATTGTTCGAGGCCCTGAAGTCTCAATTTACGTGTTGTGCGTTAGATCCCTCCGTAATATTACCGGTGTGTTTTCGTGAAGTACAAGAATTATATTGATATTTTCCATTTTAATCAGCGATGGTTTATAGGCTGATATTGTTGTAATTCTATTGTTTATGGGGATTTTTATTGCTATTGTTTCTAGACCTTGGGTGTTAGGTGACACAACTTGTAAATATGGTATGCTTTCTCAACGGGCATTGGTACCTTTTCGTAGTTTTGTTCTGTTATCTCTTTCTTTAGCACGTTGCATCCTTGAATTTTTTGTGAGGTTGGTTTCAGTATTTCCTGCAATTTGTATACCTTGATTAAGCAGTAGTTTAATTAATTTTCTTAGGTCGCTTTTTAAGTACTAGGTCATGCAGCGACCACGTTGTTTTACATTGGGGGAACTGTAGGGGGAACACGACACGTATAGGCATCACAAGCACACTCATGAAACTATACCCGAGGCGGGATTCAAAACCGAGACCCTTCAGCCGAGGCAGCTACGGCCCTACAGCCTTTATTACTGTCTTTATAGGGTCTTGTCACACTGATTAGTAATGGGTATTTAATTATCAAATTTTCATATTGATATTTCGTATTTCATTGTTGTGATATTGAAGGGTGAAGATATTTGAACACCACCGAAAATTTCTTATTCTCTCTACGCGTGAAACTTTCTATCTGTTGTTAATAATTTCTTTATTGCCTTCATGAAGTCTGTTATGAAGTTGAACTTTACTTTAATTTTTTAGTAGCAATTTCTGAAGTGAATTCATCAATTACTTGCTTCTTTTATCTCGTCCTTCTTGTGTTGTCGTTGCCTGTTTACAGTTGAATTTGTAATCACTGCTGTCACCTTCAAATTGTTCATACCTGCTACTAACCTGCACTGCAAAAATACAATGTGCACTGTTTGTTATTTATTTATTTCCTGGGGGTCAAAAAAACTTTTGTCTCTGGAATCTTTTCCATTCACGGCTTTATTATTGTTTCTGTTAAGTGCAGGGTCTTACTTTGCGAGGCAGTTGGTTGGGCCGCTGACCACAACGGTGTTACGAATATTTTTGAAGTCTTGACAGAGTAGTTCGGCGGCTAAGGTACCCACGATATGCTGGAGATAGGTTTCCGGTCATGGCGAGTTGATGCAAGCCACTCTCTGTACCTTGCTGGATACTTGCAGATTGCCCGTACTGGATGTTTGTAAGCTGCCACTTAGGGATGGGGATGGACCCATCATTAATTATAACTGTTAATGAGCACTGTGTATTCACTAACTTGCAGTTCACTTCACTATTTCACTGACTTTATACGATATTAATGTTCGGTTACTAAGTAGTATAGCGGAGCGAGCTGTATTGACTCTCGGCGCTGAATCTTTCTCCGACGTTTTTACGATCTTTATTGCCCGATCGCTCATGATATTGCGACTTACAGTTGAACGGTTGTTCTAGTATTTGAATGAAAGAATGGAAAGAAAAGAGTGTTTTGTAAAATGTTTCACAATAAGTGCATACGATAAATACATTTAATTATTTTTTTTTCTTCCAATAACCCAATATGAATTTACTCTTCATTCTTCTTCGAAGAAAGTACACATCCATCAACCGAATCGATGAATTGTTAAAAGGTAATGATTATGAACATGCATTCTGTATGATAGGACGTTTCGGAATTACGCAGCATTTTTAGTTAGAGAACAGATGAATAAATGAGGAAATACATTTCGTTACTTATGTTTCTTCCTTATGTGATATGCCCATTCTCTCTTTGGAATCATTAGATAAATGTAGTCAAAGTATTAATCACTCAGATTTTTGTATTTTTATAACTTGCTAAAAGATGTTTCCATAACTTATTTTTTCTTGATTATAGAAAACTGTGAATATGCTTTACCATTGGAATGACTGTGACATTACTGATAATGATTTCTGTTTTTTTTGTGCGGTCATTGGCAAATTATTTCACAATACAGTTCGGATTTGGGGTAATTATTCAGCGAGTCGTTGCCGTAGTCTGGTTGCTGCGGTATTTGTGGGCATGTGTATTGCCCCGACCGTATTGCCTGGAGCTACTGGGAGAGCTACTGTTGTGAAATCCAGTTGTGGCCGCAGTTGCCAACCTCTGTCGGCTTTTCGAAATGGGACTGTGCATATATGTAGTATGAGTGAAGAGCTCTTTTCATACGCACTGTTTGTGTATTCGAAATAACGCATCGGATTTCTGCGGACAACGTACCTTCAGCTTTATAAACAACGCTCTGCAAATTAAAATTTAAAAAAATGTCCTGCAGCAAATTGTTGGACTGGAGCTGAAGGAGTTAAAGCAGTAAGGTGCTGATATAAGCCACTCGTGGCCCTGAAGGAAATTGATTCATTGTGTGTGTTGCTCTGCGGCGGTTACAAACTTGCTCTGGCTCTCCACGTGAAGGCTCGCAGTTCACGTCCTGATCACTCCATGCAGAATTCGTATCGGACAATGAGCTAATTTACACGACTTTTTCCAAAGTAATACTAGTTTGTTAGAAGGGGGAGTTTTCAGATACCGTTTGACTCGGCAGAATTGAGAAATGTCTTAAGAACATCTCACCGTGGTGAGAATAGTGACACAACTCAAAACACAACAATTTTAAGGTAATATCAGTGATAAACACACATGGTACGGCATGTTCACGAAAAACGTCAATTTGTAAGTTGCGATTAACACCCAAGAATATAGTTTATCAGTTTTTATTTTCTCACAACCGCTTACGCTTAAGTTATGTAATGCTGTGCGAAAAAAACGATGAATTTTCGGCAGAAAACTCTTATTACAGGGCCCTGGTAACGAACAAGTGGATAATCCTGTTGCTAAATTTAGAAAAAATCCTCCGACACGTGGTGTAGCCTCAATCTATGTTTTGTGGGTCCTTGATTCCGAAAAATCGAATGAAGACAAAGTTCTGCCCGTCTGTGAGCAACGCAAACGGCTAAATCATTCAGCTGATTTTCTCCAAAATTGATATTCTCCAATCGATCTGGCTGATATCAGGGCCCCTTGAATTTCAAACCGATATGAATTAACAGATTAGTTTTGATAGGTACTTCACATGAAGCCTCTGGGACATTTTCAAAATTGTCAAAAAATGGCTTCATCGTTTATTATTAAATTTTGTATAGTGTGAGCGACGTTTAAGAGAATGCTGCAGGTCTTATTTTCGTTCATAACCCGATTTTTCAAAAGTTATATATTATACTATAATTATGAAGATAATGATTTTTTTCTCGTAATGAAATCTGCTCCTTAATGATAGGTTTTGCTATAAGACCATGTACAATTTTTTGAAAATTTGAGTACTTTTCGCTTAATTTTGCAAGGAAATACAGGCGAGAAAGTACGTGATGTTTTAGCTCCACTAGTTATTTTAGGCTCCTTCTGATGTTTCAGGACATCTTCTGTTCGTTACTTCTGAAATGATGAATTTTTCAGTTTTGTAACTGTTGTTTTCGAAGTGCAGGATACCGTTGATGTAGGAAACAAACCGAAGTGGAGTTACGTTACTTTGAAAATGAGCTTCTCAGTTGTGGGATAGCAGAAGAATTTCAAGACATTCTCATTTCACCTGGCATCATTTCATTACGTCATTTTATCAATAGCACATTATTGTAATCACTTCTTTCCATTAATCATTCCTAACTACCCTTCTACGAAGTTCAAGAGGCTTAGATACAAGGGTGAATGAATGTGGAAATTGTTCGTCTTTTAAGGTACTACTGAAATAATGTGTATTTATTTATTTCCGTACAATATTTATTAAATTTAGTTACGGCTCATTTTACGACTGAAGTCATTCCGGCCCATGAGTGTTGATGTGAAAGATGTAAAAATGGTGGAATGACCAGGAGGGCGAAACGAGACATCTCTGAGAAAACTCGCTGCAGTAAGTAGATTCCTTTAGGTAGAATACTAGGGATAATAGCCAAAATCTGTATTGTCAACAGCGTAGTAAACCGCGTCCCATGACTCTTGCAACACGTAATTGATGATTTAGATTTATTCAGTCAAAAAAAAAAATCTGCTCACGTTTTCTTGTGTTCCAAAATCCCTTCCCGTCATTTTAACTATAAATAGTTGAAAGATGAGTAAAAGTTTATCATAATTAAACAAAAATAAATTTTAAAAATTGCAAGATTAGCAATATTTAAAAAATAGTCATTTTCGTTTCTGAGTTATAGAAAAATTATTTGCATCGGTACACGAATTGCAAGTATGCAAGATAAATAATTTTATTTTACTTTTAGAAGATAATCTACTCATACGTGTATTATTTATTGTGTCAGTGTTCGCATTTCTTATAATGGTAAGAATTTGTGCATCGTGATCGCTGTATCCTAAATCTTTTGTTTCAATTTCATATCGAGTAATGATTTTGTTAATTATTATTTGATCGATTTCCTTCTTTGAATTTAGTGTGATCCGTGTAGGTACATTTATTGTAATATCTAAACTGAATCAATTTAATGAATGCGCAAATAGCATCGGAAATCATGAATATTTCTTGTAGATCGATGTAACAGGTAGGCAAATCTTACGTACGGAATGCGGAAGTAGTCTTTAGAGTTTCAACCCCCACATAAATAGTATTGTGAGAATATTAATTGTAAATTTGAAATGAAAATTTTGGTAAATTTTGTACCAAAAGAGTCTGGAATCGCAAAATCAGTAAAACAGGCAGCGAAGGGCTCCTTTACTGTGCACTGTCGTGAAATAATAATATCTGATTAGGAGTGCAGCGGGGCCCCAATGGCCGCGTTGGCCGGCCTCCGCTGGCCCCCCATGCGGTCGGCTGAAGGCGCATATCGACCGGGCGGGCCGGGCTTGGGCTTGCGAAACTGTTCCCTTGATAACCAGGCGGAAGGGTGGCGGCGTGGCTGCGGCACCGAGTGGCGGTATGCACGCACCACGCACCACATATCCCCCTCGCCTCGCCGGCCCCCAACCGCACACCAACACTCCGCGCCGGCCCCGCCGGCCCCACCGGCCCCACAGCGCCGACTCGCCCCGTCTGTCTGCAGCGCCGGTCCATTGGGGTCATATACTCTTTTTATTTTTGGCTAATATAAACTCAATTTATTACTTTTATAAAAATGAGTGTTTCTTCACGGAAAGAGAAACATAACTAAGAACAATAAAACGACCCAAAATATACCCCAAACCTAAATCTTATCTATTTATTTATTTAACGTGTGAAACAGTTAAAATTGTGTGTGGAGCACTATGGGTGAGAAGTGCAATCTGTGCACATACATTAGTGTAATTTGTGCCAATTTAACAAAAAGTTTATAGAATATAATCGAGATGTTAGTGAAATATATAACATACAACAGCGTTAAGACTACAGAATACCTACTTTTTGCTCGTCGTTTTACAAATCTCAAAATATTACAAGCATGAAGTTGTTTACAAACAGAAGAAAATACTTCGTTTTGAACAAAAAGTCACAAGACATTATAGATTTATGTTTTACAGAAATATTGCATCATTTGATACCATATTCGCTTTCCGTTTGCTTTTATGGCATGGATTTTACCAAATCTGCAGTCGTTCCGGGGTAAATTAAACTTAATTATTATAGATTATTTTTTGATCTTGTTTATTAGACACATTAAATTTTCTATATTTTATGCCAAGAACAACCCATGTTGATCTATAGGTTTAATGCGAAGGAAGTGATTAATTTATGAATTTGTTTTTTGGTGTTGTAGAGCAGCCACAATGGAGTATTGACAACTTTCAGTTTTGTCTTATTATCTGTTGAAGTACCGTCATTTCCAAGACCAATTTGCAGCGCATTAAAGAGATTTTACTTTACAGTGTGAATATATATCTTGTTCCATCATCAAATACATGCAAATACATGCATTACATACAGTTTTGAGATATTCATATATACCTGTAACTCCAAAAATCCGCTCCTTTATTGTGCAAATTTGCACAATATTGCGCAAATATTGTTAACTGATACTTCAAGGTCACTTTTTCTCAATTCATATCCCAATTTCTTTGCACTAATTTTGAGACCATTCTTATTTCTCGAATAATTAATCGGTTCATTGCTTCACTAAATCCTTTGCTCTCCCTGTTCGGGGACGATTTGTCACCATTTCGTGAACACAACACCTATTAATATTGATTGCACTTTTAAACGAGGAGTATTTGAAAGTTCATATATATTTTTGCAAAGATTTTCCCTTGTTGTGCATTTTCATAATTACTTGTAGCCTCACTAGTTTCTGCGTGGTTGATGTCCCTTTTCATCTCCCACAATGTGCTGGCAACTTTTTCTGCGGATTAACCATCTTTGCTTCTTATTAATACTACACCGAATTTCATGGAGCACAGAAAGTTGGTAAATCCAGCCTTTTCATTTCCTATCATTCGACTGTACGATAACGTTTTTATGTGTGGTAGTAACAGACTTTAAAATATTATGTGTGCGAACACTTTTAGTGCTTATTCTTCAGCGGTAGGATCCGTATCCGAACTCTTTTACTATATTACGTTGAATTATGAATGGAGGTAGCAACGATCGTTTTGGGGAAGTCTTGAGAAGGTATTCGCTCAAAGGTTAGAAACAAATACTTGAATAACGTTTCGACTGGCCCAGTTTGGCGTCATCAGTTTTGAACATTTTAATTAATGTAATCTAAATTCACGGCATTGAAAGTAATCATGGTAAAAAAAGTAATTTGAAACAGCGCGTATAAAATTGTTGACCTTTTAACCATGTTAGATTTCATGATTTTGAGATGTTTGTAGTTGCTACAGCATTATTTTGCAAAGAAAGAAATGTAGCTTAAACCCTGGCGCCGAATGTGGAAGCGATATTAGTAAGTTACATTGCGAGCCCATATTGTGGTACCAAAGAAGAATCCGAAGCTATGCATCTCGTGTCAGTGACGGAACAGTTCCGTTGTCAGAGCTCCATCTTGAAAACAACGGAAACAGGAACAACGAATTATGTCTTACCCAAAAGAATAAAAATCTAGTAAGAATTTTGCTTGTGTGCATTTAACGGATTGAAAGATGTATTTTAATTTTCGTCTCGATATTATTGCTGTTGACAGGTATCATTTGAATTCGATCTTGATGAATGTGCAAATACAGAATTTGGATCTAGAGTTCACAAAAATAATGTAAAGCATCCCTAATAGTTAATTTTTCATTTATTATTGTTACGAAGTGGTAAAACGTCTTCGAAAGGTGACGGAACACACGATCCCCAAGTACGAATATTTCCTCATACAGTTAGAAATCACTCCCCATTTTACTTCTCAACTTTGTTTCTATAAAAACTGAGTTGAGAACTGTATGTACTTGTTAAAAGGAAATGGAAGTTTTTTTAGAAGAAGTAAAAGTATCCTCTAAGCAGTGGTAATTTCAGTTGCCCATGCCTCTTAAATATAGGCCTTTGTTTTACGAAATGAGTAAATATTCACGAGAAACCATACTTTTGGAAAATGATGGAAGCTTTTTATGATTCCAATGCTGTTGTCCCGTGACCCAGAACCGTTTCCTTTGCCGTCTCGGCCTTGTGAGTCGGGTCAGCAACGCAGAAGCAGAGGGAAGCCTAGCGCTCCAGGTATTTCCTGTGCGTGTGCCTTGTGTCAGCGTATCGAACGTCCCCCAACCGCCGACCCGTCCTCTGGCGTCCTCTGCCGCCGCCCGCCGTCGCCTCTCGCCTTGATGTGGTCGCATCGTTTAACTCGATCGGGGCCCGCGCTCGCGCCCGCCCTCGCCCTCGCTCGCCCGCCGCCATGCGGCGCTTCTGGCCCTGTCCGTGCTTTCCACCCGGCACCCACTCCCTTGGCCGGCGTCGTGTTGTCGATGCTCTTTCCGAGCTGCGGCTGCGCGTCTTTGATGAGGCGAGTTCCGTGACATTCATTTGTTTCCGAGACCAACTTGTTACGCTCGTTGTCAATCAAGCTCTGAATTTATATGCAGGGCTGATGCACCCCGGGAAAATCCGAAAGAGACAGGGAAAGTTACGGCCGTAGAAATTTACCAAGAATTTTACTACTGTATTTGACAAATATTTAATTAACAGTAAAAATTTTATTTAAATAATATTGCTACGAAGTATTAATGACATTTTTAATTTCAATTTGTTTTCTTCTTCTTTCTTCGGTAGGGCCATCTAGGGACCACGAGACAATTTCAAAATTTCCATTTAAGCTGTTCTTTCTTCTTTTACCAGTACTCCTTCATCTTCTCACTATGTTTCGCTTTCATTTCTTCGGACCATTTTACACCAGTTTTACCTTTCTAATTTTGTGCAATTAATTTTTAGAAATATCTCTCCATTGTTTTTTCTTTTGTATTGTTCCTTTCCATATCTTTTTTAACTTCCTGAACCCAAGTGAGGATAGATTTCTTATTCCAAAGATACATTTTTTTTGTTAGCCTGTTATCATCCATCCTGAATATGTGTCCACAAAAAGAGCTATCTTCTCTTTCGAATTGTGTCTGTTATTTTTCCTGTTGCAATAAATTTCATCATTGCTTCTTAATTTCGAGAATTCTGTAGTTTTGAGCGGACCTAGTATTTTACGTATGATTCATCTTTCTCTACGCATGCTTACGTATGCTTCTAATTTATCTAATATGTAATTCAATACTAGACATTGACTTGCATACAGGCATTCCGGTTTGATTGCTGTATTTTGAATTTTCTTGATAGACATTTCTTGATGTAGAAATATTCTTCATTATTTTCATAATCTCATGGATTAAATGCATAATTTCACATTCCATTACTGATTGCTCCTTAGTGTAGCCAATATAAGTAGTGCTTACCCTGATGAATGGTATTTCCTTCCACACATAACGTTTAAAAGATTTGTAGTTTTTATAAGTATTTTTCATCTGAAAATATACAGTGCGTAATTCGTTATCGTGGTACGAGGTACATTCACAATTCAAGCGTTTCATATCATTTGCCACGCAGTCTCCTTTGTTCTTTAGCTGCATAGTTTCGCGCTTTGAATGTTGCCTCGGTTCACACTGTTATAAGGAAAGGCCTCGAAGATAGAGAGAGAGAGAGAGAGAGAGTAGGCGCAGTAGCACGCTTTGCTCACTCTCGGCGCATGTGGGTTCCGTTTACGCAGGCAAATTACGAGCAGCGTGACACTTGCTTAATTGTGAAGTTAACATATGGAGAAAGTTATAAATATTTACAAAGTATTTGTTGCTTCATTTTCTTTTTAAATTAATGTTTACCATTATTGGTACGAGTTACTGGCTAGTTTCAAGACATCAGTATTTACTTTCATTTATGACTGATATAGTGAATTAACTATCACGCGAACGTTTTCTCAAGTTAACGATGCAGGCAAATTGACAACTTTTGGACGTACTCACACGATGAGTACCGTTGTTCTGGTGAGAAAACGGCAACAAAAAAATGTGTAAGGGAGCAGAGTCAGAATGTATTTAAGATGGGGGCCAAAATACAGCCATAGAACTGTCTCCTTTCCAAATTTCCCTTGTAAACATCCCACATCTCTATCACTTCAGACACACTTGTATGGATTGTACACTTTAAGCGCGGCCATCTCTGACAATGACCCGCAGGGTTCACCGTAAGCCGCGAATGACGGGTTCTCTTGTGTCGAAATTACTCGGAAGTTTCAGCCGACTCGTGACATGTGAGGTAACCTTAGAAATGTTTCACGCGGAGGACGCTCGTCAAAGCTCCGCAACGTCGCAGGGTCTTACTGAATATATAATACGAGTGGTCGCGTTGATCCTCGTCAGTCGGAAGCCCTATTTCAGCTGCCATGGAGGTAAAAGAGCAGGTAGGGCGCCTAGTACTATATCTGGGCCTGTTCGTGATCGGACTTTTCCCTTCCGTTCGGTTACTTATTCGTCCCAGAGCATGTTAAACGTTTTTATCATGATACCAAGCAATTTCTTCAGTACTCATTTTGGTGTTCTTGATACACGTAAATGTACGCGCTTTTTTTTTCAGAGCTGTTCATTGTATTTGCGATTAAGCCGTAGTGGATGATCTGTAATGATGTTATTGAACGTCTTAATTTTGTGATTCTCTTAATTTTGAACTTAACCATTCATTTCTCTTTAGTTTCTATATAGTGAGGGTGACTTGCTAATTTGGAACGTATTTTTCTCTCGAAATGAAGCCATGTTTATTAGATATTATTGCCATGGTTTTAGTGTATTTTCGGGAAAATGGGATAACATTGGGATTAAGTGGGTAGTATCCTGATCAGGCCGATTGCGATAAGTGTTCACTCCAGTTTCAGAGTTGCATTTATCTGTGTTCTAGTGAACTACAAAGCATGAAGTGCTCTTGGCTGTGTAGGTGACGTCATGTCGAAGGCTGTGATGCCGACGTGTCGGCCATCTTACGGTCTACCTTAGGAGTACTGTTGCCACCGAGGAATACCACGTCAGATCGAAAACGCACACAGCATTAGACGGGGCGACATCTGGACAGCCAAGAGCGCTTTAAAACTGGCTGCGTAATCCTACGGCATAACATGTAAAGGCTGAATTTTCTGTTAGAAGTCTTTCCGCCCCATAGCCAGAATGTAAATCCTGAATATGGTCATTATGCGATTGAAACATATTTTAACATAGATTCCGTCATAGGTTTTGTGTTATTCAGGTTTTGTCGATGAGAGCAAACTATGAGTTTGAAAGTACATTTTTTCTTAGTATATCAAATTGCGCTACTTTTAGACTTTTCATGAAGTTATATTGTACAATTTGAATAAAACTTCATGTTAAATTGTCCGCGAAAGTTTGCTTCAAAATGTGTTTTTTATGGAATATTGATAATTGTTCATAGTCACATTTCTTAATCTGTACAAAAGAGACAAACTAGATTAATAGAATTTTGCTTAAATTTTTGGTTGGGTATGTGTTAACCCCGACTTTCAGTGAGGGAGATCATTGTAATACACCAAGTAACTTCGTAAGTCGATGAAATTTTAAAGGGGTCGACTGGGGTCAATAGCCGAGGATAGGTCAGTATAATCGAGATACCGTTAATGTTAAATAATATCAATATATTTGATAATTGGTTTCTGATATAAATCGACAAAACATCTAACAATAAATCACACATTTGTTTTTATTTCGTATCCAGTGATAGTCAAGAAATTGAATCTTAGTATTCACACCTTTACTTTATCGCGCAAGAAAATACTTTCCGCAATTCCTACAGTAGGATTGTGATGGCAGTCCTTAAAAATCGCTGAATATTGATTGCATTTTGTAAATATTTCACAACAATGAAGATACGGTTATCATGTACTCAGTGTCAGAAGCGGAAAAGTCTCCGATTATTGAAAATAGTCATTTACAAAAATAATAATATTATGCTATATCTTCGAATAATCTCTGTACTTTGTATTATGATTATGTTGTGTTCTGTATATTATAGAGAAAATGAATAGAGGTCATTGAATGAACCATTTTTTTTAAAAAATGGAGTCGATCAAAGAAAGTAGGGATTCCCTGATCTAAACAATATTTTCCTCTTTCCCTAAAATTTCCAGTTGTAGCTGGAAAAGTTTCCTAAGTATTACTAGAAATGTATGAAGAAATCACAGAAAGAACGACCGAAAAATGTAGCGAATACCTACCGATGAGGCCACCAAATCCAAGAAGCGACAGACCGGGAACACGTGGAAGTTTCAGGAGGGGGCGCCACGCTCTTTTTGTCACCTCGACCTCATCGCCTTCCCCCTGACGCGGGGCGACGGCATGTTTGACAGGCGGGGCCGAATTCGTACAATTACTTTGCCGCGTGTTTGGAAGAGC
>BOPP01000079.1:3804816-3821106 GCA_017312745.1 Gryllus bimaculatus | reverse complement strand
GAGAGAGTGAAGAGAGATGAGAGAGAGCGGAGGAGAGAGGAGAGATGAGAGGAGAGAGGAGAGTGAGATGAATGAAGAGAGTAGGAGAGGAGGAGAGAGGAGAGGAGAGAGAGAAGAGGAGAGGGGAAGAAGGAGAGAGGGGTAGAGCAGCAGAGGAAGGAGTAGAGAGGAGAGAAGAGGAGAGAGAGTAGGCAGAAGGAGAGAGAAGAGCAGAGTCGTAGAGAGAGAGAGAGAAGAGTAGGAGAGGAAAGGAGCGGGAGAGAGGAGAGGTGAGAGTGAGAGGAGGAAGAGAGAGGAGGAGAGAGAGAGGAGAGAGAGAGAGAGAGGAGAATGAGAGGATGAGGATCGGGAGAGTATGGAGAAGAGGGCAGAAGTGACGATGGGAGAGAGAGGGAGATGAGAGGAGAGAGGCGGAGAGATTGGGAGACTGAGGGGAGTGAGGGGAGAGGCAGGGGAGAGATGGTGGGAAGAGAGGGAGAGAGATCCTTGGGGCGACATGAGATGTGGGATTAGGCAGTCAGGGGTAGATGAGGAGGCAGAGAGGGGAGAGAGGAAGAGAGAGGAGAGAGAGGAGGAGAGTGGAAGAGGAAGGAGAGGGGAGCGAGGAAGAGATGGAGCAGAGAGGGGCAGGAGAGGGGAGTATGGAGGGAAGAACAGAGAGAGGGGAGAGAGAGGGGAGAGAGAGTGGAGAGAGAGGAGAGGAGGAGAGAGGAGAGCGAAGAGAAGAGAGAGGAGCAGAGAATAGAGAGAGAGGCAGAGAGAAGAAGAGGAGAGGAGCTAGTCATTGATGAGTCAAGCGTAAGAGATGAGAGAAGGACAGAGTGAGAGTTAGAGAGTACAGAGTTTAGAGAGATGTGTAGAGGAGAGAGTAGAGATAGAGTAGATGAGAGAGTAGAATAGGAGAGATGTAGAGAGAGAGTAGACGAGAGAGTAGAGAGATGAGTGAGAGAGAGGAAGGTGAGAGATGAGGAAAGGAGAGAGGAGAGAGGGAGAGAGGGAGAGAGAGAGGAGAGAGAGGAGAGAGAGAGGAGATGATGAGGAGAGACGAGAGGAAAGAGAGAGAAGTAAGGTAGACGAGCATAGAGAGAGCAGCAAGGAAAGAGAGATGCAGGCGAAGCGGAGAGGATACAATGAGAGGAAAGGAGGAAGAAGAGGAGGATAGAGAGAAGAGAGAGGGGAGAGAGGGGAGAGAGGGGAGTATAAGGGGGAGGAGAGGGGAAGAAGGGGAGGAGAGGGGAGAGAGGGGAGAGAGGGAAGACGAAGAGCCGCCCGGGAAGAAGGTGGGAAGAGAGGGGAGAGCAGGGATGAGAGGTTGTCTGAGTATGTATGGCAGATGAGGGAGCGGGAGGGAGAGGAGACGAGGCGCAGAGGAGAGAGGGCGAGAGAGAAGTGGAGACGATGAGTTAGGAGAGGTCAGAGCGCTCTCACTCTAAAGAGTCTTCCAGTTGTGTAAAGGAGGACCAATTGTTGATAACTCTGAGCAGGTAGACGTTGTACCCCCTCATACTCGAGATGGACATGTGACTAACGGCAGAGTCTTTCTGGCGGCATTTATCACACTGTCTCGTACTGTTATAGCAATTTCAAGACATTAAATTGCTGTCATTTAGAGAACTATTTTTTCTGTTTCAGATATTGATTAGATGGATCTCATAGTTTTGATTATCGCCCTCTGTCTATTAAAATCCCTATAGTAGATCATAAGTAACCATCTAAACTCTTAGGTATTTCTAACGATTTGATTTATGGAACATAAATCAAAGGTTTTACTTGTTTAAACTTTCATTAAAATGTAGAATGTATATCTTAGATGATAGATCACATCTATTGATGAAAAGTATCCGAACCTCCTTCACACTTGCAAAATGGAAGGGTGTAGTGCAGTTTTTTTATCAATTGTATGGGGCATCAAGGCTTGCGTACACCCTTTGTTCGTAGTTCTGCGCCCGACACTACGTAACGGCAAAATGGCCAAGAGCGATTAGGGGACGGCGATTAGGGCATCTTTGTCAACGAAGGATCACTTGTTCACAGCCCCTAATCCATAATGCATGATTTCCATTGCCTTGTATACCACGTCGCGGAACGGCCGTTGGTTTGGTGGGTTACAACGACACTTAATCTCTGTATGGATCTGGCCTGCATACAGATGTCCTGACTGAATACTTATCGAACAGCATGATGGCTAGGCGGTCTCTCTCTCCTCTCTCTCTCCTCTCTCTCTCCTCTCTCTCTCCTCTCTCCTTTCTATTATTGTACTTCATCACAAATTACAAATATAAATGATAGTTTCTGACAATGGAACGGACCCGAAACCATCCCCATCATCAATTGTTTTGACGTGTCACTGAATGAGCATTCATCTGGCAATGTTTTTACACTTAGGCATTGTCAAAATAAGTCGGTTTAAAAAGTTATATGCATTATTATCCTTGCATAGTCGGCAGCCGACTTATATCGTAACAGCCGTACAGGTTTCCTGCCCCTATAAATGCTAAACACGCTAATAAGTTATAAACAAGAAATAAATAATAGACTTGCTTCAATGGGAGATTTGCCTTGTACATTCTCCGCAAATTGACAAATTTTATGACGCAAAAAGGTCTCAACTCCACAGTGTTTTTGGATCTTGTTATTTCCTTCCCTTAAATGCACTAGCCTTTTATTGCTGGCACGTGATTTAGTACAGACAGTTTTTCGTCCTCCCAGCAATAATAGTGCTTGATTCAATGTGCCAAGACATGCATCAAAGGTTTTCTGTAATAACCGTCGCTATAGCATTAAAACGTATTGTTAATTAAGGTTATTAGCATTCATTAAGTTCTACGAAAGAAGTTCACGTCTATTATTGAGAAAAATGAAGAAATATACCTATAGCGGTCGATAGATTATCAACTGTAATTTCTTAGTGTAACCCTTCAATCTCTATTTTCTGTCATGTATTGATTTTTTTTAGATTCATGTTATTAATGGATGTACTTAACATAAGAAACGAACACGGAATTTATTTGAATACTGATGTAATGTATTATTTACCATTGGCGCTGTGTAATTCTAAAACACTAAATACGTTTGTAACAAACAATTTCCTTCATCTTGCTTCTCTAAGCGCACATTTCTTGAGCCGTTTTTGCTCGTGGTGGGAGGAGTACGGTTAGAGTGTGGTTTTGTTTTGTCAGCAATAGTGCAACAAATCTGTGATTAGTTTGCTGATAGAAATCTATTTTATATGACATCGGAGGGAAAATGTCTAGTTTTCAAATGTTACCAACCGCGCTTATTGATAGTATTATTCGTATTTTAACTATGCATAGTAAAAGATTGGGAGAGAAATTCTGGAGCTGAAGACAACATGCGCCGGTTTTACTTCTCCCCATTACAACTCCTACAACTTTTACTGTTTATTTACTATTTTTTGCCCATTAGCGATTTTTGGCCGATAAATTATGAGCATATAAATAGTGTTGTGTGCAGAACAGATGTAGACTACTCCTAAGTTACAAATGCTGTTGCGCCTCAGTTGGTTTTTACATACTACTATTCGGCGAACTATAATCCTGCATTCAAATACCCCCACCCCCGTATCACAAGAGTCGATTTTTTCTGCTTCTTTGACGTAACTAGATTAAAAACTAAAACAAACTGGAAGCACCCGATGCGTGAGGCCGCGAGGCTTCTTTCGCCCGCGAAGCCGGCTTCCGATCCGATCGCGCGGCGTCCGAGTCGGGCGTCCTCGCGCCCAGCGGCCGCGGAGGGCGCCGCCTCCGAGGAGTCCGGTCTTCGCGCAGCTCCTCGAGCGCGGGCGCGGCCGCGTCGCTGCTGCACGAGGGCGTGGGTGCGCCGCCGCCGCCGCCGCCGCCTCCTCCACCCCTGCCGTCCACGCCGCCGCGCCGCGCCGGACAGAGGCCGCGATTGTGAGCAGCGCGCGGCGCGTTTTTTTAGCTGCCCGCGCGCACGCGCCGATAGCATCGTCTGGTCCTCGCGCGTCAAGAACACGCCCCGCTACGAGCCTCTCTGCAACGGTTTGTTCGGGGTCTGGTACTCGTTTCTCGCACTTGTTAATGTTGCTGTAATAATAATAATAATAATAATAATAATAATAATAATAATAATAATAATAATAATAATAATGTGATGATGGTGATAATGATTTTTAAAGGGCCATAGGGGGTAAGTCAATTACGGGACTAGAATGTTAAATTGTTTTATTTTATTTGAACGTTTCCTGGGGGCTTAGTGCCCTACCTCTTCAAGAACTGGAATGTGGCTGGCATTTTTTTGTAACTTGTATACACAAGTAAAAATTTATTTTTTTATATTTTATGTTTATGAATATCAACATTGTAAACAGATGCAATGACTACCCCCACTATAACCTCACAGACATAGCAACAGCGTTTCTAACCAAAGTTTATTAAAGATTAATAAAACATGCAAAACGACAGATTAACATGTGTAAATAAAGAAATAAATTATAAACCAATACATAGTTTATGCAAATAGATAAACAATTACTAATTACGAATATACATACTACTACTAATTTCGAATATACATATAAATTGACAAAAAAACAACAACAAAAAAACATCAATGCAACTTCTGGCCGTGTAAGAGAAAATTTTGTTAAAGAACTCGACGAATAATTCAGAAACAAAGAAACAGTTTTGATGTTGCCATTTTTCCTACTGTTGCAGGCCAATTAACATATCATTAAAATGACATACTCAAATTTGAGAATTTACAAAAATACCTTCGTTAGTGCGAGAAAGTTAAATCTCGAATAGAGAGTGCAATATGGAACCAAATATTATTTATCAGCAAAATTACAAATTAAAGCAGCAGTACGATCTAACATGATGAGGTGTGATGTTGGCGCCGTGCTTTCCGCCGACTCGAGATTGTTAGCAATGAATCCCGGAACTTAATCGAAACTTCGCTTTCGCAGTTGTTCTCTGGCTTGCCTCTTCCTTTTGCTGCTGCTCTTGCTCTTTGATGGAGCTAGGCTTTTACCTTCCGTGAGCGGCTAATGTGGTTAATGGACTTTCTTCGTCCTGGGGCGTTAGGCCATCTTGGCTAAGAAAGGAAGATCTTCGCGTTGATTGCTCTCAAAGGCTCAGGAGGTCGAAGCGCTACTCGCGTATCCCTTACCTTCATCCCACGCATCTCCCAGCCATCTCTTGCACTCCTCTCCCAGAAATCCTATCTTTACTCCGGAAATAGAGACTCTAATCTGTTTGCGTGTCTTTAGGTTCCCCTTTCATACTATATTTATTTTCTATTTTACTATCCCCTTTTTTGTTATTTAAGATCGCATCAACATCTAGGTCATTAGCGACCACTATTGCACTTAACGGTATGGTAACTATGAAGACAACATGATAATGATAGTGGATGAAAGGACGAACACAAATACAACCATGTCCGATGCGGGAATCGAACCCGCGATCCTTTGGTCAGAGTTCGCTACGGCACTAGTGCCTGAATGATCTCGTCCATCTGGGTCCATCATTATTTCGAATCGTGTTTTGTTTCTTAGCTCACTGTACGTCTCTCTTTCTCTCTCTCTCTCTCATTCGATTATCGTCTCTTTTACTACTTTTTATTTTTCTTCTTTCTGTTGACTGTTTCTGTCCATAATTTTTATCGTTCGAAAAACATTTTACATTTATTATAATTTTTGCACAATTTAAGCTTGGGGAAAAACTACATGAATATTTTTTCTCGTTTTCTTATTTTGTTACTTATAATTTTACCATTTCTCATGAAATATGAACTTTATCGTATAAAACATTTCGTGAATATCTTCTTTCTTTTCAAACTTCATCTCCTTCAATACATCTCCCCTAATACGGATCCCTATTTTTATTTTCCTTTCTCATTGTTTGTGTCCATTATATCGAAACGATTTTTATTGACCTTATTTCCTTTCCCGAAACTTTGTTTTATGAGGTAGTACTGCCGTGATATAGCAACAGGATATATTTACAGAAGGAAGCAGTCAACCAGTCGACGTTTTGGGAGGATGCCACTTGACCGCTTTTCGTTAAACTTTGAAGCGTTTTCCGAGGACTATAATAATTTATTCGGAACATTTCAATAACATTAGCTCATACGTCTTCTTTATCAACTATCTTATATTTATTGGGTGTACCAGCATTGTGTGAGGTAAAAGAGTTCACGTGTGTGAATTCTTGTGTTACATTTTTCCTGCCGTTTATGAGTATTTTCTCACTTAAAAAAATAGTCTTCGAAAGAGTTGTTTTTTCTAACAAACCCATTTTGATTCATGTAAAGGTGATGTTCCAAACCTCTAATAAAAATGTATCAGATTTAGCGGGTGCTTTGTTTTCTGAGGATTCTCTGGAAACATGCGCCATAGAACCCCGGTATTCTCGTATTAGAATTAACTATTTCTGCTTGGCAATTCGGAGTGTCGATTTTACAGAAAACCGCGAACAATAGAATACTGCATTCTTGACGTAAAACACTTATTTTTACGTGAGTTAAATTTACTTTTGATACCAATATATTTCACACCTCCAGTAGAATAGTGACGCAAGTGCGAATTTCTGATTTCTCAGATATTGCAAATTTAAGTTTCGTAGTTCTGTAATACTCGTTCTAGATTGTACCAATTATTCACCTTCTAGCGGACAGTATTTGAACTAATTCAAAATCAACTTCAGAATAGTAGCAGTACCTCTTGGTAACCTCTTATCAGCTTCTAATCAGCTGAAAAATGACGATTTCGCACTTGTCACTTTTCTATTGGAGGTGCGATTTTTTATGTGTTTTATAACTTCATACTTGGTCTCCTATAAAACAAAAACTATTCTTGATTCGAGAATATCCCATTTGAAAATAGTAAATTTTAGAGTTATTACACTCCCCGCATAATAAATGTTTCTGCGGTCCAGCGTTTGGATGCGTTAAATTCATAATTCTCATCAAGTTGCGTCGAAATATGCCATTATTGTGACCACCGAGTGTCCCTGAATTCACCATTTTTGTTATTGCAAAGAAATTTCACTTTCGCTTTCATTGTAGATGAAGTATTTCATTGTAGTTGAAGTGAGAATTATAAATGGAGCATAGTCCACATTCCACTCATTAGTGGATAATTGGTATTTACAAAAATCGAAATTAACAGCATGTATATTTTAAATATTGCGTTTTTTCGCCGAAGTTGTTTTCCTTTGGCGAGATGTTCTTTTATTTTGCGTCCCGAATGCGAGTGTATTCCCCAATGGAAAGCAAAGTTGTTTAGAGTCAAGGGGAGGTTTTCCGAGCCGGCGCAGTGTTAAGGCGCCGGTCCGCCGGCAGCCACTGCCGAGTCCATCTTCCCGCGCGGGATGAATTATATACGCGGTCGAAGCGTGCTCTGGCCCCGCGCGAGCAGCACCACTCTGCCTGCCGCGTTTCACTCTCTGTCTCTGGCCGGCCCTGAGCGTGGCTAGCGGCGCAGTCTCCACTCCCATTGAGACTCCGCTACTGCTGTTGCTGTTGACTTTGCTGCTGCTGCTGCTGCGGCAGCAGTGGTGCTTCGACACGCCGCCTCCGACGCCGTTCTTGTTACCTCATCTCTCCCCATCTTAGTCTTCCGTTCCGTCTTTCCTCTCCCCTTCTCTCTGCCACTCGCTCTGTGTCTGCCCTCTGCTGTAGCGTCTCTCTTAGTCATTCCATGATTCAGAATATCGTCGTTCTGGTTCTGACTTGGACATTCTATTATGTTCTAAAACCTTTTTTAGTGTCAAGTTTCCTCTATTTCATCTTGTTTCTTCCTCCCTTGTTTACTCTCTATTTTTTATTTAGTTGTGTGTTCTGCCTTCCCTTTTTTTGTTTTCTTTCTCTCGTTTTATCGTGTATAAATCCCATTCGTTGCCGCATTACTGCATCAGTTGTTGATACTGATCCGGAATATAAATGTTAACTCTTTACAAATTTGTCGTTGCTCTTTCAGTCCTTCCTCCTTTTATCTATTATCAGTTATCACTATCTGTCTAGCTCACTTTCCTTGCGTTCTCGCTCGCTCACTCGCGTACTCGTAATTTTCTTCTTGTCTTATCCCGAAGTTTCTCTCCCTGGCGACTCGTCGGGCCGCTTCTGAGGAGGCGCGAGAAGTTTGCGGGACTCGAAGGGAGCATATTACGGTTCTTTCGCTCGCCCGCGCGCGCTGCAGAGCTCTGCATTCCCGGCTGGCGGGATCGACCGGGCAGCGACCCACCGGACGTTTGCATTGTCACCGGAGTCTCTACGTCGCTCTACCTAGTTCGCTACCACATTTTTTCTTTTCCTTCTCCCTGTTCTTCTCCTCCTCCCTCTTCGTCTCCGCCTCCTCCCTCTTCTTCTCCTCCTCCTCCTCCCTCTTCTCCTCCTCGTCCTCCTCCCTCTTCTTCCCCTCCTCCTCCTCCCTCTTCTTCTCCTCCTCCTCCTCCCTCTTCTTCTTCTCCTCCTCCTCCTCCCTCTTCTTCTTCTCCTCCTCCTCCTCTTCCTCCCTCTTATTCTTCTCCTCCTCCTCCTCCTCCCTCTTCTTCTTTTCCTCCTCCTCCTCCCTCTTCTTCTCCCCCTCCTCCTCCTCCTCCTCCCTCTTCTTCTTCTTCTTCTTCTTCTTCTTCTTCTTCTTCTTCTTCTTCTTCCGTTTTATCCCTGCCGATCATAAAGTTAGGAGAACTGGCATTTCGGTTTCCTGCGCATGAAAGAACGAATGAATGCTGATTGATTTAGAAGACGCTGTTATGTGACACGTCGTAGTACACCTTGATCTTCCATGTCATTATCACTGAATGGAAACATCCATGCCGCGCATGCTAAATTTGAAGTGGCAACTGTGGTGGAGACCTATTACGGGTCTGCTTTTCTACTTTATCTACATCAGTCTTCATCACATTCTAGCAATCCTTCAATTGATTGATGGTTAATCTCTAACACTGCTGACACAACTGCTTGATTACCACATCTGCATATTCTGTCAGAATCGTAAGCAATGCTTCCGTCAGTGTGAGTGCACCAACGCCAGTTACCACCATGCCACCATTTACTGTACATCAGTATCACTCCTACTTTCATAAGAGAGTTATTATCATATCCGAAATAAGTTTTCCTTCACCTTCATAAGATAGTTCTCACTATTATGTCGACGTACATCACCCTTATCTTACATCTCTCCCGTGACACTGATTCATCGGATTCTTTTGCCAGCAATCTAACGACTATATAGAAAGTTCAATAAGATGGTCATACCGACCTCTGGAAAATGGAAGGAAATATCCTGTGACTTGAGAAATGTCGGGGGAACGATGAGGATATTTATGTGATTTCCTACTTGTTAGAGTAAAACCCATCGAAAATCTGAAGTATAAGATATGTTTATTAGGTCCGTTCATGTAAAAGGTAAAAATAAAGAATTTTGACTATTCATAATAACAGCTGGTTAAAATTTGAGACTGGATTAAAATGTTAGGAAGTGAAAAATATCTATTACGAATTTTGGAAATAAGCATAAATTAACTAGGAACTAAACAATCTCTGTCCGTGTGAGAAGTGTCATTGGTTTCGTTAAATACTCAGGAAGACTGGGAAAATATAAAGACAATGAAACAGTTTCGATTTTGACTGAAAAATGTCAAAATGTTATTGTGTGTCACTGATTACTCACAGCTGGCGTCATGCGACTAAGTTGAAGGATGATTCAGTTTTAACGTATGCCGTTCCAGAACAGGCAATTTTTGATGCTGCGGGACCCCATTTTCGGAACATTCGATATTAGTGTTATTTCTGCGGCCGCTAATTTTCTTTTAATATTAATTCAGAAAATAAAATCCATTCCTCGAGCATTTGCA
The DNA here is from genome assembly GCA_017312745.1 of Gryllus bimaculatus. Lineage (NCBI taxonomy): Eukaryota > Metazoa > Arthropoda > Insecta > Orthoptera > Gryllidae > Gryllus > Gryllus bimaculatus. The sequence continues at coordinate 3,811,264 of BOPP01000079.1, read as the reverse complement.
TCGTGTTTACAAACAGATCATTTGTGTATGCATTTATGGATATTACAGAAATGCAATTGAGTGTTATGTATTTTTTAAGTTCGCTAGCATTATAAATCGCTTCACAAAACATTTATCCGATGGGTGTATATATTCAATGCGAAGGTGTTCATTGACCTCGTGACTATCACCGACCTCTCTGCCTGCAGTCGCAGCTCGCCGGAGTAACGCCTCTTTATTGCCTCTATATGCACATACCGTTCGCTCACATTGCAAGCTCGTAAAGCAGCTCGCTTTCTTCTCGCTTGGGCGGTCTCCTCCTCCTCCTCCTCCTCCTCCTGCTTCCGTCGCTCTCCCCGTCTCCCGCCTCCCTCCCCTTGCACTGCATCTCCCTCAGCTTCCTGGCTTCTCTTTCGTACCGCTGACCCGCGATGCAGCATGTGCCCCGGCACGCCTTCCCACCAGGGTTAATGAACGACCGCCGCCCTGACTTCCTGGAATTGCTCTACTTGACACGCGCTTACCGCCCGACGGATCGTTAGTTTTGATTTGTAGACAATTCGAAAGGGAGCGAAGTAATTACGGTTGCAAGCTCGTTGCGTTTGGATTCTGTTGAGCTACTTCTCAATGGCGAATCATCAACGGGTCTTTTAGTAGGTTACTTCCTTCACGGACAAATGATTTAAATTGTTTTCATTAGCATCAAACAGTGCTAAACTTGCTTGCTTAAATAAGTTGTTGTAACCACAACATTGTATAATTTGACATTTATGATGTTTTAAACAATGTAATAAACAAGTTGAACCCATGCGAATATTTCACGTTTTTAAATTATTGTTTTAAATGTAAAAATAAAGTCGGTTAATTTGAACGACCTGGTTCTATTATCTGCGTTACATCGTATAGATCCGGTATACTGCGTGGCTTTAAGAAAATTTAAGCTCTTCCCTTCTACGTACATCAGAGAAAGAAATGGCGATATTTATAGTAATCAGAATACCCTTGTCCTATACCCATAGACATAACTAGAGATATCTATTCTGGATGTAGTCAAGTCCTTTGTTGGAATGCGAAGTTGAGAAGAAATTAATTTTGTCGCACGTGTCTTCAAATAACTGTTTTCAGTCATATTATAACTATAAAATATGTGCAAATGTATTGATTCCGAATGCTTCAATCCTGGTATTAAAATAAGATAGGCTGTTGCGACTACTTAAATCACTTGATTTTAATAAACAATATTACAAATTTTCCTTTTCATATTTTTTTTCAAATTGTGCCCATTTTACGATCTGCCAACATTACCATTAATAATATGCACATATTGATAATTATGTACAAAAGTGTAGAATACCATTTTATAACATTAAATGAACATTGGATAACCTCTGCGCTTGCTGGGAGTGGGATGGATATGGGATTGCGTGCCCAATAACACAAACTTATTTTGAATACATCTCATTTAATTAAAATTAGGATGATCATAAGGGTGAATATGAGCATGCAAATGCAATGAGTGATTGCAGAGAGTTTACAATTTGTCAATTTTTGCAGCATATTGAATTGACACAGACTGCTTAGAAACTTCCTGCCGCAACAAATAGCATGCTGTCCTATTGACATTACTTCCAGTAGCCGATATTGACGGTCTCGCGTGCATTCGCAGCGAGGAAAGGAGCGGGCGGTGGCCCGACTAAAAATCACTGATCATGTTCTTATAGATATTTCACCCTGCGTCTGCCTGGCCAAGAGCACGTCCCGCCGCAGGTACTAGAGACATGGTGGCTGGCTGACTCCCTTTTTGCATGTAGCTGAACCTCTCAACAGTGGGCTGGCGGTGTCCGTCCCGGCAGTTTCGGGGACTCGCCCTCTCGATCACGCTGACTGGCCGCAGAGCGACGCGCGATCCCAGAACCCAGTGCAGCCTGTGATGATTACCTGTCCGCAATTGTGACGATATCCTGAATGCATAACCCGGCGATGTCAATGCGGGAGTTCGCACACAATGTATCATGTTCTGCTATTCGTATCGGGAAGCATTATATATTGTGACGTCATGGATACTCACAGCGACCACAGACACAGAGCTTTCGTATAACAAATATATTTATTAACAAGAAAACAAAACAAATATATACACTTAATAATCTACTTAAACCCTAGCTCTGATAGACCTACTATCCCCTGATCGCGGGAGCGATCCAAAACCCGATTGAAGATGGTTTTGATTGTGGCATTCGCCACTCCTACTTTTGAAGCGCGCACAAAGCCTAGCTTCCGTGACCGGATGTCACGCTGGGACACAAAGTCCGTTCTGGCGCACCAACGGCTGGTTTGCCTCGATCGCAGGAGCGATCTTATCCGATTGAGAATCGGCGTGAATCGTGGCACTCAACCACTCTTCACCTCGGAGCACGCACACAGCATCGCTCCCCCGTGACCGCAGTCACCCAAGGACATAAAGTCCGCAGGCTTCGTCAACTAATGACTCGAGCCTCGCGAGCCTGGCTCGCATATGCACCGTCTAGGCGCCAAGTTTTGTGCACACGCACGAGGTTCTCCCACCGTCTCCAGAACCTGCCTACTGGCTCCGTACACTCTGTTATATAGGCGAGGCCCACGTGACCTCCTACGTCACGCCACCCCCTCGCTTGTTATAACAGTGAAAAGCTTCTATAAGCCGGAAGACACCCAAAGCCTTGTGTCTCCCGTCTCCGCGTTCTTCCCTTTACGGAAAAACCCTACTTCCTGTGGCGAGACTAATCCGCAACCAAGCGTCCCCAAATAGATGCCATGAGGCACGCTGGCTAATACGTTACAATATCTTAAACTTCCGATCATAAAGGACTTGGAAAACTGTTGGTCTGCATCGAATTAATGCCGAGACAGAAGCGAAGAAATCGTCGAGGCTCTTAAAATGGTAGTATCCTCGAGACTCTCACAAAGCGTTTGTGGTGTTTTCGATGTTCTCACGAAAAGGAGCAAATACGTAGTAAGTGACGTTGAGGCTCTCAACAACCTAGAATTTTTGAGGCTCTGCCTCCAGAATCGCGAACATAGGCAGGGGTGTCTTGCACCAATAATACGCTAGCTATGCTTCTGAAAAACCAGCCCTTGCACATTCCATCACTATCGATCCCAGCGCCTGCACATTGAGCGCGATATTCCTCACCTGGGATCAACGGAATGCGTCTCACCTGCACTCGCCAGTTTAAGAAGACTTCTTTTCACTCTGATAGATTGCGATTACCAACCCTTTCGTCGCCCACCACCAAAGACGTCCGTGTAGTCTGGCCGTCTTCCTCCCGTTGTACGCTCTCGTTCGTGCGTCTGCCTGTCGTTCGCCCACCGTGCAGCGAATACCTATCTTTCGGGCGACCCTAATTTACACTACCCTCCCTTCTCGCCAAGGTTTCACCGTGAACGCGTCCTTCTGCGTGGTAACATTGAATTATGTGATTGTTTTAATGTTTCGCTATGCGAGACCGTTCATGTATAGTCTCTGATGACATCTGAATCAGAGTTGAGTTACAGAGGATAATTCAATTAGGTAATTGTACAGGAAGGGACAACTACATGAAAACACCCCTTGTATCTCCTCAGCCGTCGAAGATGCTGTTTGGACAGTCGATTACATAAACAGGGGCTACTTGATTAATGCATATTTCGTCTTTGCCCTATTTTTTACTACGAATATATAAGGTCAACTTTGTGTTTTTAATGGAAACCGACGCTAAATTTTAGCGCATAGTAATGGGCTTAAAGGACGAATTCAAATATGTATACATCTTTGTATTTAAGCAAATCATTTTTTAGAAATCGATGTTTTTGTAACGTATTTTCCGCTGATGCAGCGATTTTCCGTTGTACATTTCCTCCTAACTAAATGCGGAACTTCGGTAGTACGTCCATTAGACAAAAGCGCTCATTTATTTCCGCTCAGTAACAAGTACTTTCTTGGATACTAATTTTGCCATAAAATGACTTCGTCCAGGGAAGACTCAAATCCTGCGTGGTTCCGGAAAGTTTCGGAAAGCTTGGGGATAGTCTTTCTTTACTTTTGCCTTAGTAGGGGTCCTTACTTTCAAGTTCTTGCAGCATATCATCGAGAATTCTTGATGATTTTTATATTTCAAACTTCCTGTATCATTGTTAGACTAACAATCCAAGAAATCGGAAAACCGTTTTCTCAAACTAATTTCATATTTAATTGTTACAAAATGTGACTGCTGAAATATTTCTTGGAATCTTAAGAACAAAGAGCGAGGACAAAACGCAGATTTCTAAATTGTAGAAAAGTCTATTGTTGCTCATTGCTTTACACCATATTCTATGTTTCCTCATTCTGGAAAGCCTGAGGGTTTAAGAGAATAGAGAAATTTTGTGGCGGGCCGTGGGCAGTAACGTCAAGGTATAATTCACCATGAATTACGGCGTGTGCCCTATCGCAGTCCGCGTGTAATTTATGGTCAAGCAAAGGAGCAGAGCTTGCTTCAGGCTACCTGCCTTTTCGTTATGGGGTGACGTTGAAACATCTTAAAACACTTCTTTACTTTATTTTGGGGCAGCGAAATACATTACCCACAAAGTGCGATACGAACTTAGAAGTGTTAGAATGTTATTTTCGCATTTTTTTGGGAGGCAGGTCATAAATTGTTGCAAGAACTTCAGGAAATATCTCGTGCGCGGGAACCTGTTAAATGGTGCAAGCCACTTTAATGACAAAATTTACCATCTCCTTCGTAAGTCTCTTCAACCAAATTTTTTTCTGATAGTTAAATCCTAATATTCTTCGAATTTCAATGTACATCAATTCAACAATTTGAAGATGGTTGATTTTAATAAATTATTACCATTTTCGCTTTATTTCTCCAAAAAATACACTGAATGTGCAGCAACCGTAAAATATGGGAAATATGTAAGAATATGCAAAATAAAAATTTGTTAGGTATGCTCTAAATGGGCAGATTCGTAAAGATATGTCACCATTTTCCAAATATCTAAATGCAATGCAGAAAGATGTACATTTACATACAAATCTGGGCAGTAGTTAATTTATATTTTATCTTTACGATTACAATTCTCAGGTGTAAAGTTTGTAAAGAAGTGTTCCCTGAGTTGAAGTTTTGATATATGAGTCTTACAGACACAGAAATGAATATTGTACCACACAGCAAATGATGCTCATCGTTCATGCCTCCTTTCTCTTCTAGTTGGAGAAAGGAGCGTAGCGAAATTTGCGTGGTCAGACGGAAGAGCGGGCCTGATGGCCCGAGTCTCGCCACGTAAAATAAGACAAATTCAATTCAATTCATGCACTTCGCGGCTGGTTGACTTATTATTACGGCTTCGCAGAAACAGGATCTTTAGCACTTTACTAAATCTTGTAATTTGAATTCGTTTTTAAAATGTTCTTATATTTCAATTTATTAATGTTGCCATCAATGAGTTCCCGTGCATTATATTACGCTTATATTCAATGCGCAATGAAATTCAATAAAACCAATGCAATATATGTAATCACATCACATTACAGAAAAGCGCTGTGCGAACATTCTATATGGTGCTTGAATTTCGCTAATTCACGAATTAGCCGGTTAATCCCATTTTTCAAAATGGATAAAGGAGGAACGGTTTCCAAGCACACTTCGGTCTCAAGCGAGATGAAGTTCTTTAGTCGACATGAGGTGGCTAAAGTAGGTGAAGTACGTTACGATAACGAAAAATAATTGGGGATATTATGTAAGAAACAGGAACGAGACTGTTCGTGGATTATTTCTGAGTCTAATGAAAGACAGTAAGAGTTCCTTTGTGTCAGTCCTAAATATCTATTTAAACAGCACAATCGTACCTAACCCAACCTAAGATAATCTAATCTAACTTAGAAAACACTACCGTAGCTGATGCGTAAGATATATACAACATAATATACTTTATACGTATGCATGCAATGTATGTATATTCATATTTCTTGCGAGCACACAATACATACTCGGACGATACCTTTCCTATAGCCAGCGTCAATGTAGCTAACGCCGACATTAGTCGGCTGATGTCTGAAATGGATGACATCGTTCATTATCATGCATATAGCTTAATTCAAAACTGTGTGGGTAATGCGCGAATTAACCCTACTTCGGAGCAATTTTTCTTATCCTATTAGCCCTTATTTTGAATGTATTTTCGGACGCCGTAACATACGTGAATTGTACTTTGCAAACTCAAAGTACTAACAATTTTCGCCATCGTTTCGAAACATAACTCGAAGAACTATCTCCTCACACAGTTTCTATAAGAACCTTCTAACCCGCTCCGAAAACGCGGACTAAAGGACGGTACCGCGGAGCGTCGCCTCACGTCGTGCACACGGGCCAAGGCTCTAGGACGGCCAGTACAGACCAGCCCAGCGACCTGAGACGACAGACGAGACGTACTTGCGCGGAGACCAGACACGAGAGACGAGACCCAG
>BOPP01000079.1:3785828-3798041 GCA_017312745.1 Gryllus bimaculatus | reverse complement strand
CTACACCCGTTTCTACAAGTCCCCATGCCCCGTCGAGCTTCGTGAATCCTTCCGCGTCGTGCGCGTCCCTGTTATGAATCTCCATCGCGGCCTTGGCTTACTCTCGCTTCCCCTCTGCGGCGCATCCCGACTTTAGTTTGTACTGCCGACTCTTATGAGCTTTCCAGCGCAAGGAAACATACTCTTCATTTCAATATTTCAAACTCCGCATTCGTCCCTTACTAAGTTTCTTTTGCATTGTAAGAATGCTCTTTTCATTATTGTATAAAATATTACTAGAGATATATTTAACGAATTATTATTTATCTGTCTACAATTAATTTACTTTTCAGTGACGTAGTTGACGTAGATTTTGGGACAAGTCGTATCATATTGCCGAATCCTCATTTCTACACATATTGCAAATTCAAAAAGACACAACTGATTGGTCTGTTTTACGTGTTTACTCGAATGTCTTCTCGCTGTATTGGATTATTCCTATTTTTTCGAGATATTGGCAAGTCGTATCTCAAGGTATGGGCGGTAGTGCCAAAGTTTCGTATCACCGACGTCCTCTTAGAGTACACAATACAAATAACTACGACCGCCTTCGACACTTCACGAAGACTCCATCTGGCTGGTTGGTTTGAGCGAACAGTAAAGATCCTGTGTTGAACACGGATAAAAACGTAATATTGTTACTCATATCACGGTGAAGAACCATGCTCTGTAACGCGTCTGAGTTTCTTAACATCATATTTAAGTTTGTTTGTTTGGATTTTATTTCTATTTGTTTTAGTTCTCTTTATATTCCTTAGTCTTTCGCGCTGAATCAGCTTCTCTGTAACCTTCCTTCCTTTCCTTCATCAGTTGTCCATAAATTATTTCTGTGTACACCTTTTCATGTACAAAAAGTCACATTCTTCGTAATTGTGTTCTGTCGAATTTCTCCTCTCTTTGCCCATGCCACTCCATACCTTTTCTTCCTCCTTTCTGCTATCCTCTTTTCCGTTTCTACTTTTCCAACATTTTTCCAAATCTCTGTTCTTTCTCCGTTCTTGTCCTATTCATTCTTTCCAGGTCCAAGCTTTGTCTCTTCATCTTCTCTAAATTCCCATTTCGTTCTTCGTCCGCACAACCCCTTTCTCGCCATTTGATAGGCCATTTACATTTTCCGCTTAAAGACGCATTGCTCTCGCCCGAACTCATTATCTGCTCCCCAATTTCGTTCTTACGCTGGCCGCGTGGACTAGCGCGCCTCCACCCCCTCTCGCCCGCCCGCTGAGGCTTGCCATGGCGTGGCGCGGCGTGCACCCCGCTGGGCTGACTCCACAGCAGGACGCGCTCAAGCAACGCGCAATCACGCCTCCCAGTGCACCCAATAAACACTCAGATTTTGAATGGTTTGCCGTCACGCTAATGGTCATTTAAAGGAATTTACTTAAATATGAATTTCTTTTTTCTTTTCATAATTAAAAACATTGCTTTATGTGGCGTTTTTATGTTTTTTATGCTTAATATATCTTTTAAGAGAGAATATGCTTGCACTGTATTGTTATTAATGTCATTAGGTTGACGAACAGTTAAGAATGGATGAGGCTGAAGTTTGTACTCCGAGACGATACACGACGTTGTCTTGTTAATTGTGCTATCGACTGTGTGTCCTTTAATACTTTTCGTAATACTATCTTCTCATGAAAAATATCATATAAACAAATACGTTTTCTCGGAATTAGTGTTCTCATACACAATATTTAGTTGTGTTTTCATACGCGGTTTACAGTTTCCTTAGAATGTTCTTAACAGACGTTGAACGTTGAATGGTTTTTCGTTCCTGTGGTTGCGGAAGTCGAAAAGACTTTATCAGTAATTGTTAAAATATAATACATAACACAGGAAAAACTTATCATACTTTAATTAAAATTAATTCATAAAGGCAATGTCACATTATTGTTATTCAAAATAAAAGGTTGCTTTGTGATTATACAAAATGTTTCCAGGCTTTAAGACTTCCCCAAGTACTAAGCGAGAAAACAATGATACCTGAGAACTACTCACTCGGCATTCATGTAGACCTTATAACAGTATTTTCTTGCTTTTTAGTGCAGTCAGTCAAATTTCGCACCTTATGAAGATCTTATTTTATTAACTCGTTATCTTTCTTCTTTTGTTTTGTAAGATGTTCGACTCGTAGTTTTTATTGTTATTGTCATCATTAATTTGAATTACTGCAAATATATGAATTTCTTCATTTTGATTCTGCCATTAGATTGCTGTTGCTCTTAAATTATATTTTACATAAGTAATCCCATGCCATAATTCATCTATTAACTTTGTCATAATAATGCTATAGCATGGTCTGTTATGTCATTAAAATATATTCTGATAAAAATGTGTTGTTTTTTTATATTCTCTGATAGTTTCTATTTATGGATGTGTTGTTATCGCCTGCTCTGGCCGGCGAGTGCCTGTGGTCGCTGCGGGCTTAACTGAATGCACAAGCCCCAGGGGAATGCCCGGCCCATCCCCATTCCCCTTCCCATTCCCTTACGTAAGGAATCTTATTCGCATTCAGGATCTCTCGTTCAGCGGTTCGGCACCGTTAGGAGGCGAAGCCAACCGTTGTGCAATTTATGCGCAAGAGGAAGTTCTCGATTTCCAAGTAAGGGCCTCGGTTGGCGATGTTTTGGTTCGGAACCTTGTTTCCCGTTCCGTGCTGCCGTGAACTTCTTTCAGTGATAGGGGTGTTGTGAAGTAGCAATGAACTGCTCGCTACCTAATGAGCTGCTGGCGTATCGATTGTAAATATTTATTCAGTAACAAAAGATTCTTTCGTCCTGCAGTGTTTCGCTTCATCGGGTACACGTATTTCTACGTTACTTGTTTAGAACACAGAACTTTTTAAATTCTATTTCTTTGGCATGTGGATCATTTATATTTAAATGTCCCTTCCTCACTCCCTAGTGATTTAAGGGTCAATTTAATAACATTATGAGGAGAGAGAAAATGACCATATATATTTTAAAGTTCTAGAGATTTCTAACTTCGTGGCGTAACTAAATGGCGTAAGCAGACATACGGCGATGAGAAAATTAAGCAATTGTGTTAAAAACGCATGCGTGTTAGCTGTTCCGCCCGCTATATGGGAATTTGTAAATATAAATATCACGGAAGGAAAGGATGGAACGCTATCAGTTTAAATGTCAGGTGTTAAATTTACAACTAGAGACTGCGAATATTAATAATCATGATAACGTTAATAATGATGATAGTAATAATGAGTTTAATAATAAAAGTAATAATAATAATAATAATAATAATAATAATAATAGTGTAGGAAACAAATCTGTTAAATTTGTAAAATTTGCAAATATCTGTTCAATTTGTCAGTTAGTAAATTTATAAAACTTGAAAATGTGGTTAATGTAGCACACTACTAATGTACTGTTATATTGTTTATTTTCTTAAATTTGATTGTTAAGCAAATTGTCAGGCTTTGATCAAAATACCTATGTCACAAAATATGTCAGGAAGCTGTCAATAATATAATACGTTTATTTATGATCATCAGTGACCAGAAATATTTAATTTTTTTATAAGACAATTTCAACGTTATAACGTATTGAATTCTTATGATATTCTACAGTATTGTATTTGCATATTATTTTGTATATCCAACTTCCAAATTCACGACCGTTACTAGAAACACACGGATTATATATGATATCTGCCAATGGTTCATGTTTTAACAACTTCTTAAATCAATTCCGTGGCTACAGTTTTAAGATACTGAGCAAAAGATGGAAGATAACATTCATCGCTATTTACTGTTTCCACAATCGATTTCAAATTCGGAAAATGTGATACGGAATTTGTTTTTAAATGCACAACTAATGGGTTTATGTTCTTCTGAAGAGCATTTACTACTCTATATAAACTATAACCCCCTGCACCAATCGCCTCTTGATCCGTCCTTTCTGGAGGTATTGAGAACTAGTCGCAAAAGACTTTTATAATAAATTTATAAGCAGCCAAAACAGCATCATGCCCACTATCAATCAAAGAGCAAGACAATCTGTAAACTGCTCGTCTGCTAGAAAAAAAATTGAATTCAATGGGAGCCCAGGAAAGTTGTTGGCCTCCCGTGTTGTTCTGGCTGCGCACCTCTTAAAGCATACTCTCATGCACTCAAATGCATAACTGTTTCTATACAATTAGATACTATACTGATTATGAGAAAGAAAAATAATGTTTATTTTAACAAAACTGAGGTATATAATATTAGTTTACATTTGTATTGTATATTTTTTAAAGACTTAATATGTTTGTAACAAATAATGTACTTCAGCGAGTCAATGACCCCATCTCAATAAGTTTTGTCCATTTTGCACGATTCATTGAGTAAATGCTAAGATGGCCCCTTGTGTTGCTTCTGGACGTAAATATAGCTTCAGTATGCACACGTTTTACTTGTAATGGTAAGAGTAGAGGTAAGGGCGAGTTGCTATTTTGTTAGCAATGCTGAAAATTCATACTTGCAATTCGTGTACCGATACAAATCAGTTTTCTGTAACTCGGAAACGAATATGACTATTTTTCAAATATTGCTTATCTTGGGTTTTTTTAAATTATTTTAAAAAATTATTTTTATTCATGTTAAACTTTTAATCATCTTTCCACTATTTATAGTTAAAATGACGCAAAGGGATTCTGGAACTCAATAAAACATGCGCAGAAAATCTTCTCCCCCCTACGTCACACAGTTATTACTGTTTGTTGACTAAATAAATCTAAATCTAAATCCCATGAACGAACCATTCTAGTAGTTACAAATAAGCACTAGTTTTTAATATGACTCTATTATTACATGGGTTGCCGTTTCCCCCTCATTAATAGATATTTCATGAGATACTATGAAATGTCACTATGTGTTCACGATTGCGACTATGGATCACGAAGATTAGTCACATGTGTTGAAGGAAAAACACTTCGGCGCTAGCTCTCTACCTGGATATCAATAGCTACCGTCTACAATGGAAACCGCCTTTTGTTCCTACGGCGCCATCTCCCGAATGGAGAAGTAAAGCGGACCTTCGGAAACCTGCATACGTATTCCATTCGCCCGCTGAATGGGAGCATTAGTGTGGTGAGTGACTTATCGATTCGCGCGTAGAGAAAGGGAAGTCGCGACCCCCCTTCCCCTGCATGTCGCAGGCGTTCGTTTATCGACACGGCACAGCTGCGGGCGACCCCCGCTTATCGAGTTATCGGCTTCGTTAAGAGAGTGGGCGTTCGTCATTACTCTTGATTTTCACTTCGGTAAGCAGCGCGGCCGGTGGGGGTGTTTCGCGCGCCGGCAGTCCATATTGACCTGCCCCGGGGCGACTCGTTGGGGAGAGCGGCGCATTTTTGCACCAAAAACAAATCACCGCTCTGGTATTACGCCGTTGCTTCAAAAGTGACATGAATAATAAACGTGATTTTTGAGCTACGACCACGAATGAATTTTGTAAACATTGCTCTATCAATCATTAAATGTAACTAAACGAACCGTAATATTCCTCTTAATGGCACAAGCGACATTTAGTGCACAATTTAGTACGATAGAGTGAAACTCTCTTTTTCTTTTCTTTTTTTCCTTTTTGAATGTTTTACAAACTCTCCGGATTCTATCGCGTGTAAAAAGAAAGCCCAGCCATTACATTTAAGATAGTAATAAAGTCGTGAACCTCAATTCTCAGCTCGTAAAATGAGATATAAAATTCAGTGTCATGATAATTATTATTTACATTACAAATATATATTTATAAATCTGGAATTCGGTGCCTCTGGTGAACTTGCTAATTATGGAAGTGTTCATGTAGTTAAGTGTAGTGATGTACAGTGCACAACATTACACTTGCGAAATACGCAGTGCTCAGTGAGGAAATTGAGCTAGAAAAAATGAAATGGGGAGAGCAAATGAATCTCAGCGTACTTACGTGGAAACTGAACAACAAACAAGAATGTAGACTTGTGAACAGCGCAAAAAGGCGATGCGCCGTAATATTATTGTAACTCTTCTGTTCAGTATTCCGCCAAGCAAACACGCCTAAATAATTTCGGTTCGTTTCATAAAAGCGTGTTAATACTGATATTTTTTTCTTCTAACGAAAAATCCTTTCGCGCTGGCATGAACACGTCGTTTGTTAATTTACCGATCGTAGGCGAGTGGCGTTTCGCTCAGCCGTAAGTTAGTTCCCGCGCGTGTATTACGGAATGAAACCCCGATTGCTCCCCAGCGCACCTTTCAAGCCAGCCCGCTCTGCCGAACAAAGCCACCTCGTTGGCACCGCCGTGCGGCCGGGCACTCTGCTATAGGCGCGCTGCGCCGTGCGCGGCTAGGAGGCGAGTGCGGGGGCGGACGCCAGTCCGCACAGTGAGAGAAATTCGTCATTGTTTGGTCAAATTCTTTCATTCTTTTAGTTTTACTTATTTACATATTTATATTAATAAACATGTGCGTGGGCGGGATGCGACTGTGGTACTGGCCGCCAGACCATGGGGCAAATGCCTTTATGCGTGGTCAAATTATTTATTTTTCAGTTTATATAAATTGGCATAAATAAAACAGGTGGCGGATTATTTACATTATTGACATTACATGTCACTGGTATTTACAACATAGGTGCGGGTGGGAGGCGAGTGCCTCACATTGGGGCCAATGCGTCAAAACATACTCATACTATTTCTTTTCTCACTAACTTTGGAAACTAAAAGCGGTTATTGTTGCATATTTAGGAATTCCTGGCATAAAGAGCAAGACTTTTTGCGGTCTATCGCATCCTAAAAAGTTTCATTAAAATGTATATTCCGTTCTATTTGAATGCCCCTCAAAATCCCTCGCACCACACTCCAGTACCTTCGGTGTAATATTAAACTAGTCTGTTCGTAACACGGCATTGGTTTTGACTTCCAAGCACCGTTTATGCATGTTCGCCCATCACCGCTCATTGTGGGAGCAGTAGCAAGCGAAGGCGAGAGCGATGGTGAGGGCGATAGTGATGGCGAACGCGAACGCGATGGTGTGGGCAATAGAGATGGCGAACGCAAACGCGAAAGCGAACGCGAACGCGAATGCGAACGCGAATGCGAACGCGAACGCGAACGCGAATGCGAGTGGGAACGCGTCCCGCGCCGCGCGGGATACCCGCAGTCCAGGATGATGCGCCCGCACCGGCCGCTTGCGTCGAGGGCGTCGTGCATTTGGAACGCGTGGCCAAGGGAGCAAATCGCCCCCGCGGGATTATTGCCAAGCACTAGGAGCGAAGGGACGCGATGGTACTGGGCAGACCTCGTATACATCTTTAAGAGGTTGTGTTTTCCGAGTTGGATTGATTTTATTTTCCTCACTGATTTTTACAAAAGTACAAATTTGCAGAAGGAGTAATATACTATATTAACCGTGTTCTTGCATTTTTAAAATATTTTTATATAATAATATCAATTATTTAATATTAGAAATATTATTTCTTGGATATACAAGTATTAATTCAATAATGCATTTCGAATTCTTATTTTCACTACTTACAAAAATAGAATTGACAACATTGTTTATGTGGCTATTGAAAGACCTTGACTTTCACTGCAATTGAGAATTTCTTGACGTAAAAATATGTCTATTTTAATGTCGTGTTTATGTATAAACGTATTACATATTATTTACGCTTGAAACAAAATTGACGTAGTTCACTGGTCACTTAATAATAATAATAATAATAATAATAATAATAAATTAGATGCTATACCTGTTGGTAGAAGGAACGGAGTAATATTACGTACTCGCTCAGAAATCCGGGGTTGTTTTTCGCGTTTCTTCTACCATGGATCAACTCGCGTATTGTTAAGAAAATACCGTAAATTGCGTACAATAATAGAAGACGGTTAAGCGAAGAGCATCGCTAACAACTGTCACAAATCAACCAAAGAAGTGTGTTGCCACTGCTTAACAGTCAAACCCGGACAGTTGACGTTCACAGACTGCAATGTGAATCATAGACTATCCATGCTTATCGCGAATATTTATTTGGCGACTATGATGATGAAAAGAGGAATAGCCCCATCATGTTAAACGTAGTTTATTATAGGCTTCACCGTTGTTAAAATGAATTTTACTCGGTTCAGTACGTTATATGCAATTAATTTTTATGTCTTTTAATTCACGAATTGGACAAAACTACAGTAGAAAATTCAATATTTTCAAATTTCAAAATACAATGTATCGAAATTGAGACAATTTGTTTAAACCTTTTCCTATACTACGTATTATAATACAATTTGAATGGATTATGGATCTAACATTAAGCTTTTTTTTCATAGTGTTTGTTTTCTGTATTCCTACTTCTTACTAGTGTTTCTAATCGTTGCAAACATAGTAATTGTGTGTTATTATATAGATTACATTACATTACATATGTGTGTGTTTCAACGTTATTTGAATATCAATCTAAATCACGTGGGAATCATTGAAAATATGAAATTAATTCAATAATCCGCATTACAGTAGTCATAATTATTTTTGAAAAACATAATTGTATTAATGAGTCTAAAAGATCAGAATAATACCGGCCAGAATCGTCACTCCTAACACCACCATTAACAGTGACACCATCATGTGAACATCATTATCCTAGATTGACGAAATATTATAAAATGTGACAGGTACTATTGGCGGTATTATTACGGCCCTGCATAATCATTTAAAACGATTTTGGAAACTTCGATATGCGTTTGGGAGCCGCATGTTATCGTCAAAGTGCGCCTGTGCAAAATGACAATGATCACGGACTGTTAATTTGCCTGCGTGTCCTGCCACTGTCACAAACGAGTTTTTCCTGTCTAAAATTCCCGGTTCCGTGCTGGATAATAGTGCTTCATTCTGGGCAATTTGTGCTTGCTCGTGTTACCTTCCGTTGGTATAACGTTGCAGATCATGAACGACATGCCGCGACGTGCCCGTGGATTTTGTGACCCACCGCGAGCGTGTGCTGTAATGAACGATAATGATGTCATAACTTTGAGGCCTCAATGGCTCGGAGGTCTCCGTGTACTCCGAAGAAATCACAGATCAGTGGAATAAAAATATACAGCTGTGGCAGAAAAACGAATCATTTATATTTTCAGTGTTCCAGATTTCACTAGAGGTCTGAATTTGTAGCATCAAAGTAATTGTCACCTTTGTGTAACCCAGAGGTTCCGTACGAGGTCGGTATCGACTATCTCGGGATCGATGACATTTTAAAGGGGGTCAGTGATGGTCAGAGGATCGATCGGGTAAAAAACGTAAATGTAACAAACCTTGTTTTAAAAACTTTAGTTCTTATTGTTTTTCTAATTGATTTCGGTGAGTTATTTATATAGTTATAAAATATTTGTTTTATGAAGATGTTGTACGCTGGATATTATACTCGTAGAAAAAAGTGAAGTGGGATGGATGAAACAACACATTTTTTTAAAAGGGGCCGATGCAAAAAGGTTGGGAATTTTCGGTGTATACGGAGCGAAACATTTAACTTTATATGTAACATTTTCTTTCCATTAACTGTGTAGTGCACTGATATAAATACCTTATTGATGTAATTACTGATAAAAATTGACTAAAGATATTCTTTGAGATCTCTTGAGAACTCTCATACAACAAATTTCCGCGCAGTACGTTAGGTAAAAATATCTTTTCAACATTTTTGCGCATGATCAATTTGAAGGGGCTGTGATTGGTATTTATCAAACTCAATAAAGGGCAATGTTCGAAAAATATTCCGGAGAATAAAAAAATCTAGGAAAATATGTTTTCAGAAAATATTATTTCTTGGCAATAAATACAGTTTTGGTGTTTTTCTCTAATTCATGATTGATTTACAACAAAACGCCATAGGAAATATAAACATTAATAACTTGTTTTTAAAACAATATAGAGCCAAACCGCAACTTCTTGTGAAGTAGTCGCCGATCTATAGTGGTGAATGAGTGGTGGAGGAAATGAACTGTGTAATACTGCAATCCGAGTGTACTCGAGAGAGGTCTTGTTTGTATAAATTACCCTTGGAGCGTTGTTGCGGTGTTGTTAAATGCTTATTCAAATCAACCTCGTAAACAAACGCAGTGCTATTGGTACAAGATAGTGTTATTGACGACAAGTATATATTTTGAACTATATACCCTCTATTGTTGATTGGAATCTAGGTTTTCTATACCAACACGTTTCAAATAATTCTGATGGGCGGGGTATTGAATTTGTGCATTACGTAATTATAAGCTGTTATACGTAAATGTACTGTGTTGTGTAAAACGAAGATAAATATGCAAATAATTGTAAATCAAATAGCTTTTGTCATTTATAAAACAGTGAATTTACTAGTAATCTTCTGGCTGATGCAAACCCTCTTGTTAGAGTAATTTCATCATTTACGGATATTTTATTTATGTAGAGTTATTACTTTAGTTCATACATACAATACATACATGCATACATGCACACATGCAGGCATGCAGACATGCATGCATACGTATTCTAATATAATATACGTATTCCTATATAATCAAACATCAGTATCAAAGTAGCAAAAGACATATGTGGATTTAATTAACTTTAAATTTAAAGCAATTACTTTGATATTGAATTCGTGTCATCGCCTTAAATTGAATATCTTCGAAACTTAAATATCGATCTCAACTGGAGAAAATAAACCATAGGCAGAAAAGAAAATTATTTGCTAATCTCCCTGATTCACTACCAGTTGAGCACGGAGTCCCCCTCCTCCTTTTATACGTAAACGATTAACATTCTTTCATTAGAAACGGAAGAACAATTCTCTTTGCTAGATTCGAAATTTATTTGCAAAAAAGAACTAAGAGCAATAAGTAGTACGATTTCTGAGTTTTCAAATTGTTTTTAATAACAAATGAATGATAAACGAAGGAAAACTGTTTCAACATTTTGTTGCAATTTATTATTTTCTCTTATTGCTATTACTAATTATTTCTTTGCCCGTGCTTACGTACTTGTCTCTTTAGAAGGTGAGAACATAATTTAGAACTGACAGTTCCTAATATTTTGTTTCGTTTTTTGGATGCCTAAAAATATTACAGTAAATTTCGATTATTGCTGTTCGATAAAAATGGTTTCCTAGTTTGAAGGGATTGTAGGGATACGTACTATTATCTTAGCTGAAGAAAAACGAAAACATGTGGAATTGTTGGAGATTGAAATTCAATTGGATCAGTGGAATAAAGTGAATTTTTTTTTTATTTTTTGTTTGTTTATTGTTATGGTTAATTCAGATTCTGATTTAGGAAAGGTGGCAAAGCAGTAAAAGGTGAGCATCGAACCACGGAGATAAGCTTTATTTGCAACATTGAAGAACTTTCTCAAGCCATATTTCAGATATGAGCTTGTGAAACTATGGTTAGACGTGATCGGAAATTTTCAAGCCTCGATGTATTATACTGGTGTTGTGTCAGCCCGTGAAGAAATGCTGCTTTAGTTCTAGTAATATGAAATGCTGTTCTAGTTCAGGGATTATGAAATGCTATTTTAGTTCAGGCAATATGAAATGCTGTTTTAGTTCACGCATTATAAAATGCTGTTTTAGTTCACGCATTATGAAATGCTGTTTTAGTTCACGCATTATGAAATTCTGTTTTAGCTCACGCATTATGAAATACCGTTTTTAACAGTTTTTACAGTTTAAAGTTTTCCTTACTTTCAGTACAGGACAGTACTGCAGTCCATACCATGCGTCCATGGTTAGAAAATCCTTTTTTCTTCATTTTTTAGTACAACTTCGTTTTTTGTAACTTTTTTTGTGACTGAGAGAAACACGTAAGAATAATGGAACACACCGAAGACACGGAGAACAACATCCGAGGGAGCGTCGGGAATCGAGTAAACTGCTGTGTAATCTTCTGGGAGCGCCTTCATCACTTCTGCGGAGGAAGTCGCCAACGTTCGGAAGAGATCGTCGTCGAAGAGGCCCTCTTCCCCTCCACCACGACTCTTCGCACTTCCTCGCGCTTCCCCCGCAACCGCCCACGTCCCCGCCCACGTCTTCGTCGCAGCCTCCGTCCCCATTCCAGTCCCGCATCCTTCCTTGCCTTGGTCCGAGCCCCGTCCCCGTTCCCTAACTGTCCTTCCCCGTCCCTATCCCTGCCGCCGTCTCAGCAGTCCCCTCCCCCACTATCCTCGCTTTGGTCCGC
>BOPP01000079.1:3768078-3785803 GCA_017312745.1 Gryllus bimaculatus | reverse complement strand
GTCTCGCCACAGAAGTAGGGTTTTTCGTAAGGGAAGAACGCGGAGACGGGAGCACAAAAGACTTTGGGTGTCTTCCGACTTAAGAAGCTTTTCACTGTTATAACAAAGCGAGCGGGGTGGGCGTGACGTAGGAGGCTCACGTGGGCCTCGCCTATATAACAGAGTGTACGGAGCAGTAGGCAGGTTCTGGAGACAGTGCGGAGAACTCGTGCGGTGTGACAAAATTGGCGCCACGGAGTTGCATATCCATGCGAGCCAGGCTCGCGAGCTGGAGTCATTTAGTTGGCGAAAGCCTGCGGACATTTATGTACCTTTGGGTGACTGCGGTTCACGGGGGAGCGATGCTGTGTGGCGTGCTCGAGGTGACAGAGTGTTGCAGTGCCACGATTTCACCGCCGATTCTCAACTCGGATAAGATCTCCTCCGCGCACGAGGCAACCCAGCCGTTGGTGGCCAGAAAGGACTTTGTGTCCCAGCGTGACATCCGTCATCAAGCTAGGCTTTGTCGCGCTTCAAAAGTAGCGAGTGGCGAATGCCACAATTAAAAACATCTTCAAAACTCGGTTTTTGCATTCGCTCCCTGACCTCAGGGCATACCTAGGTGTATCAGAGCTAGGTTTGTTAAGTAGATTAATTAAGTGTATATATTGTTTTGGGTTTCTTGTTAAAAACTTATAGTTCTGTTATACGAACAGCTCTGTGTCTGTGGTCGCTGTGAGTATCCATGACGTCACAATAACTCTAGCATTTGTGAAAACAATGCTAAAAAAAATGGGAAGACTGCTGCGAAGATACGGAAATTTTTGAAAAATCGCAGCATTGCATATTGACTTACCTCTGAAACATACAACTCATTCAGATGAAAAACAATATTGTTATCACGATATGGCCAAATACCAATTAAAATGATGATTACTTAATGTACGTTTCCGGGCACGTCAACTGTTATGGTCATCAGTGAACGTTTTATCACACGAAGGTGTGGAGTTCTCTTCCAAATTACTCGGCTCGGGTGAGATCCTGCGCCAACTTTACACTCGGCTTAGGGCATTTCCTCCAGGTATCTCCTCCCACGCGAATCATCGCACCCAGCCGGAAAGGCTATAAGCCCCGACATGTGTGACGCATAGTACATGTAAGTGTGTGTAGGGTGAGAAGGACATGAGTTAGAAGAGAAGGAAAAGATCGAGCAGCGTGGCACTTAGAATTCTCCTCCACCCAGCGACTGAACTCCGCGATACAGCTATTTTAGCAAGTGTCGAAAGTCCTCCGTGGCCAAAAGGTAGAACTCTAGGGCTCCCGGCAAACATCACTCACAAGTTGGCTGCACATAGTATTAATATTATTTAATAAAATAATTACAAAATTAGTCTTGAAGTAGCGCAGCCACATGGATGTAATCGCGGAAGCGAGCGCGCGGGGGGGGTAGCGAGAAGGCGAGCATCGGCGGGGCGTGTGCGGGGCGTGCGGCGGCGGGCTGCGGGCGTGCGGGAGGCACGTCAGGGCGTGCGGCGTCTGCGGGAGCGGTGAGCGGGGGGCGTGCGCGAGCGGCGGCGGCGCGACGGCGGGGGCGGGCTGCGGGCGCGCCCGTGGAGCGGGGCGTCCGGGGCGCCGGCCGAGCGTGCGGGCGAGCGGGCGAGCGGTGCGCGGGCGCGGTGCGGGCCAGCGGGCGAGGGGGCGTGGCGGGGCGTCGCCTGGGGCGAGCGGGGCGTGGCTGCGCTGCGCGTGCGGTGTGCGGGCGTCCGTGGGTCGGCGGGGCGTGGGCGTGCGGGACGCGCGGGCAGGGCGGGAGCGAGCGGCGAGCGGGGCAGTGCGGGGCGAGGGCGGCGTTCGGGTCGCTGCGGGGCGTGCAGGCGCGCGGTTGCCGGGGGCGTGCGTGGGCGGCGTGCGGGGAGCCGGGGGCGCGCTGCGGGGCGTGCGGGCGAGCGGGGCGGGGGTGAGCGGGGCGCGGAGCGGCCGGGCGAGCGGGGCGAGCGGGGCGGGAGCGGGTGCGGCGAGCGGGGCGTGCGGAGGCGAGCGGGGCCGAGCGGGTCGAGCGGGGCGAGCGGGGAGAGCTGGGGCGTGCGGCCGAGTGCGGGCGCGGCGGGTGCGATGCGGGGCGAGCGGGGCGAGCGGGCGGCGGGGCGAGCGGGGGGAGCGGGCGGAGCGCGCGATGCGGGCGAAGGCGGGCGCGGCGGGGCGGCGGGGCGAGCGCGGCGAGCGGGGCGAGCGGGGAGCGGGGTGGCGGGACGAGCGGGGGCAAGGGGGCAGAGGGGGCGAGCGCGGGAAGCGGAGCGGGCGGGCGAGCGGGGCGAGCGGGGAAAGCGGCAAGCGGGGGCGAGCGGGGGCGGGCCGAGCGGGGCGAGCGGGCGAGCGGGGCGCGGGAGCGGTGGGCGGTGCGGCGCGGCGGAGCGGGCGACGGGCCGAGTCGAGGGCGGCGGGGCGGCGGGGCGGCGGCGGGCAAGCGGGGCGGGCCGGGGCTGAGCGGGGCGAGCGGGGGCCGAGCGGCGCGAGCGGGCGGCGGGGCGAGCGGGGCGGTGCGGGGCGAGCGGGGGTGCGGAGCGGGGCGGGCGTGGGGCGCGGGGCGAGGCCGGGGGCGAGCGGGGGGGGGCGGTACGGCGAGTCGGGCGTGGCGGGGCGTGCGGGGCCGTCGGCGAGGCGTCGCGGGGCGAGTGCGGCGTGGGGGGCGTGGGGGCGTGGGGGGGTGGGGGCGTGCGGGCGTGCGGGGCGAGCGGGGCGAGCGGGGCGAGCGGGGCGGTGCGGGGCGTGCGGGGGCGAAGCGGGGCGTGCGGCGGCGTGCGAGGCGTGCGCGGCGGCGAGCGGGCGTGCGGGGCGTGCGGGGGGTGCGGGGGCGTGCGGGGCGAGCGGAGGCGTGCGGCGTGCGGGCGAGCGGGGCGTGGGCAAGCCGAGCGGGGCGAGCGGGCGAGCGGGGTGCGGGGCCGAGCGGGCTGGCGGGCGAGCGGGGACGAGGGGGCGAGGGGGCGAGCGGGGCGAGCGGGGCGAGCGGGCGAGCGGGGCGATGCGGGGCGGACGGGGGAGCGGGGCGCGAGCGGGGCGTAGCGGGGGGCGGGGCGGGGGGCGAGCGGGGGCGTGCGGGGCGAGCTGGGCGAGCGGGGGTGCGCGGGCGTGCGGGCGTGGCCCAGGGGCGTGCGGAGGCGTGCCGGGCGGTGCGGGCGGTGCGGGCGAGCGGGGCGAGCGGCGGCGAGTCGGCGAGCGGGGCGATTGCGGGGCGTGCGGGGGAACAGCGGGGGCGTGCGGGGGGCGGGCGGCGGGGATGCGGGGCGGGCGGGGCGAGCGGGGCGGGCGGGGCGGAGCGGGCGGGCGGGGCGTTGCGGGGCGTGCGGGCGAGGGGGGCGTGCGGGCGTCGAGGCGTGCGGGGAGAGCGGCCGCTGGGGGGGTGGGGGCGTGGGGGGCGTGCGGGGCGGTGCGGGGCGTGCGGGCGAGCGCGGGCGAGCGGGGCGAGCGGGCGGCGTGCGGGCGAGCTGGGCGAGTCGGGCGTGCGGGGCGTGCGGGGCGTGCGGGGCGTGCGGGGCGTGCGGGGCGTGCGGGCGTGCGGGGGTGCGGGGCGAGCGGGGCGAGCGGGGGCGAGGGGCGAGCGGGGCGAGCGGGGCGAGCGGGGAGCGGGGCGAGCGGGGCGGCGGGGCGACGGGGCGAGCGGGGCGGAGCGGGGCGAGCGGGGGGAGCGGGCGAGCGGGGCGAGCCGGGGCGTGCGGGGCGAGCTGGCGAGCGGGGCGTGCGGGGCGTGCGGGGCGTGCCGGGGCGTCGCGGGCGTGGCGGGCGTGCGGGGCGGTGCGGGGCGGCGGGGGCGAGCGGGGCGAGCGGGCGTGCGGGCGAGCGGGCTGCGGGGGCGAAGCCGGGGGTGCGGCGGCGAGCGTGCGGGGCGGGGGCGTGCGGGGCGGGCGGGGCGAGCGGGGCGGGCGGGGCAGAGCGGGCGGGCGGTGGCTGCGGGGCGTGGGCGGGCGAAAGCCGGGGCGTGCGGGGCGTGCGGGCGTGGCGAGGCGTGCGGGCGAGCGGGCGTGGGGGCGTGGGGGGCCGTGGGGGCGGCGGGGCGAGCGGGGCAGAGCGGGGCGAGCGGGGCGTGGCGGGGCGAGCTGGGCGAGCGGGGCGTGCGGAGGCGTGCGGGGCGTGCCGGGGCGTGCGGGCGTTGCGGGCGTGCGGGCGTGCGGGGCGTGCGGGGCGAGGGGGCGAGCGGGGCGAGGGGCGTGCGGGGCGAGAGGGGCGTGCGGGGCGAGCGGGGCGTGCGGGGCGAGCGGGCGGGCGGGGCGTGCGGGGCGGGCCGGGGCGGGCGGGGCGAGCGGGGCGGGCGGGGCTAGCGGAGCGGGGCGGGGCGTGCGGGGCGTGCGGGGCGAGCGGGGCGTGCGGGGGCGAGCGGCGTGGGGGGCGCTGGGGGCGTGCGGGGCGTGCGGGCGAGCGGGGCCGAGGGGCGGTGCGGGGCGTGCGGGGGCGTGCGGGCGTGCGGGCGTGCGGGGCGTCGGGGGCGCGCGGGCGTGCGGGCGAGCGGCGGCGAGCGGGGGCGAGCGGGCCGTCGGGCGAGTCGGGGGGGGCTCGGGAAGCCCCCCGGGGGCGGGGGGGCGGTGGGGGGCGGTGCGTGCGGGCGTGCGGGCGAGCGGGGCGAGCGGCGAGCGAGCGGCGTGCGGGCGTGCGGGCGTGCGGGGCGAGCGGGCGCGAGCGGGGCGGGGGCGTGCGGGGCAGCGGGGCGACGCAGGGGCGGGTGCGGGCGTGCGGGCGAGCGGGCGTAGCGCGGGCGAGAGGGGCGTGGCGGGCGGCGAAGGCGTGCGGCGGCGAGCGGGAGGCGCGTGGGGGGGCGTGGGGGCGCGTGGGGGGGGGGCGCGTCTGCGGGGACGTCGCTGCGTCGGCGGGGCCGACTGCCGGGGCGAACGCCGGCGGGAGCCCGTAATCCGCAACCAAGCGTCCCCAAATAGATGCCATGAGGCACGCTGGCTAATACGTTACAGTATCTTCATCCCGTCGTAAAACATTTCAATGCTTCTTGCTTTGTTGGAGCACTGGTCATCAACTCATCACACACTTTCTTTTCTTTTGCTTTGCACTGCTCTTTCGTCGCATTCACAATGTACTAACTAACTAAATAAAATAAATATTTCAAAAGTAATTCATTTAGATCTTGCAAATCCTTGGAGGTATGTGAATTCGCAGTACCAAGAACAAAGTTTTTTCCTGGAGGTTATATTTACTGTGTTTTTTTGTTTTTTTGTATAAATGATGTTTTGAGTTCACTATAGCCGAATAGTATAGAGGGTATTATGTAGTTATGTATATGGACCAGTGACGTGACTTCATTGTAACCATATGTTCACTATTTTCAGAGTCGATCATATTTCTTCGAGAGCGGGAAACTAAAAACGCGAACGAACGATGGAAGTACATTTCTTAGTTTGAGAAATAAGATAAGATAAATTTATTTGATCTGCAAAGGGGCATATCCCGGTAGTAGCTAATTACATAAATAAGATAATACATCTAACATGCAAATTAAATCATCATCATCATCGTCAGCAACAAGGGTTGGGCCTAGTGGCCCGTTCCGCTCTCAAGAGTCTCTTTCCATCTTGTGTGGGGTCTGCCTCTGGATCGTTTCCCCTTTGGTTTGTATTCGAGGATAGTCTTGGGAAGCCATCCTTGTGGCATTCTGGTTAGGTGTTCGAACCAATTCTTCCTCGTTGAGTCGATCTTCTCCAGTATGCTGGAGATGTGTAGTTCACCTCTGATGTCTTTATTTCTCTTATGATCTAGTAGTGTATATCCTGCTAATGGTCTCAGGAATCTCATTTCTGCCGCTTCGATCTTTCTTCTGTCTGACCTATTGACTGTCCAGTTTTCGCATCCATAAGTTGTAACTGCCATAGTTTTGTAATTTTAGTTGGGTGTCTTGTCTGGTCTTTTGCAAATTAAATAATAATAATAATAATAATAATAATAATAACAACATTAATAATAAAAATTGTAATGATATAATAACTCTAATTCATCAAACATTAAATTACCTTAAAAAAAGAAACAGCTATAATCCAACTCCGCACTGATTTCTTGTTCAGTTAAGACCACACTCCACTCCACTCCACTCCACTCCACTCACTCCACTTCACTCCACTTCACTTCACTTCACTTCACTTCACTTCACTTCACTTCACTTCACTACGACCCTTTAATCACTTCCTTCATTATTTCTCTGTTTTACACTGTACGACACCTCACTTCACAATATATTACTTACGCATCGCTCTATAACCTACTATTCTCAGATACGTTCCACATTTACGTAGTATTACACAAAATTAATTACTTAACCTGTTGAACGCTACAATGAAAGGGTTCAAAGGTTTTTGCAGGCAATCTATTGCATTCCGTTATCGTTCGATTTGTGAAAGAGACTTTCCCGACATCAGTCTTCTGCGGTCTGAAATTTATTTTGTCTGTGATCCCCCCTACTGATGCATGCAGGAATACTGAACCGCCGATTAATTTCTTTCCAAGCTTGATTACCACTATAGGCTTTGTACAAAGCGTAGAGTCTTGCTACTGGCTGCCTGTTTTCGTGTGAATCCCTTAATTTTAATGTGGTCGCTTTCGATTTGGAACATGCTAACAAACTAACATATTTACAATCTGTTCAGCAAGACAGTATTTTGAAATACTTATGCGTCTGTAATACTGTATTCTCCAAACTCAAATTGTTTTATGTAAATTGCTAAGGCCGAAATCCGGAGCCTCGTCGTTAAGTAAAAAATGCGCGGGCTAATGGAATATTTTTATGTCCGGTATTAGTTGTGTTTGTTATATAATTTATGTAAGTGCCTACATTTACAATTCTACAACGCCTGTATTCTACAACTCTTCGCTACTTTGTATCTAGCATGCAAACCTTGGGGGATTTTTTCTTTGAGCGTGCAATTCGGAAACAAATGCTCCCAGGCGTGCCTACGTTCCGGAAAGCCCCTCGAAAATCGAATTGTAAGGCCCTGCGGCGCGAGGGCGGCTGCGAGAGCGGTTGCGAGGGGGAGCGCTGGCTGGGCGGGCGCGTGGATGCCCAGGGGTCGCACGCGAGCGTGGGGCTGCCGGCACGGGCGGTTACAATGGCTGGAACACGGCAGACTCCCGCAAGCACATCCCTGCGAGCAAGTGCGGGAATCTCAGACCTAAGAGCTGATTCAAATCGGGGCACAACTGTTGCCACTACAGCAATTCTGACCGGGAAGACCTAGGGTTCGAGATTCGTGAGTGGCGGACTTTTTGACAATAACTAAGTAGCTACTATACGTCGATTTCATCCGCTGTTTGAAGTAGACCTGTAGCGGCCGATTTCTCTGTTCATTGTTTTCCGTTCTTTCTTTAGTCAGTATGGGGCGAATGTCGGAGTATTCTTCGGAGTAAAACTTGTCTCAGAAGGCAGGGATTTTGGTGGATGATGTATCACATATGTATACGAAAAATAGACCGCGATAAATGTGGTGGATAGTTGGATGACTTATGATGTAATTCACGTTACTGGCAGACCAGGTTCAATGTGTGTCTGAAGTTACATTTGATTTGACATTTTGTAAAACTAAGAGTTTTACCTCTGTAGGTACTCTTATTGGTCAATTTTTTTTTCAAATGTTCAGAGAAAGTTCCCAATAAAAAAACAATTTCACTTTAGGCTCCAATTGCACTATTGTATCAAACACATCACATACCATGAAAAAAATTGAAAATGTAAAATGCGAATCTCGATTTCAGAAGTGACAGTAGGCTACGATGTTCAACAGAACTGGTCCAATCACAAATGATAACTCTAACCGTATTGTTTGTTCTAAAGTTCATTGCACAGAATATTCATGTCTCAGTCACTAGCCATAATACCAGATAAACTCCAGTACGTAAATATAAAGAGAAACAGTAATTTTTTTAATGTATATTGGAATATTGTCATCTTTCCGGGGAACACGGTGCAAGAATATCGTAAGATTATTCCCCGGATTGTTCGTCTGACGGCCCCGATCGCTTTCCTAGGTATTTGAGATAGTAGAATAACCGAAAGTATAAAAAAACAGAGAGAGTGTGCGCTACATCGAAGACAATCGGGAACTTCTGTCGAACCGTGTGTTGGCTCGGACGCGTCGAGGAACTTCTGAACCTTGTTCGGCAAAGGCGCAGCCTGTGGAAGGTGCGCCGACACAGCTAGAGACACTGCCGCCATCACTACAAGGTAAATATTGGAGGTCATAACAGATTTAACAAATCCAATGAATTAAGTAATTTTACCGACGTTTTGGTCAAAGTTCAATTGTGACCATCAGGATAATTGCAACAACCTACAATTAAAGGTGTTGTCAGTAAATACCTCTCATATATGCAGTTGTATGTAACGTATCCGATATTCGCCTGGGCTTACACGAAGAAACCACGGGAAAACTACCGATCGTAGCAGCCGGCCGCCAGAATCCTCCTCCAGACAGCGACACAATTCAACTTAGCTTTTTAGGTTGGATCGAAATCCTGTCACCGACAGGACTCGAACGTCACAGGTACTACACTGACATGAGTTAATTCCCTGAGTCACGTCTCTCAGTTAAACTATTATTATTCAGAATAATTGTGGCTAATTTCATAAAATGTTATTTTAATAAAAAAGGCAACCAATTGCCTGAGAGAAAGAGTGTTCTTAGTGTGAATTTAAAAGCGCAGTTCCCATTATTGAAAGAAACTGTTGAGACAGTTAGAAGTGGAATGTGTAATGCTCTGTGAATATTTGTCATGCGGTATTTTAATTTTTTTATTTAAAAAACAATTTAATCTTATATTCACAATTGTCTGCTCATTTCTATTAAAATGAACAGTTTTTAAACGCACCGGAAGGAGCAAACGTTCCTGTTAATTAAGTATTCTGAATAATGTTATTTTGTGTCACGTGAACCCCCTCTCAGTCATGATTATATGTTGTTTTCCGGTTTTGCGTTTTAATAATATGAAATTCCTAGCTTCGTGGGACAGGCCACCAGAGCAGCGCGTCGCGACCCGGATTATACGCCACGGAAACGAACTAGCACTCTCGGTTTGATTGATTATTGTTTCCGGGCACGTCCACTGTTATAGTCATAAGTCCTGTTAATGTAGTGAATGTTTTTATCCGGGAATGTGGCGGTGCTCCTCCTCAGCTGGAAGATCAAGTCCGGTGCCGACCTTCAAGAGGCTTCAGTGAGATTTCACTCTGGTATCACTTACAGCGGGGCACCGCTCCAGCTGGGACAAACTCTATGCTCTTGCTGGTCTCCCGTCATGTATGGGTAGTGTGGTGCGTAAGTTTATGTGTGAAAATAAGACGAGCAGTCCATGGCCCGTCCGGCATTCATGTGGTGTTGGCAGGAGAAATCACGGAAAACTACCGACCAGAGCAACCGGCCGCTAGATATCTCGTTCAGAGAGCTGCGGAATTGGACATAGATATACGGTGTCGAAAATTCGCCAGTGTGGGGACTTCCCGGTCAGACAGGACTATTGGTATATTCAAAGGACTTGGTACTAGGCTGTCAAAAAAACTCTCTACTATACAAGTAAATAAGAATAAAATTGTGTTTTGAGAGACGCTACCTGTGTGATGGTTGGGATTTTTGAAACATGCAGTTTACCACCCAACTTTTTTCTTTTCCATATTCTCTACAAATGACCTGATGTTTTTATACTTCCATATTTCAAGTGTACTTAGGTTGATGGCATTAAATCATTTGAATGAAATGTCCACGTTTCATGTTTGAAAATTGCTTTACTTTTAAAATATGTTCTGCCTACGCATAAAATACGAGCACGCAGTCAAATAAGCACTCCGGACGTTTGTGTTCTCGCTACTGTGGGTTCTGCTTTTCCAAGCGGTACATAACCTACAATTAAATGAACGTTATTAGAGAAATTCTTTATATAGTAGTTTTTTTTAGATTCATGGCGTATTTTGTGCAACGTACTGACAGCGCGATGTCATGCTCATGCGAGTTTACATGCGAATATGAGTTAATTATGATAATATTGGCGTTGCAGCGAATAATATTGTGATACATTGTTGTAAAAGCTTTGATTAATTCTATTTACTAAACAGCAATTTTAAGACTATTCTTTGTCTGTCTGTCTGTCTCTCTCTCTTTCTCTCTCTCTTTCTTTCTCTCCGTCTCTCTGTCTGTCTGTCTCTCTCTCACACACACACACACACACACACACACACACACACACACACACACATACATACACACACATCTTCAAATTTGATTACAAAATTGGTTATATTAAACAAAATAGTTTTCTCTGTTGATAGAAGCATTGTGACCCTGTATTCCCTGGGTTCAAACAATAACCGTTTTCTGTATTGATGGATAGAAGTCGCAATATCTTTATTTTCCTATGTTTCAACCCACCTGTTTCAGAGATTATTTGATTATCCCTTAAGTCAATGTACAACAGTTCCCGTTCATGAAATGGCATTTTCTCGAAAAGAACGAAGCAGGTAACGCAGTCGCTTAGTATTCTGGAACAATATGGAAACATTCATCGTTAAATAATGTTGGTTTTGATCCGCCACAAATGGAGGTGTTTTGTAGCTATAAGTGACGCAACAACTCTTCCCTCGTTAATGAGATCCATTTATCTTACTGATAACCACTTGCTAGACATTGATATCATCAGAAGAGGATGTTTGCTTTAATGCAGAATAAACCACACGAATAAAAATCATCTTTAAGTGGTTACGTGGACATTACCTTTATATAACTTTCTTTCTATATTCTGAGTATTTTACATAGAGTTTACATTTACGAAGTTCCTTAATCAGAGGAATTATTAAATACTTAGTGAATGCCAAAATGCTACCAAACATGCCAGAGAAAAACCGACGAAAATGTCGATAATAAGGTTTTTTCTTCGCCTATTTTATATAACATTGCTTTGGAACAGGCGGGAAGTGAAATAATTGTTATTTGCAAACTACGTCATCGCGCTCAGTGTTGCTTCCCCGAGCTCCCGGCATGAGCGGGGAGAGTGTGGGGGAGCTCCGATGTCGGAGCCCGCGCGCTGCTTCACTGTCAACTCTATAATGAGCGAGACGGATTAATGGCCAGCATTCATGTGCGGCGCTTAGCGTACCTATGGAAACTGATTGATGAGCTGTGCGTAAGCTGTTCAAAGAGTCGGGCGGGAACGGCAAACTCGTCAGCGGCGGCCGCAGTCTGTTCAAATTTCACTGCGATAATTCAGTTGGTCCAACCTCGGGCGCACAGCGGCTTAGGAGCATCGTGCAAGAACGCGGAGTTGTCTGCTGTGTGTTGGAGTCCTATGTCAGGGATGGGGGTTTTTTCAATCTGGTGTCGTTGACGGCTTCTGACGCCACTACATCTCCCAACAGAATCGCCTTTAGTAATCGTGTATCTATCATATGTATTCATGCCTAATAATCATCCACATTTACGTACATACACACGAAAGCAAAGGCAAACCAGCACTGAAGTCTTAGGCAGAGAAAAAATCGTTCATAAAGGCGTCGCCTGCCTCGGTGGCTCAGGGATATGAACCAGCGTCCAAGTGCGCAAAGCTGAAGGCTAGAGTTTTCAACTAAGGCAAAAGGAATGGGTGTTTTCACTACGTTATTGACGTGCGTGAGGCTTGCTTGTCACACCAGCACACATCACATCTGAGCCATTAACCCAGAATAATTTACTTACATCCTTCAACCCTCACGAACATTGTGTGGGTAGCAGTGAAATGCCACTGCTGTGCTCACCTGCGCAGGAAAGGGCGTTAGCCTGTACCCTCGCCTACGTTCAGTAATTGAGCGTGACGCTCTGCATTGAGCGTTGTCGTCAATGCAGACGGGCGCACGCGCGTCGGGGATTCCCCCGGCCGCGCTCGTTTGCCACAAGGCCCGTGCGTGCGGCCCCGACGCAAATTGCGTTTGGCGAACGCGTTTCGTTCGGCAGACACAAATTGGCGTTGCCGAAGCTTTCCTCGCGCAGCTTGACAACCTGCTCGCCACGTGCGGTATTCTGCGGCGCGGGAGGAAGTCGTTTGAGCACCAACAAGGCCAAATATTTAACAGACTGCCGAGGATATTTCATTGGATTCAAAAAAATGTTTCAGAAATCTAAGTAAAAATCTGTTGATTTTTGCTGTTATTTTTATTGTGTTGATTATTATTATTATTATTATTATTATTATTATTATTATTATTATTATTATTACAATTACAATTAAATTGACGCGTAATTGATAATGATGATAATGAGGCAATGATGGCAGAGGAATAGAGCTCTTGGAATTAGGAGAACCCCGAGAACTTGTTGGGCACGGGAATGATGTACTACTCGTATAAATTCCACTTCGCTCCCTCAAGTTTTGAATACATTTTTATACAAACATCTATCGCGTTGGTGCTGGTTGAAGTTTTGTTCCTGTGTACTTACTAGATATGAAAATGAAGTAGGCGCTGCAATGACCTTAGTTCCCCAATTTTTCTTGCAACATTATACTGTAAGTGATGGGGTAAGTTTTTACGCCTGGAGTCAGGTAGCAAAGGCAAAAGAAAAAACATAAAAAATGTTTTTAAAAAAGTGTCTGAGGCCGAACAAATGCTTTGTGCATGTACAATCGAATAGTGCCATTTCAGTAAATTAAATTAAATAGATTGCCATCCACTAAGTCAAAATAAGGCGACATCTCTAGCTTTAGTGGATGGGCATCTGTTTCTGATCAATTATTGAACCAGTATCTTCGGATTTGCGTTCAGGAGGTCGGCGCTAAACAATTTTTCTATCAATTATTGCGACATATTTTATCTTAACTTCCACGGAATCGAGTGATTGAAATCATCAGTTGTCTTTGAAGCATATAGCGACTTATAATTCGTAGATAATTCTCAAATGTCAACGTTGTATCGACAGAGAAGTACGAGAATATGGTTGCAAAACACGCAATGTTCTTTACAAACTACTTTTCTACGTTCATGTGTTTTTCTTACTGTTATATATCAGCACACTAATAATTGCAATTTGAACAGTACATAGACGAGAAAAGTGATATCAAAAATTCTCTTTTTGTAGGAGAGTTTTTTATTCGAAACGCCCAAATATGGCTATAATTTACTCTTTCCGCCAGCTGTTTTGTGAATTATTTTCGTGAACTGTTTTAATGTATAAATAGTAAATTTCCATAGTTTTTTCACGTGACTAAAAACTGAACGATTTTTGAGATTTGAAACTTTCCTTGTTCAGCGATGATATTTCATCTCGGACACACGTACAGCCCGTTGAAGTGTAAGTGATATCCACTAATTTTAAAATATTCAATTGTTTTATGTAGAATTTAATGTGTTGACACTTGGCACTTGCTGCACATTTTGCTTTTTTCTTTTTAGGCAGGATCACGATATTAAAGTTTTCTTTTTGACATGTTTGTAATTATTTTTCCGTTGTCGGTTTGAACACTTCGACTGCAAAACCCGTCGAAATACAATAACTAAAATAAACCACTTTATGATCCGATCGACTTATTATATAGATATGAGTTTGTGATACTTCAGCCTGTTACCAAAGTCTGAGTAAGCAGCCTCTGGAAAAAGGTTGGAAATGCCTTACCCATACCATTACGTTTTGACGCTCCCATATCCAAGGCGCCTCGCTCTGTCTGGCGTGGCAGCGACGGAGGGGGAGACGCGGCCGAGGCCCAGGCGTCGGAGGGGGCGGTGGGCAATGCGTGCGGCCGCGCGCCGTTCGTTCGTGCTTCCCGCCAAATTGCACGCTCCTGGGCCCGCGGCGCGGGCCGCGGTCGGCAATCTTCCCGTCCGGGAGCGCGGCACGTGACCCGAGAGGAATGCCGGACAGCCCGCCGCAGCCCCCGCCCTCCCCGATCTCCTCGGCCGACCGATCTCCGCCCTCGCCCCCGCGGGCCGGGGCCGCACCCCGCGCTTCCCGTCCACCGCCGCACCGCCTGTTCACGAACAAACGAGCCGCGCCGGCGCAGCCGCGGGAAAGAGTGTTCAGAGAGCGGACGCTGTGGGATTACAGGCGCTCTGTTCGAAGACGCCCTCTCTATCTGGTCTGACATCCGCTCACTCGCTGTTCTGTCGCGACTTGATGAATGATGGTAGATGGGCGTTATGGGAATGTGGGAGCAGCTCTAGGGGAGTCAAGATAGAATTCTGACGGCGTGTTCCGCGTATGGCCCATTGTCTAAAAGATTGTTTCGCATTCGTCTAAAATTTATGGGATGAAACCAAAGATTCGACCGATCAGACCAGCCGGCCTCCAGAATCTTCTTCCAGGCAGTGGCATCTTCCAATCTAGCTTCTGTGCTGGTGTTCCTGCAGATCAGAACGTTCCGGTCTTCAAAGATTACGTTTCCGAATTGCCGATGTATGTACGTTTCGGTGTGCTGTATAAGTTTGCCCTTGAACGAAACTATGTCTACAGGAACCGATATGCAGAGGACACTGAAGTGAGCTGTAGTTGTTTCTAATGGTGAGATTTTTGAATCTCGGAATGAGACATATCATGACTGAGGTTCGAAATCCAAAAACGGGCACTTTAATTTTAATTTGGTTTTGTTATTCTCGACTCTGCTCTCAACGATATTCTTCTTTTTTATCTTTGATGTGTACATCTCATGCCTATGACCCTTCATTCATCATCTCTAGAGACAATACTCGTAATTCGAGGAAGCTTACAGATTATAAACAAAAAAAAATACTTTCAATAATTATATTATGTCTTTGGATCACAAATTTTAGGAACGTATAACATCAGACATCGTAAATGTGTGTCGGATAATATAATTCTTAACTAAGCTTTTCTCATGATTAAAGTAATATACTATTTCTCGAAAGACATTTATTGAAATTTAACAATGGTTGTACACAGCATCTTCAATCGATTTTGTAGAACTTTATGCAAGGTTGGGGGAGAAATTTATGTGGAAAGAGTATTTCTTTTCATTATATTTTCTGGAAACAAATAGCTCTTACCATCGTACTCATAAATTTCAAAATGGATACTTCTGCGAGATTAGAGTTGACATTTACTCGTTTTCAGATATACACAATAATAAGATGGAAGAACAAACCACCTACGCGAATTACCCTGTTACAAAAAGAAAATGGAAATTGGAATCAAAACAATACTCCGTCTTGCACTGGCCTGTTTCCGTGGCCATCTCTCACTCCGACGTGCTTTACGAGGCAGTAATTTATTGCCAATCCGAATTTCTCTCTCGTGTTTTATTAAATACTACCATCGCCGCGTAATCTACGCACCTTTATTGTGAAGTCGTAAAATTTAATTCACGGGCACGAAACCGGGTGGACAGAGCAAGTTCCGTAATTTCCATTATCAACCTCAAAGCTGGGGAGGCGAACGGACCGCCGCAGTAAGGAACTTTTTTCCTCCCCTTTCTCCCCTCTTTTCTCTACTCATCTTTCCTCCCGCGCTCTTCCCGGTAATTTCCAGGCTTTCCCCACAACTACAATCGACCGGCGCTAGCAGACAGGCACCGTCTGCCACTCTGACTCATCACTCAACCTTCTCATCATATTCCTTCTTGGCCCGACTACTGCAACAATGCTCAAACCTGCGTCTCCGTCCCAGCC
The DNA here is from genome assembly GCA_017312745.1 of Gryllus bimaculatus. Classification (NCBI taxonomy): domain Eukaryota; kingdom Metazoa; phylum Arthropoda; class Insecta; order Orthoptera; family Gryllidae; genus Gryllus; species Gryllus bimaculatus. The sequence continues at coordinate 3,770,211 of BOPP01000079.1, read as the reverse complement.
GACTCACCCCAACATATTGCCGTGTTGCGAAAGATATCACAAATATTGAAAGCCTGATGAAACGCGACAACGAATACATCTTGCTATACTTTTACGCCTTGCGACAATTCTATCAAATTGGTAGTTTGCCATGCGTAATGTACGCCGACTAGTGCAATGTACGTCCATTGAAAACAATTGCACAACGGGCAATGACTAGCGTAATTGTTTTTGCGCCGAAGGACTTGAGAAAACATAAGACTGTACAGGAGAATGGCGGCGCCGGATAATGCCGAACGTGTGTTCGAACCCTACCGCAGAGCGGAGGACAGACAGAGTGAGAGACGGAATTCCTACAGTAGTGAAATAACAAAGCCCACCCAGAGGTAAATAATGAGACCGACTACGAGTTTTCTTGTTCATAACTATATTTATTGTTAAAATACCAGTGCCTTATCCTTATGGAGAACCAGAAAACGGCTGAATGATTTTCATGAGCGGGTGATTTCATAAGAAGATATATGAATAATGGAACACCAGTGGAATGAAAGGCAGGAGAACCGGGATAACATCGAGAAAGCTCCAGCGGCTGGCAACAACAGTTGCCGCTGCAGCGGCACTCGCCAGGAGGTTCTTAGGTTTGAGGAGGCGCATTTTCGAGAAGAGATCGAATTCAGCCGCTTTTTGGAGGAGGATTCAGCGGCCGGCTGCTTTGATGGGTAGTTTTCACTGGTTTCTCCTTGCAATACCAGGCGAATGCAGGAACAGTACCCCCACAAACTGGTCACAGACCGCGCGCCATTTATTCTTCCACATCCTTCCCTACCCCATCCTGTCTCCGTGATCAGGAGCTTCGAACATTGATTATTTGAAGGGTCCGAATTATAGGAGAGTCAGGAAAGGTTACTGGGACAGTAATCCCGCATATACTATTCGGGCCATGTGTTCGTTCGCACGTCAGTCACTGTCAGATACCTTCCTGTCCAGCGTTTGGATGAAAAACATGGTGTTATTCGATGCGTCTCGGTCTGCTACTGGGAAACTAGACTTTTTGTTTATATCCTTCGAAAACGGTTTATTATTTTTATTTTCGAATAATTAGACACGTCTCGGCCTGCCGGTTTGAATGTGGTCAATTTGTTTGTTCTTATAATTAAAAAAGTTAAAAGATGAAATATGAAATGATTTGAGTACTGTTCACTCCGTTGGGAATGCCCACCCTCAATTCAGTAATCGTGTTATGAAGGGATATCTTAACTAGGACTTTCTAGTCCGACTTTCGGAATCCTGTTCTCATGTCACCAAAAATCAAATGTATGTATACAGCGTATGTATGTATAAGAGGGACTGATGAACGGATAATGGAGGGAGGGATGGATAGATGCATGGACGGACGCATAGATAGGTGGACGCGTGGACAGACCGACTAACTTTTAAAGCAAATGTGATGGAAACAGAAGCGAAAAGAACGGGACAACTGCAGATGGCTTACATTCACTTCATGGATCTACTGATTTCAATTGTACGTAAAAGAGGTCGAGCGGGCATAACAGCTCCGGTAGGAGTTGTCATTATCTCCCACTGTTTCCTAAGTAATCTAAGACATCGTTAACTTGCCCCATTCTTTATTATTATTATTATTATTATTATTATTATTATTATTATTATTAAAGTTAATATCTTCAAAAAATGAGAGTAAAAGTTATTCAACGTCAATAAAAGGCGTTCAGATAGGCGTTCAGGCGTTGTCAATGCCAACCTTTTTTATTTATAACGCTAATGTAGTAAATAGCTGCTAATTTAATAAACAAAAATTTTGGCAATAACAAAGCCTTTTCTTCTCATATATTGACAGCTATTTATCGATACAATGAAAGTATAGGTAAAGGCACAAGAAAGGCATTAATGCAATATGAACAACACGTGATCAGCAGACGAATCTACCACCCTTGTGGCCATCATCGTTTTCTAATTTTGGCCGCGTTCTTTCGAGGCTTTCGCCCCACTGCATCGCTCGAAGAAGAGAATGAAACGCGTCGCGGCGCCTGCAGCCCAGGGCGGCCGCGTAATGGCCCAACAGATGCGCGTGACGGCCGTCATTCGGCGGGGGATGAGCGGGCTCCACGTCGCTGCCTCCGCCGCCCGCCCTCGCCC
>BOPP01000079.1:3745444-3767784 GCA_017312745.1 Gryllus bimaculatus | reverse complement strand
GCCCGCCCCTGCCCGCCCTTACCCGGTGCTCATAATCGCCATGTTCTCTCTAAGGACTTGCGTCTGCCCGGGGATAATCCAATTACACGTGCGTTCGGACGCACGGAACTCCTCGGTGAGAGACACTTTCCTGAAGAAATCACCAAGTGACAAAACTTCCTGGGACAGCGGTGTTCTCTCGGCGAGTCGCAAATCAAGTCGAATTGTAATTTACTGAACCCTCATGCGATAAAGTGCGGAGGAATTAAAACAAAATGAATCAAATGCGTGAATCCTAATCGAACTTTTGTGACAGTGACTGTAGTGCTTTGATTCTAACTTTTAGAATATTTGAATATCCTATTATCGAATGCTTTTTACTGGATCTTAGATTTGGCCAGTAAGCTCAAAGAATAGCAAGACCACTATGATGGAAAAATGCTACAGGTTCATCATAGAAACATAGTTCATTTATTGAATGTTTATATATGCATAGATAATGATGATTATCCGAAACATATCGGTTTTCTCTATCGTCCGTATTATCTTTATTGGCGATTTTCTCGATCGGCCCATCTTTTAGCCCTAATGAAGGAAATTACTGTCTTTGGGAGGAAAGATCGCACGCGGTCCGTTGCCGGTTGGTTTGTGCATTGCGTCGGTGCCCCCTCGGAATAGTGAGAGGAAACCACGGAAAAGGCCGATCAGAACAGTCGACCTCTAAATTTGCATTGCGCCGGTGGCTAGTCTTCGAACCAATTATTATACTGACCACGAGGCCGTCTTCGAATCGCGGCAGTGCCTATGGGATTTTTACCACTAGTTACCCAGTTAGGTCAAATTCAGGCGCAGCCTGGAGGAAATTCTAGCACTTGGTGCTGATCGGTAGTTTTCCATGTTTTTTCTTATCAATAACAAGCGAACGCCAGAGCTGTACCTTAACAAAGTGAGCGAGATTTCCTGCATCTTTCCTGCCTCTTCCTTGCTCACTTATACTTACACGTACATACTTACATTTCTTACACTTATACTATACTGCCACACATCGGGAGCTTAGAGCTTGTCTCGATCGTGGCGATGCCCCGCTGAGGGAAATACCTTGAGAGAGAATTCCATTGCAAACCAATCTTGCTGGTCAGTGTCAGATCTCACATTTCAATGGGGGAGGAACACCGTCACCTCCTTGCGCATTCACAACACTAACGTGTCTAATGACCATAGCAGTTGACGTGCCCAAGAAAGCCAGCAAATCAGCAAGGAACCAACCAACCCAGTTGTTTAGTTGGGGTCGAAAATTCTGCCACCCTGGAGTGTGGAACCCATGGACCTTCCGGTCTACCTCTTCATGCTGACTCGCAACTTCATAGACTATCGCAGCCGGTAAGAAGACAAAACTAAAAGACAGAAAACAACGTTGGGCGTTTCCCGACCGCACTGAGCAATTCGGTTTGCCTCGTCACCGGTGTAACGCGGAAGCAGTGCGCATTCCCCGGGGGCACAGGTGTAGCGCCGCCCGGTGCCGGCCGACGGGCGCGGCGTGACAGCGCGGGGCAGGGCCAGACGCCGGGCGACGCGCCGTGTAATGCGTAAAACACGCGGGGGGAAGCGCTGAGTGCCCGGCGTGGCGGCCGGCGGAAAAAAAAAATGTTGAGAACGAGTTGCCGAAGGTACCTGCGGTGCCTACGCCGAGGCTTCAGGGGTAATTTTCCGCAACCACACGTCGGTCCAGCGCGCTCCCTGCCCGCCAACACGACCTGCTAGCGGAAGCTGTGACTATTGGGAAGCAAGTGAAAGAATGGGGGACGTACACATGCGGGGAAGGAGTGGTAAGGCTAAGAAATTATCAATACCATTATTGACGACATACAAGATACGTGCTGTCTACCAATTTAAGGGAAAAAAGGAAATAGTAGAATTTAAAATCATTTTCTGTAGACCACATTCTTCATGAATTCAGAATTGACTTACAAACTGAAAAACAATGGTCTTAGTCTGATTCAGCGTCCAGAAGGGAATGGAGAAATCCTAGTAGCTAGCTTTAAAGAGAACTATCCTAATCTGAATTCCCAGCCTTAATTTTCTGTTACGTAGTTATGCACATTGCCGTCGCTGAGGGATTTCAGTTCCAAGTACGGAGCTTCTCTACAGGTGTAAGACACAATTACTTTTGCCGCTGAGGTGTTCATATATTTCCGGTCCGTGTACGTTTCAGTACTCTTACAACGCACTGGCAAATCACAAAGTACTTGTATTGTACTTCCATCATCCAAGTCATATATGGTTCAATCAATGGTCCAATTGATGGAATGAATAGTAGTGGAAAAGGGGGAACCTTAAAGAAATTTGCCAAGTTACTCCGTGCTCAGGAGCTCTTATAGCGAAGTCGGTTTCTGTGAGGTACATATGTGACAGAATCCTATCGTGTATAAAACAACTTTCTAACTGTCTCCACTTTGTGTATGTACCTTCAAGTATCGTATATGGAACTTCTTTTATTACTTTGTTTGGATATGTGTGTAGTTTTGACGGCGGCGTTGAGAACCGAACTTTTTCAATTTGGCACACGCTCAAGTGTATGCATCATTGCTCCTCTTCTATCTGTAACATAGAATAAATTTAGAGTTGATTTGTAGATTCTATAATAGGACCAGGAACAACATAGAAGTAGGAAGTGCTGTGGAAGTAGAAATACGGAAGCTAAAATTAACTCCAGAAAAAATGAGTCGTTAATGTATGTGACCTCGACCAGACGCAGTCTTAGCGAGGTTTAGGTGAGCCGATGCGGAAAGATGTGAAAATAGAGCTCATTGGGGACGTTTATCATCAAATAAGAGGAAAGTAATAACCTAGTAATATGCAAGGCCATTAGGGAACTCGCGCAAAATGTGGGTGTGACCCTGAACTGGGACAAAAACACTGAGGTAGCGTAGGCAGATTCGAGAAGTACTTTTGCAAAGTCTCGGAAATGTGGCATAAAAACTCATCACTGGATGGCAATGATAGTCGTGTCTGCAACGCAAGCAATGATGGAGTTTAGGATTTTGCCGATGATACAGATGTATGGGGCGTAAGCGTGATATTGTGTTCGATTAAGGGCTGAATTCATAATCCAAACTTGAAACTGAGTGTTCTCTTAAGCGATCGAATCTTACTCCTAGATCCCTTTGAGCGTACCCCTCATTTGGTTGCCCATTATTATTATTATTATTATTATTATTATTATTATTATTATTATTATTATTATTATAATTATTATTATTATTTTGAAAAAGGATGGCGATTTCGCAGAATATTGACTCATTTTCAACGCATCCTGCGAACCTACTACAAAAGGGTACATTAGAGACGTTAGCAAACCGTTGGAAATGTGAGCTTCAGTGACGAACATTAAAAACCAGTTTCAATGAAAAAAATGGAAAGTACACTGGGTCGCTGATACAAAAACCAGTACCGACAAGGTGTTCCAATCTCCGTTATTAAACGTTCTCGTAGCATTAAGATGTAACTTCACTTTTTCAGATGTACTTCATAAAATTTTAACTTCATTCATTGTTTATTATTTTGCATTATGGAGTAATGACAATAGCAATTTGATATATTGAATAATGGAATTAATTATACAAGGCGCGTGTGTTTGTCTGAAATTTTGTAAATAATTAACGACCAATATGGTCATACCATTAATATAGCATTATTTATCGTTGTGAAGTTGAAAATGTTGGCTTTGATCTTACATAATAAGTGATTGTATTGATGCGACTCGCGTATACCGTAAACATGAGTGAGCAATAGTGGGGCAGTCGCACGAATAGCCAGGACGAAAGTAGTGTTGATTTGGAAATAGCCAAACAGTTTTAATCACACCTTGTCCAATAGACTCCGCAACCACAGTGTGTGTTCAATCTGCTTGCAGACGAGGTTCCATCTGCTTGCAGTTCCTAATTAACTACCGAAACCATCGACACCTCTCATATAGCCGGAGGCTGCATAGTTTTCTTTCAATTGCTGCGTGCAGTGGAAATTAGTAATATAGATTACCGATCACTAGGATAGTAAATACGATGTTTATTGGGTTTGAATGTGAAAGGGGGTATTGTAAATTCCTTGTTTTCTTTTGTGCAAGAATCATACCTTTGTATGTATAACTATGTTCCCGTCGATGCTTCCCTGACTTTTCTGCCGTGACCATTTCTGTACTCTGTGATCCTCCAATATTTGTTTCAAATTCATACCTTCACACCTTGTCTTTTGTATTCCTAGTTTCCTCCTTCCCTTCGCTAAGGTTTTTTTGCAATTATTTGATCATAACTTACATATTGTTTGATATAATGCAAGTTCGGATATATTACAGTAGATCCATGGTATTCCGAACTAATTGGGGGTGTAGTAAGTTCAGATTCGGTAATGTTCAGATTATCCGAAAAGTGTACCGTAATGATACAAAAACATATGTAGGATGACTAGACACAATGGAACGTAGCGTGCGATGTGAGAAAATGGCAACGTAGCGTAGCGACCACATCATCAGGCAGATTTAATTCCTTATGGCAAAAGATTAACGATTTGGCAAGTTGTGCTTAGTGCAAAATGACTGTTACAAAAACATGCGGTATACATCGTGGTTTTAAGTGCAATAAACGTTTCGACTTATTTTTAATAATTAGTTGTTCAGTTTTACAGTAATTGTAAACTCCTTGCTTTACACTACAAATATGCATTTTATTTATTTTGTTTACTTTTTGTCCTATCCCGAATTTTGTTCGGAATATCCGACATTTCGGAATTGCGAGTTTCGGAATAGCGGGGTTCTGCTGTACGTCGTAACTCGCAACTCTAATATTTGTCATACTTCAGCTGTCTTATCTCTTACAATCACTTTCAAAAGCAGGAACGTGGACGAGCTAGAGTATTAGCACTGCACAAGACGTGTGCCTTTCCTTTCTTCCTCAGAACCGGACGCACCTTTTCTCATTTTTTTCTGCCGCATCATTGTCGTGTTTTCAGAACACAAAGCATAAGCGCAGCGGAGACACGCACAGACCATTCCGCTCGCCGCGTAAAGAACACATTATTCCTGTGGGGTTAGCCACTCGCAGCATTTGAGCGAAAAGGAGCACGGACGATGTAGAGTACAACATCAATCTCTCTAGAATGTAGGCTGTCAGTGGCTTATGAAGACGTAATAGTCAGAGAATGACATTTACACCGCCGTTGACAAGTTCTGAAGCCTAATGTACGTTCCCTAACAATAGACAATAATGTTCAGAGTACACGAGCAAGTGGTGAAGTACGCAAATGAGGTGCCGTGATATTAACTGTCGCATTGAAAAGTGACGCCCTGTGGAGTACATTCGACTCCGTCGTGAAGGAGTTGTAAGTTCAATGCAGTCGAACGTTGTGTGTCGTAAAGACATATTTGACGTTGCTCGAAAGTTGTGATTGTGAACATTAAGGAAATGCAAATATTATGGAAGTTCAGATATCGATTTATTCAGTATGCCTTTTGGTGTAACTTATGCCAAGCGATATGAAATGATTTCACGAAGACAAATCATCACCCATCCGTTAGGACTATATAATCCTTTTGATTATCCGATTACATTTATTGACAATGTTAGAAGAACCCTGTGCATCGAAGCATTCACTGGTTCCTCTTTACTTTCCGTAAGAACAGTTACATTCGTAAGAAATGATCTCAGTAATAATGTCCGGCAAATTATTCTTAAAACGTTCATAATTCAAAGTTTTTTGTGCAAGGTAGCCTAAGCACACTTTCTATTGTGCATTGTCGCCAACACGTCATTAGATATTTGATACTGGAAAAAAGGAACTGTCATCTACTTGATTCAGATGTGAACATAATAATGAACTGACTCACATCCAAGAGAACAAATCATTCTACCGCAAAAAATGTATTTAATATGAATGAATATTAATATGCACCACACATAGTGTGTTTAATTTTTTCTGGAATTTCGCCTCCCTTGTTCCATTCCATTTTACTGAATATGCACTTTATTTCCGTAATTACCAACAAACAAATACAACATGAAAATAAAACCGCTCAGTAAAAAAAAATTGGCGCTATACCAAAATAAATTTGGCACACGCCTCCGAACATGGCGAGTCTCGCTCCTCTGCATTCCCGTCCGCATGCGGCGCTCGGCGGCCTTCCCCCGCCTCCGCACTCGCGCTGCGTGCAGCGTGCAGCGGCAAGTGGCGTGGCAGGGTTGGGGGCAGGCGCAGATGGGGAGGGATGACACGATATGGGACGGTGATGCGCAGTATGCGGTGGGGAGGCTTGAGATGGGGCAGGAAGATGTGAGATGGGGCGAGGAAATGTGAGATGGGGTGGGGAGCGTGAGAAGGCAGGAGGCGTGAGATGGGACGGGGGCGTGGGTTGGAACCGCGAGGCTTGAGTTGGAACCGTGAGGCGTGAGTTTGATCCGTGAGGCGTGGTTTTGATCCGTGAGGCGTGAGTTTGATCCCGTGAGCGTTCCGAGTTTGATCCGTGAGCCGTTGAGTTTGATCCTGAGCGTGAGTTTGACCGTGATGCGTGATATTGATCCGTGAGCTGAGTATTATTCCGTGAGGCCGTGAGTTTGATCCGGTGGGGCGTGAGTTTTATCCGTCAGGCGTGGAGTTTGATCCTGAGGCGTGAGTTTGATCCTGAGTGCGTGAGTTTATCCGTGAGGCGTGATTTGATCCCTGAGGCGCGGAGAGTTTATCCGTGAGGGTATGAGCTTTATCCGTGAGCGTCGAGTTTGATTTCCGTGAGGCGTGAGTTTGATCCGTGAGGTGTGACTCGGGACAAGGAGTGTAATGGGGCAAAGACGAGTGTGATGGGCCAGGAAGGAGTGTGATGGGGCAAGGAGGTGTGAGATAGGACAATGACTGCGATGGGGGACGTAAAGGCGGTAGATAGGCCGTGGACACGTGAGATGGGTCGGGAAGGCTTGGCATGGGAAGTGGATGCTTGAAATGGGTCTTTGAGGTTTCAGATGGGAGCAGAATGGCGTGAGATGAGTCCGGGACACTTCAGATAGGTCAGGGAGGCGTGCGATGGAACGGAAAGTGTTGAGATGGAATATGCCCACTTGGGATGGGACGTTGAGACGTGAGATCAGACGGGAAGGCTTGAGATGAGGACGATCAGGCATGAGATGTGGACGGGGAGGCATGAACTGAGATTTGAAGGATTAGAATGGAATGGGAAATTTAAAGATGGTGTGGGGAAACGTTGGACGGGGGTGGGTACGACGAAGTGGCGATATTGGCGGGGCGAGCGGGAAGGCACGCCTGTCGCTAAACAGAGCAGCTCGGGGAAGCGCGGTTCAATGGGGCGTCGCGCGTCGCGAGGCAGGGAGAGCGGACGCGGCGAAGCCAGGGGCGGCGGCGGCGGGGGCCGAGCCCTGGGGGAGGCGACCCCGGCCCGCGCTCGCGGCGCGCCATTAGCGTGGGCAGGGAGGGCCTTGGCGCGCCGCCAGGACGCCGAAAGAGTTGCGATTGTCGCACGTGGCGCCGCCGCTGCTGCCTCCGCCTCCACCACCGCCGCCGTCTTAAAGCGATCGTTCCACCTGCCACTTAAGGGCGCTTGTCATTTTCAACTTCTGTTGTTCACCTCTTCGTCGAACAAAGTGATACCTCTCTTGATATTTCCTCTAGTTTCGTTTCTTCAAACTGTTTTTTTCTAATCTCGTGAAAAGCGAGACGGATAACTTCACTCTCACGATTGCATTATAATTTGGGTTGAGTTGTTTGAAATTGTGACTGAATACAATGATATATGCATTGATATATGTATGCATTGATTGAAGTGGTTTCTCATTGCCTTGCAAAACATTGATTTTAAAACTCACATGCCTTCCGCTGGTTACAAACCACGAACTGCTTCTGGGCGACACATCTGTCGTTACCGTCATTTAGAAATAACGGTGTAATTCTCTGTGGCGTAAAATGTCGGATGTTGTATCAAACGTGAGCTGGCCCTGATTCATCTAGCTAGATAATTGCAACTAACGCGGACAATTTCTGAATTGGAATTTTACGCGAAATACAAGAATGTAAGGTGCAGGAGAATGAAATAAACTTGAAACGAAAATGGGATATAATATGTAAGGTTTGTGTGTAAAATGATCCCAAGGGCTTCAGAGAGTGTATTCAGAACAGGAGCTTTGGCCATGTTGTTTTGAGATAGGATTGCCCTTCAGTTTTGGTGATATTGTTTGACTCTAGCAACCTCGACACGCTCATAAGCTGATTGGCAGGTGAACACAGAGCAAGGACAAAAAATAACAAGAACAGTAACGGGCACGCGATTCAGAAACAATATGAACTGATGAACAGGAATACATTCGTGCCCGCGTAACAAAGCAGGGGGAACAAAACTTGGGGACGCGACTCATACCATTGCACGTTCATTCTATCATCGAATCAATGGTGTCTCATTTTCACCTGCTTTGTTTTACGTGAGCTGTGAAAGCAAGCACACTAGTCTCCCTTACGTGAGTATCGTCATTTATGAAGTATTTACTAGTCTGAAATCAAATTACTTAAAATATGTTTATGAAGTTTGTTTTTATTCTGACATTTTAAACCGTCTACCTTGTTGCCCTACCGTTTTCGATATTAGCGAGATCGGATTCAGCTTTTGTCTGTAGGAGAATTCTAGCGTCCAACTGCTCTGATCTGTAGTTTTCCGTACTTTTTTCGCTCAATACCAGGCGAGTGTCGGATTTGTTTCCTAACAAACGGGTCTCCCGCGAAGTTTCCTTCCTCTTCATTGTCCTAACTTCACCCCTTGGGTACACACACATTTGCATGCACTGCACTACCTCACATGTCGTCAAACCAAAGCTTGTCCCGGCTGTGGCGGTATCTCTGGTGGTTGATACCTGGTTGGGGAAAACCCCGAAAGCCGGTCGTGTGTGTAGGTCGACGCTGGAACTTGCTATTCAGTGGGGAAAGATCTCCGCCACCTCCCGCGATAAAATGTGCACCACACGTACGGACGAATGACCTTGTCAGTTGACACAATCAGAAACACTAAACAATCAATCGACCGGCTACATACCGAACGAAGTGCGTCTTTTGTGCTTCATGAGACCGTCACAAAGCGGCTCCATCCACTCTCGGTCTTGCTTGTATCGCAGTGATACTGTGCACGAAAAGGTTCGCGTCAGTGTGGAGGAACACACTCCCATCGCCGCAGATAAGAAACAACCTCGGAGTCTTTCCGGGAACGCGCGGGAGAAAAAATTGGAAACGGCTGTCTAAAATTGGTGTTGCCATCGGAGCAATTCCCGGCTGTGCACGCGCGAAAAACTTACGCGAATTCAGACGACTCTAATTTGTAAGATGGACGGAAGGAGGATATGAGAAGAGGATGTTTTGTGTAACATGTTTCCCTCCAGAACATTTTCCGCAGACGCGAAGTAAAAGCAACGAGAAAAATCTCAACGATGGGCGCTATCTCCCACCCTGTTCAGTATTTTGGCGACGTTGGAGTGGAGTTTATTTTGTAGATTTTAGGGATGTTTAAATCCTCGGGGAGGAAATGTGTGCTCGACCGGGCGACACCAAAATACCATGAATTAAGTGGATCATGGCATGAAGAGAGTGATCGCTGGGATTCGTTCAGTGGGGATCCGCCTGGCGGCGGGTAAAGAGTTGGGAGCGAGTGCTTCCGATACCGAGCTTAGCGTTGCTCCGACGGAGGATTAGCAGTAACCCTCTGCCCCTGGCGGCGGCCGGCATGGGTGTGGGTCCACAGCAGGGAGTCTGGCGGACGGGCGGTGGGCGGGTTTTGGGGGAGAGAGGAGAAGCGTAGTACCAGGGAGGTGGAAGAGGAATCATCGAAGAGCGAACACACTCTTGGCTCTCAAACCAGACAGACTGCGGCTGTGGAGATTCGGTGAGGACGGAGCTGTCAGAGAAGAGAGGTGAGAGGAAGCGCGGTGGCGAAGGGTCGAGCGGCGCCCGCTCTGAACATCCCGTACCTCCCAAACCCGTTTGATCTGTGAATAAATGGCAGTAGAAGGAGAGCGACGAGAGGAAGAGGAATAAAAACTAACCCTGTCGAGAAAAAGTATAGACAAAGTCCAGGCGTTCGAAGCAGTAGGTTAATAGGAAATGTGAGGCCGAATGAGCATGGTCAATATTGCCGATGATAGAATTGTGTTTTAAGATTCGTCAAAGTATTCGTCATTGTAATATATAATGCCAGACGACTTCAAATTATTCACAAAGCCACAAGTATATAAAATGCCGCTGGTCGAGAAAACTGATATGTTATTATCGTAAATGCGTCCTGAGTTTCGCATACTCCAACAACTGAAAAATCAAATTCAATAACTTGCAGTGTATTCACAAGGAATAATGCATATCGAGGCATGAAAGCGCAGGGAGGACACACGAAAATCAGGTTAATGAGAAATAACGCAACGTGAAGGCTGAAAGCGAGGAAAGTTTTCACAAGAAAATAGCGAGGCAGAAAGAAAACGACCGGTTACAAGGAGAGGAGGAGATGATAACAAGGAGGGAATGTGAGAAACTAGCATCGTGAAGGATAAGATACAGGCGGAGAACTAAGAAGAATATATGGCAGACCAAGAGAAATGAGAGGACTGGTAGGAAAGAAGCGGGAACAGGAGGCCAGGCTGGACGGGGGCTTGGGATGCTCGACGTGATCCAATGGGGCCAGGGCGCGAGCTGATCTGTGCGCGCGCGCGCGCGCCAACTGCCGCTGGAGTACGCGCCCCCGTCCCTCTGCCTGCCACCCCCCCCTTGTTATCCCCCGCCCGCCCCCACCCCGCTCCCGCACGCAGCCTGCGGCTGGCGGGTGCGTGTGTCGCGAGGTGACAGCTTGTCGGGAGCACAGTTCGCCCTTCGTTACATTACTGGCGCTCATGGCGTTATCTAGAATTTGAATTGCGTTGTCTGCAGTATTCACATGAGTTGATAGTACGTGTACCTGTGCCTGATGGTGCTGAACTCTGCTTGTAGTGGAGATATGGCATATGTGGATAATCACTGTGCAATCGCAAGATTAATTTGGGAATTACGAATAAACTTAATTTTGGTTTCATCGTTTATTTTTAATGTGACACCATTGGCGAAATCTGTAGAAATGTTTGATGTACAAAGATTTATAGTATTCATAATCATCATTTTTGCATATAATTAATTATTTTAATTGACTAAATTCTATCCATTTCTATGAAATACTTGGTAATTTATCCCCTTCTTTTATGTACATTGTAAAATACGTAAATTGTTCAGGAATCGCTTCCTCCATGCGCTCTGGGATCATTACTTCGTGTAATTTAAAAGGCATTTTGAGGATTGTCAAGGAATATTATTTTGAAATCTGCGACATTGAACTATTTCCCGTGCTTAATTAAGCGAATACTAAACATTCATGATGGAATAGTCGTAAATTCTTCTGCATATTCAGTAACGATACTTAAATGCTAACAAAACTAATGACACGTTTTTGAGTAATTTCAATATAATATAAATATTTTTCGAAAGAAGGTATTTGACAGGAGGAGTTTCAATTAATGAAAGTGTACGTCTTTCTATTTACACGGCTTAAAAATGTATAACATTTTGATAACATTGACTATGGGATGTCTAAGTTAATAAAGTCTAAGAATAATGGAATATTCATTATCCACAAGAGAAATTGGGGATGGTCAGGAGCACGTATTCCGTAAACTGAATAGAAATCACATGCTTCTGTAGGCGAACGACGAGATCGTATTGATTAAGGAATCTGCACAAGTTTCAGAACTCTTTTTATTGAATTACTGTATTTTATTTTCAGTATATGGCTGTTAAGTAAAATTATATGTAGTCCGTCCAATCCTCTTGATGCCTTTCATTGTATACGACACAATAGCTGGAGGCTTCTGGAATGTTCCAAACGTCAGAGGCTTTGCTTGCCGCGGGTCCGCGTGACGCCAGATCACGTCGGGCGAGCCTCACGCATTTCCGGTCCGCGTCGGAGCATGATGCGTACTGCATAATCCGGCTGTGGTTCCTGGCGCGGCCGCCTGACCGTCTGCTCGTACCTCTCCCTCTCGCTTCGTCGCTCCTTTCTTCCGCATCCCCGCTTCGACGTTGGTTGCTCACGAATTTCGCATTTCAGCAGGTGGAGCGCGGCCAGCCCTTGCTGCTAGTGACTCGCACTTTCCCACGTTTCCTTCATATTGTCGTCTTCTTCTGTTCGCATTTCCTTTTCCTGATTCTTGGCGACCAATCATGGAGAACTGATAATGGGATATGTTGTGCGATTCTGTGATGAAGTATGATTTAGTGAGGGAGCTAGTATTGATTCTGAGTACGTCGACTACGGAAGTCATTAGCCACGTAAGTGTAGTGAGTGTTATATTTCGAGAGATGGCGGTGTTCCTTACCCGCTAGAACGTGAGATCCAGCGCGACCTACACGTCTGTTAGGTGTTTCCTCCCTCCAGGTATATTTCCCAGCAGACCAAGTTCTGAGCTGTCGACTGGACTCTCCAGACATGTTATTGTATTATCCACGTAAGTGTGTGTATGTAAGGGGAGAGGAGCAGGATAGAAAGACGAAGAAATTATAATGCACGGCCCATAGCCTGTTTCCTAAGGTTCTGCGCCAGTCTTGTGGAATTTATCAGAGAAATTTGGGAAAGCTACCGCTCTCGGAGCAGCCTCTTACTAGAATTTCCCTTCAGATAGCGATTAAATTCAATCCAGTTGTCTCTGCTCTTGTGTCCAAAATTTGCCACCGTAGGATCTCGAACACTAGAACCTCGCAGAACCGCTCTACAATAACGAGATTTAAACATCTATGCCTAACGCATGATACGAACCCACAAGAGCGGTTTTCCAGATTTTCTGTTCATTCGAGCTGGATAAAAGTGTGTTTCACTGAGGCGAAATCTACCTTGGTTCACAAAGATGTCGATGTTTGCAACTTAAATGCATTATGTTGAGAGGAAAAAGTTGAGAAAAAATTCTCATTTCGGTGATTTCGGTTAAATAAATGTGGCGAGCGAAACTAAAGGAACACGCAGATCCTACAGTGGTCAATATACATACCTTATTTAGAATGCGAGGATTTCCTCGCATTTTACAGTTTCCTCTGTCAATTGCTGTTGCTCTCGTTCTTTTCAGCGCTCGCTATTTGCCCTACAATACCATTATCGTCATAATGGCGTCTTAGCATGTTGCTTCATCAAGATAAGCTATATCGGGCCGCTTAGTTACTGCTGAGCAATGAGCGGTGATTGCTGTGTGACACAATACCTCGGCCTCCTTTGTTCTCAGTTACTCTTTTCAGTTTGAACTTATCGCGTGGAATTTGTTTTTTCTGCAACTCTCGCCTCCTTCGGAGGTAGCCTGGATACTGGGCTGGTAGTCAGTCATCATCGAAAGAGGGCAGTCTCCGTAGAGGATCTTCTGAATATTGATTTTTGTACTAGAATCCGATACAAATTGACAGTTTTATCTGAAGAATGTCTAATACATTTTTCGCCAAATTTAAATTTATCAGATTATAATGTGTTTTCATTCTTTGTGTTCTGAGGTATCGCTACAAGAATAACGAACTTGTTTCTTATTTTTGTAATAATAATAGAAATAATAATAACATTAGCAACAACAATAACAACACCACATGGAGTATATGCCCTTGCCGTTTGTCATTGAGCTTAAGTTCCCGTGTCCTGAGAGCTAAGTCTACAGTAGCGAAGTTGCTGGCGTGCCTCCTTTGGCGAATATGTTGATAGTGAGGGTTCAGATGAAGAAGTTCTTCAAAGGAGACCCTCATCGGTATTTTTCGAGGACGAGGAGAATGTATAATGATGATCGCATAAGAGACACCATGAATAACCTAACCACCTTCTGTCACGTCGCGGGCCACTTCATCCAGCGTCTCTCTCCATGATCAAGGAGCCATGAACAATTAGCGTTCCTGTGCGTGATCTAGGCTGTCCGGGAGACGCCGCGTCGAAGGTGGTGTTGCCGACGTTTCGACCATCCTGTCGTGTTGTGTTGCAATCCGGCTTTGTGAAATTTGTCAGGTGCATGCTTGGAAAAACTACTAATTGACGCTTTTAACCATCTTGTAAGGATATCGCTAATCGTTTGGTTTGTACGCAAAAAATAATTGAATTCTTGAGAATTCATAAACCCCAAAATACGATCTATTTTGGCCATTAATGGAAAATGGAAAACACACAGAAAATGTGGGATTTCTAATCAAAAGGCATAAAGCATTATGCTTTGTCGTGTTCCATCTGGCCAAAGTACTTTAATATTTTTAAATGAAGTTGATTGTGGTGGTGATGATGACTATAGAATAATCATTGACAAAAATTATACACTTAAGTAGACCTAAGAAATCCAGGAAAGAAAAAGTACACATTGGAAGCTGAAAATTTTGTGGTTATTCATTGGAACTGTTAAGAGTTTCCAGGGTTGGCAGTATCTGCAGAAGGAGGTGGGGGCTTCTGTTGACTTTATGGATCGTACCAGAAAGTTTTGAAAGAGGCCGAGGGAAAAAGACAACTTGTTTTATAAATGGACCGATATTAAGAAAATAATTGAGCCCTCAAGTTCTGTTAAAAGAAATGTTTTACTTGTCAACAATGTATCAGATGTATGATTTTACGTAAAAAGTCAAGAAATGAAAAACTTGTTTTATAATACGTCAAGATAGTTTTAAATATATTTCCGTTTCGAACTTGAATTTTCTTTATGAATCGATGACATTCATTGGTCTAAACTCTAAAAATTAAATCTAGAGAATGAAAGTAGGCTAAACTAACCCCAACTTAAGGGTAACATTGGCCTAGAATATTTTTTAAATATAACTTCGACCGAAAAACCATTCCATTCTTTGCTCATGCAAAATATACTCGTAGATAGAATCTAATTGTAGAAAATTAGTTCCAGAATTTAAAATTAACAATAATAGAGATAATTTTCGGAGACTGATTGTGTAATTTTATAAAAGTTGGCTGAAGTAGTAGGCGTTTATGGTAAACATGTTATTGTTTCACAGTGTAAATATTATATTACTTAATATCGTTATTATAGTCGTGAAAAAGCCTTTAGCAAAAGAAACTAGTGGTGCTCCAAATGGCACAAAGTTTCCCGTGTTAGCTTTCTATTGCCTTTGGTCTCGGTTAGCTATTCGAACTTGCCACATATTCTTGCCTGCTGCTATCTATCGCCGCCCAAAGTAAATTTTTTGACATATTTTAATTTTTTCTGTTTCCTTGTATAGGGATATATTATTTTCAGATAATCAAAGAAAAATTTGGGGCCGTTTTTTGGAAACAAGAACTGGCGTCTCAGCGCTACTGTAAATTCGAAATTTGAAGCTCTTTTTCACAGAAATTTTTGAGTCTTCGAAAATCTTAATTTGAAGGTATTTTAAGTATTTTAACTGAGAAATACAATATTGTTTACATATTCCTGGGAGTGTGCATATCAATGGCGGGAAAGATCGTTCTTAAAATTTACATTTGTGTATTTTTTTTTAATACACCGAGTTTAACTTAACGTCATATTAAAGAAGGCAATTACCACTATCCGTTCGAAATATTTGAAGCACAAATTTCAATAAAAACAAAAGAATAGATCAATTTGGGGTTTATGCCATCTTGTAGAGCACATTTAGCACTATCCCTACCAAAAGTTTCAAGAAAAATTTGTGAGCTCTTTTTGAGAAAATCTTGTTTTTATATTTTTTATATTGCACATATTGCACGCAATATTGCGCGACAACTACTTAAATTTTCAAAAAATGTTTATGCCATTATTGAAAGAACTCATTATGGAGGACAAATTTTATTTTAAAGGAAAAATCTCTATCTTCAATTTTGTGGTTGTAGAAAGAGTTACGAAAAATTTTGAAATTTTCGAAAATTCAGTGTTAAACCTGAAAATCGGACCAACGCTATCTTTATAACTGAATTTTATTCTATTGTTACAAGAAATGTAAAGAAAACATTTTGCGCTGTTTTTGAGAAAATTTTGAAAATGTCCTTGGAACTTCATGTAAAGTACCCCCAAAGTTTAAAGTTTTTTTTTCTTCTCCAAAATCTCAAAGATTCGACTTGAGCCAGATCGATACGAGTTCACAAACACCAGAAGGATGGACGGACGTTTTGAAATAAAAACTCTTTCGATATCAGAGGACCCTAAAACAGTATTTCCGTCGAAATCCCGAAATCAATTTTCCGCAGCATTATATGACGTTCCCTGTACTACGTATATACGTATACGTATTCGTATACGTGAAAGTATGAATCGGATTAAAGTACAGGGTGGACGTGTCCCTCCTTTTCCCTGAGCCAAAGCCGCTGCGCAGTACGCAGTACAAAACTGCCTCAGTAAACTTAGAAGTACTAATGATACATGTGAAATATAAGCAGAACTGTTTTTCATACACAAAAGTTTGATGTATTGCCCTAATAATTATAATACAGTATTTCATTAATGTTTGTGCGCCGAAATGATTAGTTCAGGAAATTATGTTTATAGTATCAACGAGTTGTAAAACTTTATAACACCTCAATTATTTCTAAGTACTTAATACGTTCGATGTAATTAAAGTTTTGAACTAATGGAATAATTGTGTGATTCAGAGCGTGAACATTCTGGGATTAACAATTGGCAGAAATATGCTAAAGCTACAAAAGAAGGAAACAAGTAATTGAACTAAGAATCATTATAACTGTATTTTACTTTATTGTTACAAGACATTTAATGAAAAAAATTGTTGCTGTTTTGGAACATGAGGATTTTCTAAAATTATGATCACTTTTATCTGTCAGCTCGTATTTAGTTTAATGGGAGTAATGTAATTAGAGTAATATTTTTCTGATTGTCAATAGCAGAGTATAGAATTCCACTCGCGGGAAAGGTGGTTCCAGAATATTATCTAATGAAGTATACAAATTACAGCTTCATAAAATGAAAAGTGTAATAAACCTAAAAAACATTAAAATTAGAAATAAAAATATAGGAAGCCTCTTTACCTAAGTCAAAGAAGGTTCAAAGGCCGCTAACGTGTTCTCCAGGAGCATCCCCGCGCACGGAGCTGAGGGTGAACGGTCCTGGGAATGAACTGCGCGGACATGTTGGCATGGGCAATCCAGGGGGAAAACGCTTTTTCCTATGCTGTGTGATCCATTCTAATGGTCGTGTTGTTTTCTTTCTTTTGCAGGCAGGTACTTTCTATGCTGAGCGCGTCGGCTGCATGCTGCGGACGCTTCCTCTCTTGACGGTGAGTGCGGAAGCGAGTCAACTGTAACGGCTTATATTTAAACGACTAACGGAATGTCAGTGATGTTTGGTTTTGAAATGATTAAAATAAATTCATCGTAATGTAATACATAGCAATGTAAGGCATAGCCAAATCAACAAATTGTATTCTTACACAACGTAAAACATATCACTTCATAATATTAATAAATGGTCATGCTCAAATATATTTTTAAGATAACTTTTAATCGGGCTCGAAGACCTTGATTGATACTGTAGCTATTTCCACATATGGCCTAGATATGTGGTCTTAATTAGCAATGAAGGTTAGAACATTTTCAGTTTTTGTCCCAAAAACTGTGACAATCCTGATTCTTCATCCATTTTAGCATTGTTCGAAAGATAAAATATTCATTATAGATCTTTCTTCACAATCTAAATAAGTATACTGTTTTGCAAAGATTTGGATTTACAAGTCTTCTATAGTAATTGTTAACGAGAATGGTTTACCTTTTTCATATTCCTTTACCATGTTGCGAACTTCTTGATTACACTTTAGTTGACTACTGGAAATAGTGGTGTTCCAATCGAGTGCCAGCAAGATGATGTTGCTGGTATTTTTCTTACTTTTTTTAATACTTTTTTTAATACTTACTTTTTTAAGAAAAAGGCTTTTTTTATGCAGAAATTATTTTTCGATATGAACGATGAGTCGTTTTTTAGTATTCGCGTCTAGACGTTGGTGAAAGTGTCTACTTTAATATGCTATCGGTTATTTGATGAATAATTATGTTGACCATGATTATTTTCCTGTTAGATTCTGTATTCCATTACATTGACATTTCGATCTTGAACTGAGCGCCTTTTTCAAATAGATGGACCTAGAAACGTTGGACTATGTATGTATTGTATGTATGCGTGTATGTGTGTGTATTTATGCATCATGTATTTGGCATTTGGGGTCGGATCAATCAGAATTTTGCCAGTTAGTGATGTTCCCAGGTCTGGACCGTGTTTTTGTTTTATCCACACTTGTGGGTAAGAGAGAAATGTGGCGAACATGACATATTCCCATCACCGTACCTGGCATATTTGGCCTGTCTAACTTATCTTTCGTCACAAACCTATAGAAACTGATTCGATTAGTATTACAAAACAACAGGTTAATTTTTCCCCAGGCAGAAATCGAACCGGGGACCGTCTCACATAAAGCTAGTTCGCTGTTCATGAGCCACCTGGAATCATGTAATCTATATGAAAATAAAAGGGTGCGTGTGTGTGTGTGTCGCACATACACACAAAATCTACGCCATAGATTTCGCTGAAATTTTCACACTTGGGTATTATTAGTAATGGGAGTTTTTAAAGTGGTTGGAAATAAATCAGATATGTGGGGGCGTTGTTGTTGATTTATTCGTTATGACCACTCAAGTTCCCCTGAACCTAATGCACCCCGCCGTGCAGTCAAGGATTAAGCGCATCTTTAGTGTATACAAGTATTCTGCCCCTGTGATTGTGAAATATCAACCGAAATTATTAAAATTTCTTTTTATTACTCAAATTTCTCCAAGAGGGTGTCATTGCGAACGCACGCCTAAATTTCAGGGAAGTGTTTTAATAGGATACTTGACAACTACTATATCCAAGCCAGGACATAGAACAAACTTATACTTGCGAGAAAGTCTTTCA
This sequence comes from Gryllus bimaculatus, assembly GCA_017312745.1. Lineage (NCBI taxonomy): Eukaryota > Metazoa > Arthropoda > Insecta > Orthoptera > Gryllidae > Gryllus > Gryllus bimaculatus. Next base: position 3,748,855 of record BOPP01000079.1, on the reverse strand, counting down.
TGTATTAGAATTTTTGCACAGCATTGTGTAAAACGTGATTAACAATCACGTGACCAGTTGTGTGTGATGTGTAAGTCACTGCAATAGCGAAGCATTGCCAGGTCCACTAGTTTTGAAAATAGTCTAAAACTAAATTCTCTTGCTAAAGTTTAAATTAAAAATTTTTGTTTTGGTAGCCATGGTATGGGTGTGTTTTGGAAGAGAAAAGGAGTTAACTCGGTTTTACGACGTGAACTTTGTGATTTTGAAGAATTAATTTTATTTTCCCATTTTTCAGCTCACTTTGAAATTTTAATTATGCAATTTTGTAATTGATCGTGTGTGCATAAGATATCATTGTCATATGTGAAAATTGCCTTGTCATCAGCAAATAATGCTATTTTTGAGGCGTCTGGTTAAGGAATTATAAATCAAATAATCAATAAGAATCATACTGAGAGGGGAGAGAAGCAAGATCCTCGAGGGACCCTTGCGTTTATTGATTTCACTTTACTGCTTCTTAATTGTAGGGGGCCATAGGAATTTACTGTCTCGGTGAATTTGCTTGATTTCTTTTTGAACTTATTAACTTTGTAGACCTGTAACTTATGATCATTTATTTTTGAAATTGTATTTCGATTTATGTTAATGTCTGGTCTTCGTGTGGTTTCCCATAGGCGTCTAAACTTATGTTTACGTATAATTAAATTTAGTATTCTGAGAATGAATATGTCAGTTTTTTGTAATTATTACTCTGTTGATGTTTTTATTGTGTTTGTTTAGTCTCTGTAATAGTATTTGGTTGTCTAAATCTGCAGTAGTTTCAGTGTTTTTAGGAAAGATATGATTTAATTGCATTTGTTTTTGTACATTTTTGCCAGCTCATAAGAAGGCAGCTCTGACAGTCTTCCCTTACCTTTCATATTGATACCAAGGTTTTGAACTGTGAGTAGTACTAGGGAATTCGGACGTCAAGAAAACTTGCGCGAATAGTCTATTCCTTTTTAGCTTCTTTATTCTTTTAATTTTTGTTTTGTCATCGTTGCAGCTCGCATATTTTCATAGACTTTTTCTATAGACAAGACTAGAGATTTTTACTACAGTTTTAGCCTTTTTTCGCATCCCAAAAGTTTTCTCGATTTCTAATTAGCTCTTATCTTGATATTTTCATTTGTAAAGCATTGTTTTATTAGATGACATTAGACACTTGATGTCTTGCTTGAGAAATGGCAGCCACCTTTGGCAGCGTGACTATTGTTTCTTCGGATATAGTACTCCCCTCTGTTGACCTACTCGCGGGTCCAGTAATTTCTCATGACGTACATCTTAAATATGTAAATGCATCGACAAGGACTGGCAATTAGTGTACAATGGACTCGAGAGTTTTAACTATACTATAGCGCTCAACTAATGCTATGCATACACAGTGCGCTCTTTCTTCCTCCCACTCGCCTTCTTTCATACTGAGGAGGTTGCGGGCTGCAAACAAAACGCCCGTTGGAATTTTCCGCGAGAATGCTCTCTTGGCGACTTCGAAAAGACAGACTACTACGTCGGAGCGACTGCGTCTGCGGAGGAGAAATGGGAAAACAATAAATGTGGTAAAATGTGGGGGAACGGTGAAGAGGGTGCAGGCATCGCAATGAATGATTCACTTTTGCACGGGAGAGGTACGGCTGTGAATAGCTTCAAACGATCCCCAAGAATTAATTTCAAACCGTGAGATAACTTGCAGAAACGATACGTTTCAGAAAACGTAAAATGAAAATGTTTTGTTATGTCTCAAACATTTTGTAAATGTTCAAATGTCTTCTTCTTCTTCTTGTTCTTCTTGTTGTTCTTGTTCTTCTTCTTCTTGTTCTTCTTTATCATCATCATCTTCTTCTTCTTCTTCTTCTTCTTCTTCTTCTTCTTCTTCTTCTTCTTCTTCTTCTTCTTCTTCTTGGGACGGGATACAAATAAGGTTGGTGATAATCCCGCCGCGCCAACTGTACTGTCAATAAAGTAGGCAACCTTTACTGCCGGCTTGCTGCAATGATAATAGTCTTGGAAGACAGAGGACAATGACAATGCTCTGAAATAGGTGGCAGTGATATGATCTTTCGAAAACGACAATAGTGAACGCACTGAAATCCGAAACTATCCCAACAGCTATCCCGACAGTTTCGACCTGAAGAGTGAAGGCGTCGCACCGCGACGAGGTCGAGGATGCTATCCGACGCCGAATGTGATGGCTCCGTGCGGGTGGTTGGAATGACAGTAGCGGCGACGGCTTCGAGACGGCGGCGGCGGCAGGGGCAGGGGCTGGGCTGCGGCGGTGCCGAGGGTGGTGGCAGCGGCGGCAAAGCCGAAGTCGACTGGAGCGAGTCGCATTGCGGAGCGTCGGAAGATAGATCGTTATTTCACGAACAGCGGGGTGCGGGCGCCGCGCCCGGGACCCCTTTCTTGGCACCGCTCCGCACCGCGCCACGCCGTTCTGCGTCTGGACGGACGGGCTGGCGGGCGTGACGCAGCCGGCGCCTGGCCGACGAGGACGGCGGCGGCGCCCGCCCTACCGACGCCCCCGCCCCCTCGCCATCGCGGCACGTGGAGCAAGCACGTGCCTCCGCGCCGAGCCCATCGTCCACCCCCCACGCGCCGTTCTCGTCGTCGTCGTCGTCGTCCCCAGCGCCCGCCGGGGCCTATCTGCCGGTGGCAGGTGTCTAAAGAGCGAAGAAACTCGAACCGATTGCGAGGTTTGGGGCTGTGTTGGACAGGTGGTTGAACGAGCGAGAGATTCTGCATGGGAAAGACGTTTTAAGCCTAACGTCAGCGAGATCGTTACGGCACGGACGGACTGTGCGGTCGGGTTCTTTTAAAAGTCGATTTCTTTGTTTCCCGTACGGGTGTGCGCAGTACGCCGTCACGTTCGGGACTGGACGACACGGGACGAGGCGATCCGCCCCTTCAGCCGTGAGCAGAAGCGAGCTCGAAGGAAAGATCTTTCGGACTTTCGAAATGCGGTGTCGTGGCGTGGCGTCGTGTCGTGTCGTGTCGTGCCGTGGCGTCGTGTCGTGTCGTGTCGTGTCGTACCGTGCCATGCCTGGTGGAGCTGGGACGCACATTTCGCACTTTCCGTTTTGTGGAGCGACCATTTGTGTGTCCAATTTAATTATATTGGTCCCGAATTATCCGTAGCTGTACAACTGATCTCGCCTCCAATAAACCAATGGCCATTTGTTTGGATAATAAACTACGAAGTTTTATGAAAACGCTAACATTTATAACATTTATTATAGTACTTTTATGTATTTACTCCGTAAATAGTAATGGAAGAAAGTTCATTGTCTTGGAAACTGTATGGTAGTAAAGACTTATACTCTATGCGCAGATATTTGAAAAATGAAACATTTTTCTTACACCAATACATTATTGTTTACATATATATATATA
>BOPP01000079.1:3723111-3745371 GCA_017312745.1 Gryllus bimaculatus | reverse complement strand
TATATATATTGGAATTTTTTGCCTAGACGAATCTACAATAAAGTATTGCCTCACACCCAATGTTTATTTTCTACTTTCCTGAATTTGTTTTGATTTTTCTCTTTTTTAACTATGCTGGAAATAAGTATTTTTTACATAAAGTGTGGTATTCATTTGACTCAAATTGCTACCTCTCCTATCACATTCCCTCTAAAATTTGTCTTCTCCTTGTGTAGTTAGTTACTTGTTCAAAATACTAAATACAACTTGTTCACCACAAGACATGAAATCGAGAGGTTCATGACATCCAGTATTTCAACTTCAACGAGGTCTGGATATAAAATGCGAAATTTCCAGTTCGTCAATTTCCTTCCGTTTAAATATTCAATCACGAAACACAGGATCGTTCTTCGACTCCTTGAAACATATTCTCTTAAAACTGAACATACCATAATATCTTCAGTTAACATTATGTAGCCGTCGCGTACATTGTAAGGCACGGCGCCAAAAGTGCGAAACAAATGTTCGTACCGTCAAGTCCCGTCCGTCCAGTCCAAGTCAAGTACAATCTACCCAAACACTGCGGTCCGTCCAGAACGCGCATCGTTTAATCTGCACACTGAGGAAGTTTCTTCTGGTCCGCGCAGGAGTGGATGCGTCATATTAATAACAGCCACATGATCAATTTGGTGGCTTTAAATGTTCGTAACGTTTTCGGTGAACAATTCGATGGGTGAACTATTTTAGTAAATAATAATAAAAAATTATTATTATTATTATTATTAGTATTAGTATTAGTATTAGTATTATTACGTGTATAACAACACATTTACAACGAATGACCATAGAAACACATGTTTAAGCCATGTCCCAAAATACCTACTTCAATGCAAATGCTATATTTGCATGCAATGCTGTATTTGCCAATCGAAAGGCCTCAAAACTACAGTTCAAATTTACGACCTATAATTAAATTTCGTTAGCATAGATTTTCAAATGTATTTTGGGATGTTCGAATAATTGCTTATTTATTTATCCTAAAAAGTCATTTACATTTTACTTATTGAGGTTATTCCTAGGATTATTCTATAATTTTAGTTTAAAATATACATGAAATCAATCCTTTCTAAAATTATGTGCCAAGTTAACATGGTAAAATTCTATGCCAAATGGATAGTATTTCAACGTTCGCATCCCGCTAGGGTAGACAGTGCTCGCTCTAAAGCGTAATTTTCACTACGTTAGGTAGGTGGCAGACACTTGCCACGAAAGCAACTGGCGTCGTGGGAAAACCTGGGGCAGCGCAGAAGACAGTTCGTTGGACAGCGGACCATCCGGTCTCACTTGCCGGGCGCGCTTCAAGTTTTAAGACAATACGTACCGAGGACAGTCAACAGCCGCAGCGGAAATGCGCTACGTCGTCCAAACGACGGTCGTGTGCTCGTGATGAGTGGTACTGATTTGATTGAATAGTGATTTGCTGCGCGTCAACTACTAAGGTCATTGGTCCCGGAAGTGTAGTGCATGCTTTTATCGCGTGAGGTGGCGATCTTCCTCCGCAGAATGGCGAGATCCGGCGCCGTCCTCAACGTCGGCCTGCAGATATTTTCCCTAACCAGGTATCCTAGTAGAGAAACACCGCCCCAGCCGGAAAAACGCTAAGCTCCCGACCGGTATTGCGTTTTCATTTCATTGTGTGTGGTTTCCAAGTATCGGATTAGTTTCTTAAAAATATTATTTTACTGGCAATTACTAGACTCCTATTTTTTATAATACTGTTGCAGCAAATCTCATCGAGATAGGGTATATTTAGTTTTCGCGGTTTGAATTGATAAAAAGAAAATATATTTTCTGGGTGAACAGTTTTCACTCTAAAAAATGACGCTCGGAAGGAAAGTGCAAAAATACGCGGAGAGAACATTTTAAATATCGCTAATCAGAACTGTGATTCATTAAAAGAGAAAATAAAATCAATAAGGAGGGTATGACATCATGTATTAAGTTTGCTGTCAGTGGTAAACAAGTGAATATACTGCATAATTGTTTTGACTGCAGACCATTATGTGCATATTTTTGTTTATTATATAATCATAAATTTATGAACTTTCGCGATCGTGAGTGCTTAACGTCTCGTAACCGCGCGCGGCGCCCTTCTCTTTCCCGTCGCGGGCAGAGCCAGAACAGCGCATTGTTAAGTGCAGCTTACCTGTCCTCGCGCGTTTCCACGAGTCCAGTTCTTTGAAGACAATAAAGAAGACAGCAGCTATCTTGGGAACTGTCGGCCACCTAGCTGTCGTCGTGCAAACAGTGCTTAAAGCGAAGGACTGGCGGGTAAAGGAGCATCACAAATTCTGTGAAAATGAAGGGCAATCTCGTACATTACGCAACCAGTATTGCAGATTTGGAAAAGGCATTTCGTGGTGACCATACGTTGCGCCTGTTTTCGGGTCGACGCTCCGGCGGACAGTTGGCATGCTTGGCGCGGCTCTAGTTCTTTCGTATCGGTGGCCTGGCGCCCGTTCGGCCGCGCGATCTCCCTCCGTGGAGCACGCAACCCACGTTCATTTGGCTTTTTTTGTCACGCACGTGCAGGTTTGTGGTAAGAAATCTCTAAAATAATGCTGCCGCGACGCCTATGATTTATGAATAAAAATGCGCTGTATGATTGAAGTTTCATGTTTTTTCGTATCAGTTCCTCAGGCGATTGATTTTCGTCTGTGGTCGTACGTGTTGCACACACGAAGAGATCTACTTGAATTAATTTATTCGAATAATCCATGCGATGAAACTGATTTCGTACTTTTTGTCATACTACTCATCTATTGAACATGTACACTAGGGTATTGGTGAGTGATATTATACCAAAGAAATATTATTTCATTGAGTTGTTTACAAATTTCATATTTCATTAAAACCAATATACCTCCCGATTTCATAGTTTTTATTCTGTGAAGAATCTTAATGATATAATCTGGGGAAATCTGCAGACCTCGTATATCAGTAATCGACCTCTGCGGCTCAGGAGGGCAATTTAGGAACCTTGTATGTTCGAAACAATTTATAAAGTGAGATTAGGAAACTCGTGTATCTGTCCATTTTGGTCAATAGATTTTGTATTACTGTGTTCTAACACGCTAATTAGTACATTCTGATGGTAATGGAAATGTAACGATTTTGGTGGTACATACCTGTCTTGTTCATCTTTGTAAAGTTTAGGAAGCAAGTATGGTTTCTTCTAAACATGTGATGTCGCTGGTTATATCAATGTCGACGCGAGACGCGAGAGTACACAAGTTTTAAGTTTGAATTGTAACATTACATTAGCTAGATATAAGAAACAACCCGCATTACCGCCCTCTCTCTCTCTTTCTTTCTTTCTTTCTTTCTTTCTTTCTTTCTTTCTTTCTTTCTTTCTTTCTCTCTCTCTTTCTTTCTTTCTCTCTCTCTCTTTCTTTCTCTCTCTCTCTTTCTTTCTCTCTCTTTCCTTCTCTCTTTCTTTCTCTCTTTCTTTCGCTCTCTTTCCTTCTCTCTTTCTTTCTCTCTCTCTCTTTCTCTCTCTCTTTCCTTTTTTCAGTAGAAATCGAAACTGTTGCTTTGTTTTGGGATTCTCTCACTTCCTAGAAGTTTAACCAAACAATAGACTCCTCTTACATTGCCAGTGAATGCATAGTTTCCTTTTAATTTCTGTGAGCATTGGAAATTAGTTATGTAAGTAAATATGTAGTAATTATTATGAAATGCGTGTATATATGTAAAGGTATAACTTTTGTCTTGCCTTATCCTTTCTTGTTATGGTTAGATAGAAATCTAAAGATTGTGTATAATGTGTACTGAATGCAACTAGATAGAGTTAAAATTGTCACTGTCTAGAAAGAGTTAAAAATTGGTAAGTTTGTTAATTATTTAGTAGTTTACTACTGTTTCATGGAATAATTGCATTGTGCAGAGGGCTGAAAAAACAAATTCCATGTTGAACACTTATCTTTTATAATGTGGAATGACTTTTATGATTACCTTTCTTGAAAATTCCTCATAATTTCTAATATAAATACTCTTTAAGAACACAATTCTCATTAACGTAAATGCAGTGTATTACCCTTGATGCTCATGAAATTGCTGCAGGTCTGCAGTCACGTCATAAACGTTAATTTTATAAATGAAATATAGTGTGGACTCTTGGTCTTGGTATTTTCATTACTTTTTTGACAATTAATCACTGCTAATGCACGTCATTAATTTAGAACAGACATCCCTGATGGACGAGATTGTTTAATTTAATTAAGTCTCTTGTTAACTGAGCAAACCAATCGATAAAAGAAGATTCCTTGGTATGGAAGTTCAACCAATCAGTAGTAAATATTTTGTATTATATACTTCATTATTGCATATTTGAACAATATTGCATATTTGGATTTTGAATATATCGTAGTTCATAATTGATTTCTATCATAAAGCACGTAATTACGTATAATGCGTCTGGAGACATCTTGTTTTGCAGAATTTCAAAACACTCGATTGTTCAAAAGTCTGAAAAATTAGCTTGTTTTTGTATGTGTCTTAAAGTCCGATTCACCTTTCGCTTGCATGAAATTCGGTTTCATTTTTTATTTATTGAAAAAATTACATATGCTAGAACGTGCAACCGTAAGACTGAAACGTTGCACAGCCAAATGATAGTATGTTACCATGTTTCCGCATATTCATATTTCGAGGTTACGCTGTGATTTATTTATCGCTTGATAACATTATCATTGTCAGGCGAGGTGAGAGATACCTCGCAGTTTCCGCCCAGCAGTACCATGCTTCAGCTTGGTCTCAATATGGCATGTGTTAAATGGGACTCTAGTAGGGCAGTTTTGTTGGAATGAAATTCCAATATTCAATAATGTATATGCATCCACGCATGATAGATATTTTGAAGAAAAAAGTAAACTTTCTCCGAGGAAAAATAATGAACTCATCCCTATGCATCTATTAGCTATTGACCCTAATTTGAGAAAGGAGGGGATTACAGCTAATTTGAGGTGATTTACTCTGTTTTTATAAATACTATGGAACAATAATGTAAATAACAATAGTAAATTACGATTCAACATCAATTTTATCGATTAGCCTTCCGTAGTTTTTAGTTTTTGATTCTAGTTAGTACAATCAAAATGTTCAAGTGATTGTACTATCTTAAAATTGTGATATGAAGTGCAAATAAGCCTTGCATTAACCTTACTTAAAGCTTTTTGTATCCTCGCTGGAAAGAACGTACTACCTTTTAAGATCTTTGTCGACTCCTAATTTTTATGAAAACATATGATTGAAAAGTGCCACTGCGTCAAAATTATGACGAACGTGAGAAATGTAGAAACCGAGCACTTTCAAGAAACATGCAAAGCATCTTTAAAACACACACGTATTAAAAATTTCCATATTTGACTTCTACACTTATATATAGTGTTTTATTTAATTTGTTTTATTAATGCATGTATAATTATTAGTATAAGTATTAGCCTTGCTCCGAAATATTACTCAGTACGAAAGTGTAAGCAATTTATAATGCTGTTTAGAAATGATTCCTACATGCAGAGATGGTTAGTACTTGTATATCGGTATTTGAAGAATTATGTTTCTCGGATTCTGTACCTTAATCAATGTGCATTTACTTAAGAAAAAATTGAGATTTTACCCGATTTCATTGCTTGATACTAAAAACTTAGGAAATTGAACACTGAACCTACGAAGTGTTTGCTTTGTATACAAATTCACTTCAGTCAGTCCTTGTCCCACAACCTCAGACGAGTCCTTATGCGAGAAACCACTGGAATTGGCATTCCTTTGTAAAAGAGAACAACCCATCGTCTGGTTGGCTTCTGCCCTGAAGCCTTTCAGTATTTCACTGGCGATCGCTTTCAGCGCCAACCGCTGCCTCAAAAGCTAGTCTTTCTTCCTCCTCCTCCTCCTCCTCCTCCTCCTCCTCCTTCCCCTCTTCTTCTTCTTCTTCTTCCTCCTCCTCTTCTTCGCTTATTTTTATTCTTTGCTTCTGCTTCTTTTTTTTCTTTGCTTTTTTACTTTCTCGCTAGCGCGTACGGAGTAAAGAGAAAATTATGTAATGCTACGCGAAAAAAGCGGCGAATGTTCGGCAAAAAAACACTTTATTACATGGCTATGGTAAAGCAAAAGTGGATAAAACCAGATGCTGAAGTGCTGAAATCCGGATGCCTCCTGCAATCCGGAAAATCCTCTAAAACGTGGTGTAGCCAGAATCCATGTTTTGTTACCGAATTGATACCGAAAAACCGAATGACGGCAAAACGTCTGTCTGTCCGTCTGTGAACGACGCTAGCGGCTTAACCGTTCAGCCGATTTTCTCCAAAATGTATACTCCGCTATCGAAGTGGCTGATGTCGCGACCTCTTCTCCTTGAAACTAAAATTCCAATTTTGGGGGGTACTTTACAGGTAACCGCAAGGATATTTTCAAAGTTTTCAAAAAAATGGCTTCACCGATTTTGATTAAACTTTGCAATTGGATAGTGTGAAGAACGTTTAAGAGATTGGTGCAGGCTTCTTTTTCATTAAAACCCTTTTTTTCGAAAATTGCAAAATTTCAATTTTTTTTAATATCTTTCTACAACTAAAATATTACAGATAGAAAATGTTTCTCTTCATAAAATCTGTTCCTTAAAAATTGATTTTGAAATAAGGCCGTTAACAGTTTTTCGAAACTACGAGTTTTTCAAAAAATAACTGAGATGTGTTAATTCGGAGAGAAATTGGGATATAAATAGTATTATTAAGGGCGAGAAAATGTGTGCTGTTGTAGCACCACTACTTTTCCTTTACTTCTCCTTCCTCTTAGCTTATTCTTCTTCCTTTCTTTCTTGTTTTCTTCGCTTCTTCTTCTTCTTCTTCTTCCTCCCTTTTCAGCTGGTCGTACTACTAGATTAGAGAGTCGGTGGGGCTCCATGCCCTCGCGACAGGCCTCGCGCGCCACCCGCTTCTCCCTTCCCCAGCCGCCCGGCACTGGGCCGCGCGCCTACGCAGCTGGGCAAACGGCGGCGGTCCTCTCTTGGCCTTCGTTTACACAGGTTGGCGCAAACATTGACGCCGCGCGCGGTAGCTTTCATCTGCGGGAAAGCAAACATTTTTAGAGATAATTTTTGGATGTTGGTTGCACAGATTGACGTTTAACTGGTGGCTCTTGTTGTTATTTTATTATTATTATTATTATTATTATTATTATTATTATTATTATTGTTGTTGTTGTTGTTGTTGTTGTTGTCGCGAATTGTCCGTCAAGGACCACGCGGACATACACATGCACTTACTGAATGAGGCGCAATAACATTTATCCCGTGGCAAGTGCGCGTGACTCCTTTTTGGGGGGATATTATGCTGAATGCAATATTTATACCTCACGGTTGCTAGTCCCTGGGGGTTGGAAGATGGAATGATGATGATTAGGAGGCGGATGTTAATGATATGTCAGTTTTTTATTTGCACTTTTAACAATGTCGTTTAGTATGGAAATTCCTTTTGTGCTAGGACAAAACGAAATGTCCCTTTTTAATATATCATTTTTTGCATTTTTCGTCGATTTCGACCAATAAATCATTTTACATTTTTACGTAATCTTTATAGCATTTTTGCTGATTTCATTGATTTGAATATAATTTTAATAGTACTTGTTTTAAACAATATTTAAGAGATGCAATAAATGTTTACCACAGAATTCCTGATTAGCCTCATCGATTTCTTCGCTCATAATGTAATGTCAGCCGTTGTGAGTATTATGTAATCTAGGGTTCCTGTGACAACTTTCGACGCTATTGCCAGTTCGGCCTATTTCGCAATAAATAAAAGCAGAGATCTTTTAAAGAACAGTTCAAACCAAACGTTTGCAAGCTAAGTTTACTTAAATCAAAGGAAGTAACCTCGATTTCGTCAGTATCATATCCAACAGCTTCACTTGTTCATCTGAAGTGCCTTTAATTAATTTATTTCCGTCATTTTTCTTTATTCTTTAGGAAAATTTAAAAACGTTTTAAGAGCATTTTATTGACCCATTTTTGGCAATGTTTTAGGCCATCAAAATCCGCTAATGATCATAATGAAGGATGAATGGACCTACACATACAGACATACACAAACACTCCCATGCCCGAGGCGGGACTCGAACCCGCGATCCTTCCATCTGAGATCGCCACACCACTACTGCCTTAGCAATATCGGCTATCAGAATCGACATTATTATTATTATTATTATTATTATTATTTTGTTATTATTTGAGTCTGCGTCAGGGAATTCAGCCCTCTGAATACTACGATTTCGATCGCCTGATTGTCAGGCGAACATCTGTTTCATTCCGATTGATAGATGGATATTTTGCAACGTGTGAATCGAGAACAGTCAACAGATCGCGCGACAGTGAGCGCTAACTGGTGGTAAGTCGACAGCAGTGGAGCTGACTCACGTGCTTGAGGGAAGGGATACATTCCAGTTTAAGTTCACCTCATTATTTCGGCGGATAAAAAATAGTTTCATAAGCCAAGGTTAATACATTTTACAATTATTCAACAATTATACTTGCAACAATTATTGAATAAGTTTTGAACACAATTACTAGAACCCCTTGGCAGTCACCATTATACCATAAAAAGGAAAGTTCCTTCCTTTTTTGCGTTTTGTTTTGCTCACATTCGTATAGTATGCCCCCCTGTAGCCGGTTACGTTACGTGTGTTTGTTCATCAGTGTTATCGATTCTCAAGATGAATTAGGTGGCACGTAATGCTCGAGATGATCGTGATTTGTGTGTTAAATATCAACCATAATTTATACATAGGAAATTAATATTTGCTAAAATCGACCACATATACAAAAACAAATTACACAAATCAAAATTAAATGTATTAAAGTAAACATGGGTAACGGTAAATGGTTTCATGTTAAATTTGCAGAATAAATAGTCTTTTGCAAATATATTATGCTTATTAAAAATAGGCAAAATAAGTATAATGAAATCTTGTTTAAATAAATTGGAAAATGTTTCTTATACAAAGAAAGTGTGGAGACTTTCTTACTAAAAAATGTCTAAAGAGTGACTTACAAGAGAAAATGTGCATTCGCATTGAAATCCGGTCCCTGATCCTAGGTAGCATGGTTGACATCTTTGACATTATTTCCAAAAGGTGTTACAAATGTTTGATATTTGCAAACATGCCAAATGATATTGGCAGAGACGTCAATGTAAGAAACTTAAATAATATATAGAAAATATTATTATTTATTATAGGATAATAAATTAGTATTATGAAGTGGGCGACGTATATCATGAAGATCTGAAGTAAAAAAATGTTAAAATAAAAAGGTTGAAAATAAAAGTGCTAACACGAGGATAATGGATTGGAAAGTACATTGAGATGAGAAATAATATCAGAGTGAAAATAATTGCATCTGTTGCAAATTAAAACCGATTTGAAATATTTCCTTTAAACCGAAAATACTTACGTTACATAATATACCGGTACATGTATTCGATGCAATCCCTTCGAGAAAAACTAACAAAGTAAGGGGCCAAGTGAGCAAGTTTCACAGAATGTTGAAGCAGTATTCAGGCAGGAAAGGGAAATTCTGCGACTCTGTGACCATTGGCGTAAACATCGACGTGATAATTTATGAGGGAAAGGGCTTGGGGGGATGTTTGCGAATATGTATGCGATTGCATGTGCTGCTCATAAAAACACGTCCTAATTTGAATTGCTAGTACGTACTGAATTACTACACCAGTAGCAGTGGATATGATGTCGGAACATTAATGAAGCTGTGGAGATTTTGCGGGAAGATTCCGAACACGCAATCTGTAGGCCAGGTCGCATTACTTGTCCCACGTGGAACTTTGAATTTCTCGCGAAGACGGCGCAACTTTCACTTTGATGCACTGTTTCCAGACATACAGTTGTTCATTTAAATTGTTTTGTTGTATTTTCTATTTTTTTTTTTCACAATAAAACTCGAAAAACTTATTTCGCGCAACTCAGTTCCGGGGGCTTTTTTTTTTTTTTTTTTTTGTTCTGGTACTGCGAACAGCAAATGCTTCGCAATCCACGACAGAAAGGGAATACCTGTGTTGTTGCTAATTGTTGCGCCGTCCTTTAATTAGCGTTCGAACAGACGCCTTTGATGTTTTGCTCCGGCAGAGGACTCGTAGCAGGCGGCGGCGGGCGGGTGGCGACGACCCTCTCGACACCGCAGCGGCGCTACGCTGGGTGAGCAGAGGGTAGAGAGCGGGCGGGCGCGGTGAGGCGGCGCCGAGGGCGCGAGGCGCCTGTGCGCTTTAAGCGAGTTGCCAAGTGGAATTTAACATTGCGTGGTTTAAGACATCGCGAGCGCAATCGCTCGTCTCTCTGCACGACTATAGGAGAGAGACTATTCCTAAAGTTTACTGAATTCGGATTCGATTACTAAAACGTTCTAGAAGCCTTGTGAAATTGAATGTTTTGTATAAAAATAATAATAATAATTATAATAATTATAATAATAATAATAATAATAATAATAATAATAATAATAATAATAATAATAATAATAATTAATAGTAACAACAACTACCGCATTATAATTCCGAACCCCTAAACTCCGTGATCCTGGGAACGTACTACAATTGTTCGCAGTGTTAAAAGAGATCAGCGAGAGTGAAGTATGCCCGAACTGATTTCTTTTCCAGCAAAGACGAGCGATTTTTAAGGAACCGTTGGTATACACTGTGAACATAACTTGTAGTTCATTTTATATGCTCTAATACAAAAAACAGAAGGTAAATATATTATTGAAAATTATTTGCCATAAAATATCATATAAATATGATCTTGTAAATTCTAGGACAAAGCCAAGCTCTCTGGTTCTTAGATTTTATTTTGAAATGTACTAAAATGTGAAAAATATTTTGATGATGGGCGGATCCGAAGATTAGCATGCCCCATCCCACAGACTGTTTTTTCACGCCAAGTAACATCGGCCTAAGTAGCGCAGACCTCTTCGGCGGCAACAGCACTACATAGAACCCGGTGGTTACGTAGGATCGAATGCGCTGGGTTGGATTCTCGCGTACAATATGGGTGTTTTCGCCTTCGAAGGCAAAGACAAATCGCCATGTGTCAATAACATCCTATATACTCTGCCCCAACAGTGAAAGTAGTTACGTCATTAAACCAGCTTATTTACTGAAGGGAATAATGATATTATTAAAATTCTTGTCCGACATTGTCAGTTACCAAGGACATTTTTTTGGCTATTCATGCGACGAACATATACTTGAATAAACTATTGCAGTTAATGTAATGCAGTCCAAAATAGTTTTCCTTGTTAATTGTGAATGACGGACAAGAATTTTAATAATTGACTTTCCATGTTAGCCGAAGAAGTGTGCGCAATATATTTAGGGCAAATTGAACCTCGAAATGTCGCTTTATTGAAATGTTAATAAATCTATATTAACTGCGATATTTTATTTAAGAATCTGTTCGTCTTATAATTGGCCAAATGATTTTTTTCTTGTTTATAATGATATTACTTCAATTGTCCAAATTCGAGCGTTTTTTCTATGTGTTCTTAACTAAAGTTGGATTTGAATTTGTACCAATTTGTACAATTTGTACCAACATCAATTGAATGCATCTTTCTTAAGTAATTACTTTTATCATTTAAACTGTGAATTCGTTAATTCATTGGCCGAGATGGACAAAGCACAAATTCCGTGTTAATGTATCTTGTAGGTTATGACATTAAGGATAATGATGAGACGCCTTTTTGCTTTATAGGTGAAGAAAGCTTGTGTTTTAGATCGGAGATCCCCAAAACTGTCACTGCCATAGTTGACGGTGTGAGCTTAAGATTATATTAAGTTTTGCGTGTGTACGCCAGAGACTGCTAATATGGCGTATCTTCCTTATAAGCTTCAACAACAGTAATAATTAAATATATTTATTTTATTATTTTATTGTATTATTTATACAATATTTTCCATTTAAAGAATTATAATAGTTTAATTTTAGTTTTATAGGGTATTTATTAGATGAGTACTTGTATATTATCTAATAATCCTCATTCTTCTTAGAACAGCCTTCACGTTCATATGGAATTCGAAAATTATTTACAAGATTTTTATGGTAAATATTGTTTCCTTGAATTAAAATTCAAGTAAGTTCCGTCAATGTAGCAATACGTCAATTAAAAAATCGATGTATATTTTTGTGTTAACTTGTATACATATAACATTTTTTATTGCAGACGGGAAAGTACTGTGACTAAAAAAATGGTTGTGTATCGCATGGAGTGTAGCCAGGCCGAATCATTCTACGTGTTTCAAACAACTTTTTACTGTGACGTACCTTGACGCACTTTATGTGTTGATGAACATGGTCTCGGATAGTGAAAAATATATTCTCCTGCACTTTCCGCTAGAGTTATGTTCACCAACGTAATGAACATAGTACGCAAAGCTATTTATTATTTAGTTTTTAATTAGAGAACAAATTACTCTTGAAGCCTTGCTTGCGCATAGTGGGGTGGTCCTTCGGATTGCAATAGCATTAGAACTGTGGTCGTCGTCTTCAGTCTTCAAGTAAAAGTCAAATAAGATCCATTGGCAAGGAATAAGGCAGTTTAAACCCTATATAATATTTAAAGTTAACTTTTAATCATATATCATTTTTAATTGCAGATAGGAAAGTAGTATTACTAGAAATTTAAAATATAAATTGTTGTGTAAAGCACGAAATATAGCCAGGCCAAATCGAGCGAAGGTTTGGTTTCCGTTTTAGCATGACTACGAATTCAACATTGAGGTCGAGATTGCTTTGTTCCGTTGCCTCAAGAACAATATTTTAAAAGCTGCCTACAATGACACTGAAGTTGAAAAGCATTCAGTCGTTAAGTCGCGTATTCTCCATCTTCTTTATTGTCTATGCCGTTTGGTGCATCGTTGTGTATCCAGAAAAATACATGTGAGTAGACCCCACTTCTTCAAATTGTATGAGTATCGTGTGTTTTATTGTGTAGTATAGAGAACGGCTCATGACCAGGCATTTCATGAGCAGTAGAAATGTATTTACTCGTTACTGAAACTTATCTCAGTGCATACTTTCTGGCTTAATTTCTGTTAATGCGCACATTTTAAACATTTCTTGTACTGAAAACAAAAACAGCATTAAAATGATAAGGCTACGAATTGTGATGGAAGATATTAAGGAGCTAATATCCATGATTAAATTGACATGACTTTTAACGTTTGTTTCGCGTTACGGAGTAGTAATAATTACGGAGTATTAACCAGCATGTGCTGATAAAATAAGTAAAATGGTCATCTCTGTGAAAAAGGTGCTGATGACAGCGTGTTAGTGATTCGAATACTCTTTTTATTATACTGACGTTGACGAAAAGGGCAGCAGCAAAGCCTGATGGATAAAGTTAAGTAATTAACTTAAAAGCATTAAAAATATTGCCTTTAGAGCGATAGAATCATCTTGTTTATACAAACTGCATTTGTAATAGCTTTTATCCGCCGAATAAATAAGCCAGCCAAATAAAAATATGCTCAAAATATGTATCACACATCATATCAACAGAACAAAGCTTCTACATTTCGTCATTCATAGTGAAGAAATACGACCAGTTATTTGTTTTTGTTGATGTTGTTTTCATTAACATTTATTTTATATTGACAGACAGTAAAACGTTCAGCCGTGAGACTCTTCAGTTGATTGACCGAGCAACTTCGTGTCAGTGAAGTGTGAAGGGGGTAATTTCTTGTTACTTCCCTGACAGTGATTTTCTTAGGTTATACCTTCAACCAAGGTTATTGAGAGGAAAATTTGAAAGGCAGCGATGGCAGGGTTAAGAAAATAATTCAATAGGACAGACTGGTGAATGCAAGAATTGTTCTTCCTTTATCTAATGTCGGAGAGGTACTGAAGGAAAATGTGAAATGTGAGTCTGTTTCTTAGGCGGAAGAGTGGGGATTGATCACTTCCTATTTCGTAAGTGACTGCCCTTTGTACACGATTTAAATTATTGAAAAAAATATGTGCCAGTTGTGTAATAAATGAAGTAATCGCTTGCATGATCGTTGTGAAGAGTCTTATTGCTGACAAACCAGAGGTATTTACTGTTATTCTTAATATTTTGTTTTGAATGATTTGTATCTTATTTAATGTGGTTGGGGCAGCTAAAATACATAAAAGGGATGCGTAAGTTAATATCGGAAGAATAGATTTGTAAATGGTTAAAGACGAATTAATTTTTAAAGAAGAGTTGCGGTTAAGAATCAAGCGTAAAATAGCAAACAGACTTTTGGCTTAATTTATTTCGGACGAGATGTGACTGACCCAATTTAATCTTGTGTCCATGAGCGTCTGTTGTGTGTTGCAAAATTCAAAAGTAGCATTTGTGGATCAGAGCTGACTACCGGTTTTCGACAGCGACCTTCTTTTCATTTAACTGCCACTTCATGACCCGCCATTAGACGGGTCCGCAAACCTTCAACAAACATTCCGTAAATTCAACTAAACCGGCCAAATATTTATTTTTTAATCTACCGATTATTTTGAGAATTTCATAGAAAGAAGTTTCCGGAACAAACATAATGCCCAAAATTTTGGGGGAAACGTCTTATGCTGCATTTTATGGCTGAAGACCCTTACTGAGATCGGCAGCAATTCTCGAAATGTATTGGTTAGAGAGACTAGCCACTGTTGCTGGATCGTTCACATTTCTAGCGTTATCTTTTAAAACAACATTTTCTACAAGTTTTCTAGTTGATTTGGTCGAATTTTTTACTATATTTCACATTCCTTTTGTTTTATTATTTGAGTTCAAAATATGCTGGTCCTGTTTCATGATTTTAGCCTTCCGTATGACTTTTCTTAACAATGATTTTTTTAAAGTAGAGGAGGAAACCTTGAGATACGTTATGGTGCTTAGAAATGAAAGAAAAAATTCGTTTGTTTTTACATGATGTCCTAATCCCGTTATCCAAGAATGGTTTTTCCGTGAAAAAAATAATTTTCTCTGTTGAAGAGGAAAGCAAGTGTTAAAATGAAATGAAAGCGATGAAAAAATAATTGTATTTATAGTTTGTATCAACAGTATTGTAAACCGCGTCCCATGACTCTTGCAGCAAGTAATTGATGAATAATTTTATTTTACTTTTAGTAAATGTATACGTGTATTATTTATTGTGTCATTTCTTGTAATGGTAAGAATTTTTGCAGCGTGATCACTGTATCCTAAATCTTTTGTTTCAATTTCATGTATAGTAGTAATTTTGTTAATTATTATTTGATCGGTTATCCATAAAAACATATAGATATATCACGATTGGGCTATGAGAACAACAATGATGGGTGTGTACGTGATAATAATAACATATGTGAAATGATGTCAGGCCGTGGTACAACCGACATCTATGGATTTCGTGCTACGTTTCAATGAAAATCGTGCTATTGAGTTTCAACATTTCATTTCAAAAATGTGTAGTATTCGTGGATGACGTTCTTAAATGTATAATGCGTATGCCTGGGCCATAAGAATATTCTCGGTTCCAGTTCCATGTTGCTTATTCATTTATATTATAATGTATCATTAACCACTTAATCTGTAATTATGAGTCATTATTTTTCATCATTAAAAGGTCAAAATAACTTTTTTTTGTTAATGCGATCCGAATGCCCCAAAACAATTGTATTTTTTTCCCCTGCGACATACCCTTTTCATTTTGTCCACAATATTTAAGAATTGAATTTTACTAACCGTCAGTTTGCTCATCGTGTTTTCAGCTGTTCAGCTGTTCTCAGCCACCGTATGAGCTGAAACAAACAATGTTACATTTGAATTTATAAGTGTAATTTTTTTAACGAAAAATTTAATTTCTCCAGTAAGCAATTTGTGATATTTCGGATGCCGCCCCATGTCCTTAGAAGTATAATCTCACGGTTCCACCGACTTGTTTACGCAGTTCGTTATAACGCTATAATTAAATACTAACTGTAACAACTTTTTCATAACGATGTTTCAAAAATCATATTCCTTGAGTTGCCCTTCTTCTTTACTCTGGGACGGGGCGTGTTCCTGCGGCGAGAATCACAGCAGGAGTCTCGGCACGGAACAATGCGCTCTGTGGAAGTCTCTTCGCCGTCCTTTGTCGAGATGTTTTTATCGGGGAGGTCGGGCTCGGTCCGTTCACCTCGATATTTCTTCTTTTCTGTTGAAGAGGAACGTTTCTCTGAAAATACGGAGTAAGAGATAGTATTTGACAGTTGGGCGTAGCAAAGAGCGTCATGTGTCTCGTCGTGTATTCGCGAAATAGTGTACTACAACTTCTTTTTAGGGAGTCGATTTTTTACAGCGTACTTTCGTGAATCACTCCACGTATAAGAGACGTATACCGTAGAGCGGGCCATGAAATATCGCTGTTATTAAAGTTCAATTTTTCCTAATACTATGAAACAAACACGTATGTACAGTGATGTGTCGTCTTTTAGTAGTTCTGCATTGCGAAACCCACTTCATTATTTTATAGTACTTCTAACAAGAAGCCAATAATTAGTAGAAAATATACACAGTACTACGATGTATTCTTGTGCCGCAAATTGGATTGTAACCATTAACACC
The DNA here is from genome assembly GCA_017312745.1 of Gryllus bimaculatus. NCBI lineage: Eukaryota > Metazoa > Arthropoda > Insecta > Orthoptera > Gryllidae > Gryllus > Gryllus bimaculatus. Next base: position 3,728,735 of record BOPP01000079.1, on the reverse strand, counting down.
TATCGACTGAGGAAGTAATGTATTTTCAACTTCATAGCTCATCCCAAGAACAGTGGATCGAATCATTCTAAGGTAAAACTCAACTGTTGTCTCGTAGCGCCTTTCGAGGGTGGCGTGTTCGAAGACCAGTCCTGTGGAAGACCACGACTAGATGATCGAAACGTCGGCACCACAGTCTCGAACGCGGCGTCACCCGCAGAGCCATGATAATCCGCCTGCAAGTCCTGATCGAATAGCTTCAAGGGACACGGCAGAAATTCTATAAAATGTGAATATTTGAAGTTTATAAACATTATTATCTAATATCAAATTTCAGTGGAATGAGTGTCTTGCCTTTGGAGGGGATGTAAAAGTTCTCTGAAGGTCCGAGTACGCCGAAAGTGAAATGTCATATGCGATATCCAATATATCGCACTCTGGCGGGGCTACCAACTTTCGCAAATGTACCCACATTTACACGATTCTTCCTTTGCCTTAAGTTGTGTAATCTCCACGTGGTATCTCGGTATTTTGATGATGTTCTAATGAAAAGTTCTATGATCTAATGTAATGATGCAACACAAAAAGAGACTTCGATATTCAAAAATACAAATGAATTCTTTAACTTAATTTTCTGCATCCCCCCGATTGGACTGCGACGTTTGGGTTACTGGAACAAGATTTGGGATTTTTTGTGTAGTTTTATTTCTGGTTTAAGCCGTCAATGAGATTTTTAGGACCGAATTTGGTGCTATTAGAATGGTATTAAAAAGCAATTTCCCCCTCAAATATAAGTAGAAACCAACACTGATAATTGATGTTGACATTGAAATGGAAATGCAAGACTGCGTTATCTTTACCAAGGGTTTCACCCCGCCCTCTTTACACCCAAGCTCAACTCTGGGCTGCTGAATATTCTGCAAGAACACATGCACCTTCCCCGTACAAAACTCAGAGAAGTCACAGAAAAATCACTTACCCTATATACAAAGCAAAAATGCCCTCCCTTTTCCTGGGCAGATTATCACAGAGGCAGATCCATTTCTTTAACTGGAAGTTTGATGTTCGAAATGATCACGAGAGTGAAAGGATGAGAAAGGAAAGGTTCTAAATGGAATGCTGATTCTATGTTATTCTGATTTACGCGATGATACGAGTAACCAACCATCTGAATTAGAATCACATGGACTCGTGCCTTACGCGGGACTCGAATCTGCAAATTTTGGCTGGTCCTAGGCTCTTTCACCAAGGCAAGTCGTTCATTAACAAAATTCAGTTTGAAATTGTTAAATGCCTTATTATGATTTATTTTAACACTTATTTTATCATGTATTGTTGTTTTTTACAAATAAAATGTTATAGGTAGCTCCATTTTCCCATGACTTTTTAAAAACTCTTTTTTTTATTTATTTCAGGTAAGACGTGTGCGGAGGAGTCACTTCCTTGTTATTTACCATCAGACATCTGGAACATCATGATTTTATTCTGGTCAGAAAGATAAATCCAGTAAGCCATAAAGTCCACCATTAATTAATAAATTCATTGAATTAAATAATGTACATTTCGTAAACATAAATAATTGTTTCATGTTGAATTGTGGTTGATATCTGAAACACTTTTTTCGTTAGTTTTACTTCAGTACATTTTCTGAACATTTACAATGACGTTTTATATTTACAGTATAGACCATGAAAACATTTTCTACAATAAACGACAAGTAATATTAAAAGTAAACAATAAAATCGATAATTACCACACTACAGCTTTCTCGCAGACTTTATTATCATGTCTTAGAAAACAACAACTATAACATCATGAACGGAGCAGTTTGTGTGCGAGGAAAACAGAACAATCGTTCTATTAAAGGCAATATGTGGTATTAAGTCTTCACAAAGAAGTATGGAATCGATTCAAAGGATCCAACGCTAGACTTTAGGGATCGAAGGTGATAGAAAAAAAATTTATGAGCATAAACTTGAATTCATACGGGTGCATTATTAATTGGAATTAATTAAGAAGAGACACGTCACGTGGGTCTATCTTTCGTTCCGTTGAAATTCTTGAATTCCCGTCGTGTTTCATCTCCCCTATTGCCACTAGCTCTTCTCTGAATTCGTCGACATTATTTCGAAGTAAACTCTCTCGCTTGCAATACCTCCTCTCGTACACCCTTGCGTCTCTTCGTTCGACTAAGACGGGGCTCCGGGACTGCAATGAAAATGAAGTCCTCTCTGCGCGCCGATCTTCTATTCCCCTCGCGCGACGCGGCAGACAGCGCGGGCGTCGTCCAAGGATTCCTCGCATCCCTCGACGAACTTCTGGACTTCCCTGCACGACGCGTTTGCTGCGACAGTCCTGACCCTTTCAAGCGTCGGGAAACGGGACCGTTTGCTTAACTGCACAAGTCCATAACGTAACTCCAACGGAAGACTGCCACGAAGGGTAAATTTGAGACTTAGTGATTATGGTAGTCATTGCTTTTTCCCTTCACGTATACGTAGAGTAGAGAAAGCTGGATGAGAAATATTGCAATGCTGCAGAGAATATTGTGAATGTGTTTTACAGAAAAACATCTTTTGTGGGACCATGATTTGAAAGAAGTAGACTTTTCTTGTTCGTATATGAACTAAATTACTTTCTCTTTCAAGTGGTTTAGTCAAAATATACGTTTTGAGGGCCCTTAGTACTGAAAAGTATTTTTTCTCAAACCGTCTGGTCGCCTTACATTATCACCTAAACCCGTAGACAAAATTTTCACTATATGGAAATTACTAGATTGAACTGGGCGCCGTCGTGTCCCCTTAAATTTCAAATGAATCTTTTAATTTCGGAGGATATTTAACATGAAGCTCCTAATTATAAAACATTTTCCAAATTTTCTAAAAAACAATTTTTTCTGTGGATTTTTGCAGAGGAGATGGTTTTTTCAGACGGGTTGAAAATTAATATTTTTATACTATTCCGATATTTATACGTACAGAATAGAGAAAAACAGTGTTCTTTTTCTTTTAATGCCATACACAGATTAGTGCGTATGCTAGTCTCCAGAAGGTCCTAGCGCCTTCTTTTGAGACATCCTGAGCAAGTATACCTAGGGTAGTTTGCCACTGCTTGCCCTAGGGTCGCTAGTGTGCCAATTTTGACGTTTGATTTCAATACCAGATAGCGCAGGCGAAGATACAATATCATCAATCTTATCCAATAATTTAAATCGAAACTCTGATCGGTGCTAAATTGTGAACTGGCCTTTCCTGGGGTGTTTTACATGCAGGCAAGTGTTCGCATGCATGCCGTCGATTTGTTGGTACCTAAAAAGTCCCCCTATTTTGACCGGGTTTGAACTTCAGTAGCAGTCGGCAGTTTGATCAGTAGCCCGGCACGATAACCACTATATGATCAAACCCGGTAGACAGACAGTATTGCAAGTACATAATATCTCCGTAACAACTAGTCGTTCAATACATCATCCAACTATTTTATCTTCTTTGCAGTAATTTACTTTACTTTTGTCTATTTAGTATTTAAATTTTGAAATCGATATAAAAAATCAATTTTTACTGTAATACGTCTTGATAGTATTAGAAGCTTTCCTAATGTTGCAAAATTAACTATTAACTCTACGGAAACGAATTACTGAAATACCGTATCTATTAATTCCATTATTTTTTGTTAAACATTTGTAAATATACTGGGAAAGTGAACATATAATCTTGAATGTTCCCTTCCGTATCTTTTTAGATGTATTTATTATTTACTTGGCTGTCCGGGTGAAGCCGCGTCCATGGCAAAGGTGCCGATGTTTCGGTCGCCGTTCTGCGACTTTCCTCAGAGCGTAATGCCAGCAAATGCGTAATGATTTACATATCTTTATTTGTCTGCCTTAAATTACTTCAGTGGTTTGTGAATGTAAACAAGGTAATGGAATTATAATATTTAAAAAAAAAAGTTTTTGCGGGCAGGGAAAGATTAAAGTTAATTTCTTCTCAATGAAGAGGGATACCAAATTTCGGCATCGTCCTGGGTGTTGTGTTACCTTACGCCCAAACCTCCCCACCGCCCCCTGCTGCGTGCCTTTGCATTGTCGGCGCCGAGACAGCTTCCAGCGCGCGGAACGTGTTTTCATTCACGTGCGAACGGCCAAGGTGAGTGCCCACGGCCGGGGTCGAGGTCCCTCGCTCGCAACTCGTTGACCTAGCGGAGCGCAAGCAGTTCACGGAACAATAGTCGTCACTTCTGAGAAGCCATTGTCCAAATCTTCAGGATGAGCCTCTGGGACATTTTTTTCTCCGAATAGGACGTATTTGCGGTAGAAACAGTTTTAAAGGAACGGAAAAACGGATATTGAAATAAAATCAGAATTATCAGCGAATTAACTTGTTTCGGTAGATCTGGGATGATCGAAATGTACCTGCAGCGGAGGCAACTGTAGAGAAGGAAAGAGCGTATGGGATGTCTCCGTTAATGCCGATGGATTTTATTAAGTCAATTTCAGTTATCTAGTGTACAAAAAGAGTTCTCATATTTCGAAAACACTTTACAACATGCTATTATTAATTGGCCGTGTGTGTAATTTATTAAAATTAAATTTGCGGGACAAAAGCACTGACGTGTTAGTAAATAAGGTTCAGAATCTTTTTTATTTTGAGGGAAGGGATGTTATAAAATGCTCGCTGATCTTCATCGTTTGAGTAGGAAATGGCAGATAAAATTAAGAAAGAAGTGGCAGTATAAATAACAAAATGCTAAGGATCTAAAAGCCGTTGTGGGCTTAAAATACACAAAGCACTCGAGACACCATTCACCAACCCCCAGAATCTCATTATATGTATTATTAATAATTATTAATAAAATGAACGAAATAAATTATTAATATAATATAAATTAATTAATATAAGTTAATTAATAATATTAATTAACATTTATAATTATTAATTTTGCGTACATGCATATCCAGACTGTCAAAATCATTTCGAGCAGTCACTCAAGTGTTTTCACGGGGGTACAACTAGTGTATTGTGGTGCAAATGAGTTCAGTTTGAAATCTGTAGAGCAAGTTATTTTTCCAGGGACATATGTATTCGTATGGATGACAAATTAAGAATGTTGGTTTCTCTGATTGATATTGATTCTGGAATTATACATATTGTTCTGTTTGCTAAATTTGTTTAAAAAGTGACGTTATAGGTATTACGAATCCTCTTATCGTGTTGTGAGCATAGCAATATTATTTTACACCGCGTATCACACTACTTCAACGCACTGTTTCGGCATCGGTTTTCCTGGCGCCTGTACATTCTTATCGCATTTCTTGTGTTTACATCCTATTTTTCGAAACTTCGACGAGTTGGTCACCCCACGCGCCCTTCCCACTTTTTCCCTAGTCCACGAAAGACTTTCCGGTCTAAACCGTCCTCTCTGCCAGCGCTCCCCGGCCGAGCTGTCGGAAGCAAAGAGTCGGCGGCGCCGGCCGGGGAGGGGTGGAGAGGGGGAGAGGCGTGGAGAGAGGGAGGGAATGAGAGGGAAGCAACGCGGGCCGAAGAGGTCGCGGCCGCCGCCCATTCGACCGCGTCGGGAAGCGGGCCGTCAGCATTCCAGAGAGGCACGCCGCCTCAGCCGTTCGCGCTCGCGCCCGCAGCCCGCCCCCC
>BOPP01000079.1:3686213-3721620 GCA_017312745.1 Gryllus bimaculatus | reverse complement strand
GCTGCGGCCGCGACACCTGAACACCGCCCCGCCTGCCTTTCGGGCTTATATTTATCGATCTACCCATGGGATAAGCCCGGGCGCGACCCCGCGTCGAAAACGCCAGGTAGCCCACGCGTGGGGCGAGGCAGAGGCGTGGAGGTGGAGGAGGAGGACGCTTTTGACGCATCCGAAAGAAAGAGAAAAATAGAAAGTAATCACACGGGCCGAAATAACGAATGGCGTAAAATTAATTAAATTAGGATTTTCCCGTGTTCTCAGTCTGTTTCTACTCAGTAAATTCTACCATCAACCTGGACGTTTGTCGTTTTGTAATGATGATGCGTCGCATTGTGGATTCTGGACTCATATGCTTGGAATTTTCATATTCAATACTTACTGACAGTTGACTTGTAATTCAATTAATTATTCGACCACAAAACTCGATATCATCAGAGAATTTCGAAAGTGTGCTCGTAAGTTCGACCAGAAATTATGTATATTCGAGGTAGATTACGTTAATTTCCGCCGCCGCTGCCGGTTCCCCTGTCCGGAAGTTGTGCTTTAGTTCTGTAACATGGATTTCCGCCACGATGCTGTGGATCGATTCTCTAGATCGGAACGTAGCTCTGCAGTAGTTTGGTATGTTGAATTTTCAATTCAGGTACTTTCGTTGTGATACAATAACGTAAAACTATTTGTTGGCAAAGTTGTTAATCGCAAGGCGAAAAATAACCTGAAGAAGAATTTTTTAAAAATGGTAGTTTCGTACCGCCAGCATTGAAAATCATTTTGGATTTTCGTATTTCTCAATCATGTAGTCACTTTTTCGTTAACAAAATTGAACTTGTTAATCCGTATTTTAATGAAATTCAAAACAATATGTGAGAAGAGATAACGTCAACAATTGCCCTTTCAATTGTCGTGTACAAATGTGATCAGAGTGCCATATTCAATGATCGTGAAGAGTTGTAATAAAACCTCTCAAATTGCCGGTTGCAAAAGCAACGGATAGGGACAGGGTGATGTGTTAGACGTTTTACGACTGATTGGTCAGGTTTTCCTTAAAATCAGCTTCAGATCGACACGACTTTTTCTAAAAATAGAGGTATTCGAGATTGAAGTGTCAAGTACGCCAACCCATTCATTTTCCTTGTAAGACAAACACTTCGGGTGGTTCTCACCATTATACAACTTCGTTGATGAAATGTTTGCTGAGAACATTATGTAAATCTTTTGTTATCTTTGAACAGACGGAATGGTGTTAAGAATAACTATCTATTCATAAATTCGTTATGACGTAAAGCGTTACTCGCAAACTTGTGATAATTCATAATAATGGAGCTACTTGTGATCTTAGAAAGTATTGACACAAAGGTTTATCAGGAACGTTCCTGGGCGAGAAACTTGTAAAAATGTTCGAAACATCGAGGAAAAATTTCCCACGCAATGAAAATCATATATAATTAACTTTCTTTAAATTATAGTGTTTCACATATCAACCACATTCGTTCTTCTAAATAATACACGTAAATTATTGTATCTGTTGGCATGATAAATTATTTGTTTATAAAAATGTTTTTAGTTATAACTATTTTTATGCATTTCATATTTTGTGATACCGATTGTAAATTTTTTAATTCCTAGGTGGCAGTGCATGTGAGCAAGGTAGATAGATCTATTTCCTAAGAGATGTTCATTGCGGCTTCTGCCTTTTTTGTTATTTAAGATCGCATCAACATGTAGGTCATTGGTGACCACTATTGCATTTAACGGTATGGTAATTGTGAAGATGATGTTATATGGTGATGACACCGGGTGGAAGGACAAACACAAATACAAACCATGCCCGAAGCGTGACACGAACCCGCAATCCTTCGATCCGAGATTGCTACACCCCTACTGCCTTAACGATCTCGCCCACCGGACCGGCACTCCTGCAATTTTGTTCTTCATTATTTGCATTGTTTTCATTCCGTGTCTCCGCTTCCCTTCTCCCAGTTCCTCTTCGCTCTGCTCCGCCCCCACCCCCCGTCCTCACTCCTGTCCCACTCTCTTCGACCTGCTCGATCGTCGATTCCGTGAGGCCGGAGAGCAAAACGAACGGGGAACTTGCCGTGTGATAAGGCGCCCGCTCGACGGCATTCACGTTCCGCCGATGGCAGCCGGCGAACAGTCCTGTCGACGGGGCGCAACCCCAACCGCATCTCTGGATATGAATGCCCTCGAAGGAATAGGCTTTATCATTTCAATAACATTTTTTATTAGAACTAACGTGCTTTCAGACTTCATTCGTGGAAGTAGGTGGTGCGAGTAGAATATGGTTTGTCATATTTTCATTATGTTGCTGCATCGGAAGTTGTTAATTTCAAAAGGTGAAAATAACTAAAAGATTCATGCCACTTTTCAAACACTGTGAACTGTTTTATGTTTTCATTTTTTAAACTTTTTTCTTTGATGTATTGAAAGAAAGATAGCAAGAAAAAGAAAGAAACTTTGGTGGTCCCCCACAGGCCACAGAGAATTTTTGAAACTAGAGTAAATTGACGTAACAATGTCTGAAACGGACAAGAGGAAGAAAGGTGTGGGATGCCATTGTCGGCTTCGTGAACATGTTCAAAACGGGCGCAAGGGACGGGAAAACGGATGATTTTGTCAATATCGTACGTCCAGCAGAGCACTATGCAGAAGAATTGAGTAAAGGACTGAGTGATGCAATAGCACATACTTTCTCACACCATTTGTAACAGCTTCGCAATATTAAACGGTGACCTGAAATCTGAACCTGCAAAAGAGTTTCCAACCAGCAAAATGTTTTTCTCCCCGCTGAGATTCGAACTCAAGTCTATTGAGATAACTCACCATGCGTTTTATCGCAACCCCACGAAGTCACTCGGCTGTACTTATTTTTGCCGATGTTTAAAAATATGATGGGCTCTCCCATTATTTAAAATTTATGCAATTTTCGAAAATTCAGACAGTTGCGTCACAGGATACCTGCGCCATTCTTTTGAGCCTTCTCTACGCTATCCGAAGACAAGGTTTAACCAAAAAAATAAAGGGAGTTAGGAAGGTTGTTTTTAGAAAGTTTCGGAAATATTGCAAATTCATTAAGATCGAATTCCAATTCGTTCAGATCAATCGGGGAATATCAATTTTGGACACAATCTTCTGAAAGGTATAGGTGTTAGCGTTGACCACAGACAAATGGTCGGATGTTTTACTGACAATCGTTGGTCTTGTGTGTGTGAGTGTGAGTGAAAGACCCACAAAATGGATTCGTACTACAGCACGTATTTGAGGGGGTATTTTACTACACGTGGAAACAAAATACAAAACTCTTTACTATTCTTTACTATTATCTACGTAGTAAGTAGACAAAGTAAAAAGCACTTGTACGGGAAACCTGAGCAGACTAGTCAAAAAGAACTTTGAGGATAGCGAGTCTGGTAGGTCAAAAACACAGGTAATGGGTTGAAATGATGAGAAGTGATTTGCACGTGTTGAAGTGGGCTAGAATGATTCAGAAGAGGGTGTGGTAAACAAGTGGAGGTGAAGCTATGTTGTAGGATAGAATATGAGAGGGCAGTAGAAAAAGCATATGGTTTTGGCACGAGAAAATGTGAACAACTTGAACGGGAGAGTTTGAATGGCCGGGAGAGGCAGGAGCGTCGGTTTGATGCGGGTTGATAAAAACATACGTGAATACTTCATTGGCGCGCCTTGTGGAACTCGAGCGAGCCGGGAATGCAGATAGCAGGCCCAGAGGTTGGCAGAAGGTACGGCGGGCTGGAGGTGCGTGGGGTGAGCGGGACGCCGCGCGATGGGTTTTCCGCAGCGAGTCCCCGTCCCCGTTCGCACCCACGCCCGCGGTTCTCGTGCGTCCTGAGCAGCTAAATGAGGCGCAGGGGACCGCGCGGCGGACGGCTTTCCGGCCACGTCATTCACGTGTCCGGCGCCACAGCTATCGCCCTCACCCTCGCCCTCACCCTCGCCCTCGCCCTCGCCCTCGCCCTCGCCCTCGCCCTCGCCCTCGCCCTCGCCCTCATCTTCGCTCTCGTCCTAGCTCTCGCTCCTTGCAGATACTGACCAGGGTATTTCTCTAGAATGCGACATTTAATCGATTTTTTCTCTAAAATGTTTATACTGAAATATAGTAGTGTCCATGACATTCTAAATCTGATTTTCTGATCTGAAAGATAAAAAGTTTCATTTAAATGGATGTTAAGTATTATGCTCTGCAGCGGAGACACTTTCCTTGTATTTTTTTGTAAACCTGCTCACCTTATTCTCTAAGAACACATATGAAGTAATGTGCTTTGTAAGTTACGTTTGGCACCAAAGGATGAGTCATCGTTTTCCGTGAAACGTTCTGCGCTTGATGCTGGGAAAATATGTTGAAAGTTGCATCATCTACACAGAAAAGTAAACGATATTTACGAATCATAAATCCTTTCAAATTACCAAACGGGAAATTATTTCTACATCCATGCTCGTAATAAAATATAGATTTTCTCAGTTTACCACGTTAGGTGCAATGGCGAAATCTCTTAATGACGGGAAAAATTGAATGGGTTCAGTAGTATCGATGAAATCCTGTGCGCTGGCATAGTTTTAGTCATCTCGTAAAAATATGATTTTCTTTCTCTGGCAATGTCATTATTTTATTGTTTGTGGTGAGTCGGTTTCTTTCCTTTCTGGTTTTTATCGTACTCGTATCCACACCCTCACCACCTTCGTTTCGGCAAGCTTTGACTCCGATCCCTCTCGCCGTATTTTTTCCTACACTCTTGTTCTCCTGGTTCCTTGTGAAGTGCCGGCAGTTGGAAATCCGAAGACGGAATCTGGGATGGGGTGAAGGCCTGGTGAAGGGGTGAGCTGCAGATCTGGGGGGGCGGAGCGGTTTGCTGCGCGGCTTGGCATAGAAGGGGGGTGGCGACACAGGGCGCAGCAGAACAGAGAGAGGAGGCGTAACCGGAGTGAGGCAAAGCGGGGTACGGCAGTTCGGGGCGGGACAGGGTAGAGGAGAGCGAGCCGGAGCGGTATAGGGTGGTGCGGCACGGGGATGGGCAGAGCGGGACTGGAGCGTGGCGGGGCGGGGCGGAGTGAGGCAGGGCGAAGAAGGAGCGGGAGCAATGCGGAAAGCAGCAAAGCGGAGGGGTGTGTGGCGTGGCGATGCAGAGCGAGGCGGTGAGTGGGGAGTGCGGAGTGTGGCGGAGCGGGGAAGGCTGTGCTGCGCGCCTCGGCTTTTGCCCGCGACGCCTCCGGCGGGTGCCGCGCCTCCGGCCAGTTGCTCCTCACGCCCCCGCGTTCCGCGGGCATCTCGGGCCACGCGTTTCAGATTACTTCACGTCCTTTAATTAAAACGGGCCGATGATGAGCGCTTGTAATGAGCGACGCCACCCTTCCAACATTCTCTCGTGCCCTGTCTCCCGGCTTCCTCCTGCCGCCGCACTACAACTCTTCCTTGCTGGTTGCATAGTTGACTTCTACTCGTTGCTTCCTTATACGCGAATGTCTTCAAATGCTGCTTCCATCCACAGTTTTCTCTGACTCGCTATTTCTCGCTCTCTTTTTGTCTGCCCTTCCACCTTTTGTCTTTTACTGCTTGTTTCTGCTTTCCTTTTTTTTAAAAAACGTATTTGTTTTCCCGTCCTCTGTTTCATTTCTTTGCTGCTTGCCAATTTCTTCTCCACTTATCTGTCCAAATATGCTCACGTCGTATTTATCATTTTTACGCTGTCACCTTTTCTGCTCAACCAATTTTTCCGTTTCATTCATCAGTCTACAGTTTCGAGAATTGTGTTAACCTCATCCTCTCCGGTCCTCATTTTCTCCACTCTGCATGCACATCTTTTCCAGGACGCATTTCTTGCAGTCATCCCGGAAACACTTCTGCCTTCGAATAATGTCAGAGTTACACGAACTCAATGAGAAGCGCAACGGCTATTATGAATGTAGATACCAATGCGATCCAATTCATTTGTGAAATGACAGGGATTGGCGGATAGCGAGAAAGTGTAAACTCCAGTCGAACTTAAAAGTAATTTTGCGCAAATTCCCGACTCGCGATTAAGTGAATGCATTATAAAGCAGATCAGTAACAGTATATATGAGGGGCACGTTCCCGTATTGCTTACTATTTATTTAAAATATTCCGTCAATTTTAACATAAATGTTTGAGAAGTCTTATTAAACAAGGTGTTTTCTTTCTGTTTAAACATTTCATTTTAAGATTTATTACACTTACGTATAACTTGTGCAACTGACACATCTGGAAAGGGCAATATACATTAAAGGCAGTCGACGGACAGGCAATGTGTCTCGCCGACACTCACAGAGGGGCGCAATTTTAAATGGAGTTCCTAGGAAGGATAAGGAAGGTGTCGCAAGTGCAACACGTTCTAGCGCTTCCAAGAACTCCACACCCAAAATCTAGTTCTGCAGCTGTCTCCCGGAGCGCGCTTCTGCGAATTTATTCGTGGATTCTCCGCTGCTCCCGCGACTTGCAGCTCCAGCAGCGCGCTGCTGTTTGAGTTACTGTGCGAAATAATACCTCTGGCGTGTGGGAGCTTAGCGGCTGTTGTGCAGTAGCAGTTGCTGTAGGTTTATATAGAATCCTTATCGGCTCCCCGCTGTCCTATGTTTAAATGGAGACGCTGGAAATCCACAGGAAATGTTTCAAATCAGAGGGAAAGTGTTTTGGACTTCCGGGGAGAATAAGATGGGTGAACGATGTTTTATTTTTTGTGATCTGGTGAATTTCTAACTTGTGTAATTCCCTGTATTAGTAAATATTTATGCAATTTTTCCTTTTATAATATATAATATATTATATAATATATGTGATAAATTACACTTCACAGATATTCTTCGTTACACCATGAGTATTTCATGCAATTACTATGTGAAGTCTGTTAAGAAATAATATACAGGATGAGTCACGTAACATTAGCGCATATTGTCATATCTGAACGGTTGAAGATATTGCCATGTAGTTTTTGGAGAAGTGCATGAGGAGCTGGGTCTTATTGATACGTTATTGATTAATTGACACGTAATTATTTTTTATCACTCGTGTTACCAGATATTCAGATCAATTTGGTTTTTAAAATGGACACATGCACTTATTTTGAGCCTCTTATAACGACCGCAAAATGACGAATTCAATTATACAAATATTGTCTTGTGTTAGTTTTTTTGTGTAATTTGTTTTTTGCCAGTTGGTACCAACTGGAATTTTGAATGTTTTTATCTCGCCATCAACCTGGTAGAGAAGGTCAAGGAGCGCCTTACCTGGCAACACATGCTCTTATATGGTGCTTTTGACAGCCGATCGTGGTCATTTACTACATCCTGCCTTGTTTGCTGCACTCAACAACAGTGGTGTAATTCCTCTGGTGTGCAGTAGTTCACGAGTTGTACGTTGTCTGCGGACAGTGAAGACCTTTCCGCCGTATGTGAGAAATCGAGTATTAAATTCCATTTCCAGTAGTTTACACATTGTGTGTTCTCATTAACTTATCTATCAAGTTGTATTTAGACTGCGCACGTACTTTGACAGTGACAAGTGACAGTGATAGTACAAACAGTGACTATTAACCTTCATTTGTAAATACCTTTGCATGATTCAAGTTAAACAGGTGGGTATTTTTGACACATTAAATGTTATACACTGAAGTCTTTATTAACCGATGACACAAGATAATTTACCGGACCATTACGCGGTGGCACTTCATAGGTGGAGTAGTGCAACCGCTTTTCGCCCACCAGTGCCCTGACGTTCTTTTACTATAGCGAATTGTGTCCATGCGACACCTTTGAATCGCGCGCGGACAAAATACCTCCAAGCTTCATCCCGGCGGTCGTTTGCCTCGATACCTTGCCGCTTGTGAGCAGGGGGCGGGGGAGGGTGGCGGGTGTTCGTTCGACCGGCAAGCCGGCGTGGCGGGCGGCCGCAGCTTGGCCCCAGCAGCCCACGGACGCGATCATGCCCCGCCCGCGTGGTCGCGGAACCGGCGCAGTGCCCCCGCCCGCCCGCCCGCCCGCTAGTGCGCCTGCCACCTGCTGCACCAGGCGGCCCCCCGCACTCTCTCTCTCTCCTCCTCTCCTCTCTCTTCGCTCGCGTTCCCCGCTCACTTCCCCCTACCTCTACTCACTGGACGTCGGCCCGCCTCCACCCCGCACTCCCCTCCCGCCCAGGTTCCGTCTCGTCATGGCCTTTCCCTGACCGGTTTCTGCCTTGCCTACTCCCACGTTTCCTCCTCCAAATCCCTGCCCAGTCCCTTCCTCTACACCCTCGTTCCCCGCATGGACTCGGGGCCCCGCCTACGCCTAGTCACAGGCCACGGTCCCCGTCCATGCCCGTTCCTGCTACCTCGCCCCGCTACCGCTTCTCCCTCGGCCGCAGTCACCATCAGCGCTTCCGCCGCATCCTGCAGCTCCCGCCTGCTCCCTGTGCCATCCCGACGCTCTGCGCAGGATGCTCTGCACCTTGAGCTCGATCCCGCTCCAAACGCGGGAAAATTGCTACACGGATTCAGTTGTCTTTAAATGTCAACTACGGCGCGCAAATAGTAAAAAAAAAAAAAGGTCAGACAAATTGATTCTCCTCCGAGAACTACGAACCTCGTAAAAGTTTCGACTTCGAAAAGAGTGCTTTAATAAAAGCAAAGCCCTGTCATCTTCAATGAATTAAAGACATCATGTTTTCGTTTTACCGCGTAATTTTTCTCGTAATTCATTATAATGTTTTAAAGTAATTAATAATTCACAAGTGGAAGTTTCGGAAAATTAAAGCTGAAATTCGTTTTTGTTATGAACAATACATTCCGTCAAGTCAAACACATGTGTTTAAAAAATAAATACGTGATTCATGTTTCCGTATTAGCAAATTGAACTTCCTTTTAAATTAACTTCCTTTTTGATCATGGGAAAGCAACAGATCAAGCGTGAACATGTACTCTACAATCAGTAGTTTGATATTTTAATTGATTTTACGTAAATTGGTGGCAAAAAAAATGTTTGCTACAGTGAAATAAACCATTAAGAATCCCATGTGGAAGAGTATTCTTTAAAGTTTCTGTGAAAGAAGTGTTGCCTTTTACACTTCCTAATAATGCGGCCTAATTTATTTTTTAGGTCATTTAAATGGGCATGAACTCACTTGTATAGACTAATCTCATTTTACATTGCTCACGAGAGGTTCAAGCACTGTGTTGTGAACTATAAATTGGCAATTATTGAAGAAATTCGGTTTTTCTTAAATACATTTATATAGAAGCACTAAAACTTAGAAGGGTACGGGAAAAAAATAATTAGGTATACTTTGTAAAATTTACTCTCCCAAACATTTATGAATCTAGAAATAGTAGTAATGTCTGTTCGTAATAACCTTTTGTGACTTAACCGAAAGCGCTGTAAGATAAAATATATCTAAAATAATGTTAACATTTTCAATTGTCTTGAAATTGTTTTCTACAATTTGTGTTCTCACATTATAAAATTTCCATTATATCTGATATTTATATTTTCCCCCTTTTTATTCTCTCGTATGTTGCCATTGGGATTGTTTTTTCTAATTTATCTCAATCGCTTAAGACGTATTTGCACTCGCAGGTTGAAATGTAAATTTTTATTCGTTCACCCATTCTTTGTTCAAAAGTATTAAAATAATGAAGAGGGAATAGTGTAACATATGTGCGCACGAGGTCAGGTGTGCAAGCAGACAATTCAAAGCGGAGAGAACAAGGGTGAACCAACCAAATTTTGGGGCTTCTACCAGAATCGTAGTTTTTAAAGTTAATTTATGAAGAAACGGTAAGACCTTGGAGGTTAAAATTATGCATTCAGAATCAATGTAATCCTGATATGTTATGAGATAAATTTTATTTTTTTTACTCAAAACTTAAGGAAGCTATACAGTGTTATAATCTGAATTTTTTGAACATTTTCTTTGCAAATTTACAGCAATGCACCCACCGGGTATTAACAGAGACGAACGTAATATTAATTTAGTTTAAAAGCGCGAAAAAAGTTCTTTCAGACATCTTAGTTTTATTTGTTTAGCAATGCAAAAGGAAATAATCCCGGGAAGGGCAAATCCCGAATTTGCAAAAATTTTGTAGATGTACTGTACAAAAACACAGTGTGGATGAAAGAGACAGCTATATCTAAAAAAAACTATGTCAACTTTGAAGCCATTACGTTGCAAACGTTCGTTTGAAATCTGGGATTCGGCATACCAAATTTCATCGAAATTCGAGATTCGAGAAATTCCAGAGTCGAGTGAGGCACTTCTCCACAGTTCGATATTTTGACATGGAATGACCCTTGTATCCCCTTATTGGTAAGGCAACTCATAATGCACCGATGTTCAAATACACAAGATATCTTCGACTGCGGCAGAACATTTTTTATCTATATGTGTGCAGTTACTGACAATAACAAAGAACTTTCAACCTGTGGCTGAGCCATTTTCTTATCGTCACCTTGCCTCCTCTAAATATCAGGATACCATTGAGATCTCTTGTCTCACCTCCGCTGGAGATTGCTGGCGCGTCTTCCTCTTCGTTCTCTGCGAAATCGTACGTGTCTGCAGGCACTGCGACTGCTTTTCAGTATTGAATCCACGTGCTTCGCTTTGCTCCTCTTCGCCTTGACTCACTCCACCGCAATCCATCCCACACCATCCAGTTCCGCCAAAACCTCGTCCTATTCCAGCGCGCTTGCACCGCATCGCTGCTCATCAGCTTCCCCCGCATGGCTCAGTCTTGTCCCGCTCCGCATTCAGTCGCTCCGCACCACGTTGTTTTGTTCCACCACGTATCGTTTCTTACTATTTTGGCCGCCCCTTTACTCCTTGCCTCATTTTACCCGTCTTCTCTCCCAGCTTGCTTTAACCCGCCTCGCCTGACTTCACCCTTAACGCCTCATATCATCGTTCCACTTCTGACCTCGCCTCACCTCACCCCACCATCCTTCTCACCCAGCTTCACCCTGCCTCACCCCTCTTCACCCTCATTACCCACCTTCCTCTTTCCCCCCCTCCCCACCCTCCGTAACCCTGTCTACCTCGACTCTCCTCACCTTACCCTGCCTCTCCCGCGCTGCATTTCCAGCCTTTTCCCGACTTCTTTGCCCTGCTTTAGTGCGCATCGCTTCACCTTCCCGCCCCGCCTCCAATCGTAACACACTATTCCGCCTCGCCATACTTCACCTTTTTGGTCGCATTTCACCTCTCCGTGCCTCACCTCACCACGCCTCTTCTTACGCCGCAACTAGCCACTCCCTTTCTCGCTCCGCACCACGTTGTCATTTCATATCGTTTCTAACTATTTTGGCCGCCCCTGTACTCCTTGCCTCATTTTACCCACCTTGTCTCTCCTAGCATGTCTTACCGACCCCGCCCGGCTCTCTATATCCCGTCTTCACTCGCCCCGTGTACGCGTCCTCTCACCCCTTGCTTCCTTATGCTTTATCGTGTTTCCCACTACCTCCCCACGACGCCACTCCCTCCATCTTATCACTGCTCCCGAATCGTCAGTCCTTGCCCGCCTCGGCCTCCCCACCCAAGACCGACATTTGCCTCCGCTCGGAGCGTTCCCTTCTCCCTCCCCTACAGGAGATTTATAGGCGCACCAACTGGTTACCGAAACGGCTCTGTTTAAAGAAAGTTTATCGCACACATTCATCACACTGCGAATAAATACACATAACAGGCCATACTGGCGAACACGTGTCCAATAATAACGCGACACGATTTAGTGGGAGGACGCGTGCGACTCACCGGCATGTGGTCGCCGACACGCTGCGGCGGCAATGGAGGTGACGGTCGCGTTGGATGTGACAATTGTGATGTGGATGGTGGTGGTGATTGTGAAGATGACGGCGACAGATGAGGCGGCGGCGAATACGATGACGATGGCAAGAACGACGCTGGCAACTGCGGAACTCGGTTATGAACAAGGCAGTTCACTCTATTTTGAAGTACAAAACTATTTCCTTGATGAATGCCGATCATATATTATAGCAAATATTTATTAGCTTCCGATTGGATGTTTATTGTAAAATGTTTTTCTATTGTTTTGAAAGTAGCCCTGTCCATGATGATTCAAAAATGATTAACAGATTCTGATATACTTCCACGCACATTAAAACGATCAAGTCCCATATTCTCAAGCCCCACTGTAATATTCGAATTTCTGTAAAAATTATTTTGTATCCATTAAAAATATACTATAATTGCCTTGTTTTTAAAATTTGTGATTACTTAGAACTTAATTAAGTTTCAATTTTCTTACCATTCAATTTGTGGTGAACAGAAGTTGCTTCATGATGTTTTTTCAATAAATTATGAAAAACAGCGACATTTAATTGAATTCGTTTTGGTATAGCGTAGAGAATTGAACAAAAAGTATGAGCTAATTATGTTATCATGAAAAGATGATGTTACTATTCATTGGCTGCGATTTTGATGGCAATAGTCCCACCAACACGACAGCGGGGATATCCTTTGCATTAAGTTCGTACATGCTCATTTCATGTAGTGTGTGCATGCTCGCTGACAGGTTGAGTGCGTGTGTTAGGGTTAATACGAGACTGTGATTTAATGTTATAAATCTAAATACGACGAGTCGAAAGTGTAATAGTCAAAATAGATTCTGGCGAGAAGAAAGCTAAAAAAATGACGACACAATTTTTCTCCGTCTTTTCAACCTACCCGTCAAGGATCTGATTCCCAGGAAGGATCAGAAATCCCTGAAAAATATCAACAATGAGAAATAATATAATAAAGTTTAATCTTTGTTCATCATTTGAGTTACTAGGATGTGTAAAATGTAGTATTTTCATAGAGGAAGGAGATTTCTTCCTCAATGGTACTGCATATTTATATTTAACGTATTTTGATGTATTTTATACTAATGAATATCTTTGGTGAGGAATTAAAAATCTGCAAAGACAGTATTCAAAACGTTGCATATGAATATGAAATTGTGTACGTAAGTGATCCCCGTAATAGCTGACGGTTGTAAATGACCCGATTGCCGGTATCAATATTCATCCCGATAAATGAAATGAACTAAATAAAGTCATCAAAGAGAACACGGGGTTTGGTGGTGTATTTTACCACGCAGGGACGCTACAGCATAAACCTACTTCGATTTATTTGTATTGGCACTTTACGTAAGTCTGCTGTTACGGTGGCATGCACTCGGGGGCTTGTCACTCCAGTGATGTTGTCACTATGGTGACGTTCAAGCTCCCGATTGCATGACACCGAGGGCCATTATAAGTAAATCGAAGAGTACGGCGACTTCCCCGATCAACACCATCCTTTGGCCCTGGGTCGTCTCGCGTACCTAGGGCGTTGGCGGGGCCTTGGCCGGCTTCGACATCGGCGCCGAGGCTCCGTAGCGTCGTCGGGGCGGCTGCGTGCGTCAGCATCCACCAACCCTCGGCGCCCCCGCCTCGCCGCCGCGGAAGCGTCCCAGTCTGCGCGCGGCGCGGCGCCGGCCGCGCCGACGGCACGGGGAGGGAAGGGGCGGGGCGCGGGCCCCACGATCACGGCGCCGACGCCGCACACCCATGTTTCTTCCAGCACGTGTCGCGCCCGCACTCGCAGCCGCGTCCGCAGCCGCGTGCGCACGTGCAGAAGGCGAGGGGCACCGTCTCGCGCGGTGTCGGGGAATGTGTGGAGGAGGAGCAGGTAGGAAGGATGTGGGGAGGGGGGAGGAGGTTAGGGAGGAAAGCGGCTGGGATGATTAGGGTGCGTGAGAAGACGTGGGAAGGATAAGGTGGGGATTTCTAAGACGCGTAGGATTGTAAAGGGAGAGTGGATGCCAAAAGGAGGCGGAGAGAAGTGAAGAGTTAGACTGGAAAGCAACCAGAGAGGGGAACGATTAATTAGGGTATTGATGTGATGTTTGGAACTAATAGTACTATTTTGAGATGATATCGTACACGAAGAAAGACTATGCTGGATGAGAATTGAAGGAGTGGGGAGGAATTCAGAGTGTCGACCTTGGATGGGGTGGGAAGAACGACGAACGTTCATGGGGAAAGGCGGAGTAAGCAGGGGATTGAAAGGCGGCGGTAAGACTGGAGACGAATGGTGCGGGGAAGAAGGATGGAACTGGGAAGCGTGGAGATGTCAATGTGGATAGGGAGGACATGACGAGATTTGAAAAACATCGTTTGGACTGGGGTGGGTGAGACAGGAAAGTAAGGAAAGAGGGAAATAGAGGGATGGAATTGGATGGAAAATGGAAGGATGTAATAGGGTTTCCGCAGCAAGGTTGGTTGAACATTTTTTGTGGACGAGGATGCCCTAATGGTCACCGATTACAGTCAGTGTCTTGGTTACGATTCGGCTCAGTATCGAGTGAGAGGAACTGATAACTAAAGATAACTTGTAAGTTGTACAACCCCCAATAATATCCTACATTGTCATTGTTTTTAAGAAATTATTTATTACATCGCTCGTTTGTGTACCAACCAAACGAGTTCCTGTATTGGTTGCCAATATATAACAATTTGTTTGTTTTAACATGTTAAAAGATGGTTAGTGATGGTCCACAGAAGGGAGAAATGGAAGTATGCAGCGTTATTGCAGGCTTTGGAGAAAGTTCTCCTTAGAGTGTTACGTTACCGACTCGATTGTGAAGGTGCGGGGAGCTTAGATACAATTTGCTTGTTTACTTCGATCTGTGTCAGCCAGAGTATCGGTTTGCCAACCCACGAGTCACCTGTCTGTCAGAGATGATTGATACGTGTTGGCTACCAGTCCGCCAAGTGATGTGGATCGACCATGTTTCATCTACGTAGGCTTTCTATAGGTTCTGTAGTTGTATACAACAAGCGACTGGTCGATTCTATTGTACGTCGACTAAAGACTCATATTCCATGTATTATGAACTTATCTATTAAACTGCCATTTTCGTCAATTCGTGTTTGGGTATATTACCTTTTCTTCCATAACTGAAGCTCCCAAAATTGTCTTTTGAGCGGCAATGTCAAATATATTTCTGGTTCAAGGTCTTGTATCTTCTGTTATTAACTAAAATGGAGAACCCAACATGACTTCCGAGTGTTAGTATATAATATACGTAATTTCGCCCACCAGTTAGTTAACTTGCTATTGAAATTAGGTGACAGAATTTCAAGTATTATTAGACCCTGAGTAATCTTTACATTCTATTTTATCAGAGATCCTTGTGTTTCGCTGGGAATTGGTAATTTTAACACTTAGCAATTTGTAAAATGTTAGACAAACAGTGGAGGTAACCACTATAAATAACGTCATAGGAGAGTGTTTCACGTGTGTACTTCACGTATGTAGAGAAGTAAATAGGAATGGGATGCAAAAATAGAAGAAATAGATTACGTCTCTACATGATGAGGGGCAGGGTGGAGCTTGAAGGTCATTTGTGGTAGTGTGATACGGGCGGAAAGGGAAATGGAGGAGCCAGTCACGTTGTGTCAGCCCGGGCCAAGACAGGGTAGGGTGGGGATATACAGGCATATAAGACAATCATTTTCCTGTGAACCAGATGGTTATAAGTAAAAAACACCCGAGCACGCAGGTTTTGATAGTGTGTGTAATCCTATATTTCTGTTCCTCGAGAATATTGTCTTACAATCCCTTGGTGTCATATATCTGGAAACAACTGTATTTCTTTATAGTATTTCGCATTAATATACATTTTTCTGGAACATTTACTTATCGCCCTCCTCCATGAGATTTATGGAGTAAGTTATGCATTTGAACTAATTTAATTCTTTTATCAATTGGTAAATAACACGAATAACTGTTCATCTATTGGAAAACACCAATGAGAAAATACTTTACACTTTTTTGCTATTGATACAGCCCAGTTTGGGGCTTGGCCAACATCCAACTACCGACAACACTGCCGAAGTTTTCAACTTCATGACGGATGGGCCGTATGGGACCGAAGAATCTCACAAACACCAGACCCTAAAGATTGGATTAGGAGCAAATTTGGGAAGGAAGGATCGCTTGTTGTTGTACTACGCCGGCATCCTCTGAAAATTTATATTAAACATAAGAGTGATTTATTATTATTTTTAATATTATTATTATTATTATTATTATTATTATTATTATTATTATTATTATTATATCGGCCATTTATAACTACGCTACACTTCATCTTTCGAGGGTCCGGAAAGATCACCGTGGGTAGTTATGGTTATCACCTTTTTACGTCTGTATTTATTGACAAGACAAGGGGCGGTTTCGCCCTAAATTGTGAATAATGAGGAGATATGATGATGTGCAGGGGTGAAGGGACAATTACAAATACGACCGTATCTGCGCAGGATAAGTATAAAATTAGATTTCACAAATACTTCCAACTTAACCAAATACGAAGGAAATGTTTCGAAGAAATATATTATTTACCGCTTTAACTATCAAAGTACAGACCTGTAGCCCGTATTATTAGATTCGCTGAGTTGGTAATAGGTAACATCTCTTCTATAATTTTTAATTAATTTATGTATTGTATGTATTGAATAATGTATTAACAATCACCGAAAGTGCTTGTAGAACTATGTGGAAATAAAACTAGAGTAAAAACGTTGGTTAATCCATTTAAAACGAAATCAAAGTTTTTATTTTTTGTTTTGAAAAATCGTATTTGGGGATAACTACCATCGCAGTCACATTGTCAATAGTTTTAGGTAGAAATTCCTATTGCAAAGTTTGTCTTAAACATTTGTAACAAATAACAAAACTTCTCTACTACACATTTACATTTTCTAAGACTATTCCACTCGTGATATTAAAAGCAATAGTGTTTAACTATACGTAAAAAAGGCCCCTATCAAGGCGATGTATTAAAAAATAATTAAGTTTTTTTTCCTCTTCGATTTTTCTTACCCCTTCTACCTATTGGCCAATCATAAAATGTAACTCATCTATCTTAGGAGGCGTTATACATCGATCGTTATGTCGATGTCCAATAAACAGCGTATGTACTATAACATAACCTCTGATTTTATCATATGCTTTCAGTTACTTTCAATATTTGGCGCGTTTTGGAACTCTGTTGGACATAATTTCACTCGTAGAATAGTCCTATTAAATACCATTCGTGCTTTAGAAATTCTCAGATAAATCCCCTCCTTCGCGAGTCGGGAATTTATCGACAATTTCCAAAGCACTGGTGATATTACCTATGATAAAGCCTCTTGAAAAGCACGCGAAAGCGGCGCTGTCCCGCGCACGCCAAGCCACGCAGAGGAGGAGGAGGCCGCCGCCGCGTCTGGGCCAGGCGAGGACCCGTCGCCCTACATGGCGCGTGACGCGTGGGCGGACGGCGGCGACGGACGCGACCTCCACTGCGCCAGCGCCTGTCCTCGACGCGGCCCACGCGCGTCCCCGCCCCGCCCCGTCCCAGTCCTCCCCTCCTCGCCACACCCTGCAGCTCATTCTGTAGTCTGGCCGGCGGCCGATCTCCTCTGCGTCCGCCTCCGCCGCAGGGAGCGCTCCGCACTCCGCCGAAATTGTCGGATCGTGCGCATGGCCTCACCAGATTTATTCGCGCTAATGCGCCGGTTGCCAGCCGAAGCGTCGCGATTCCACATGGACTCCACGTCAATGACTTTCTCAGATTTAAGATGCATTCTTCTCTAGTCATAAAAGCATTGTGTTGATTAATGAGTCTAGACCCGCCAACTCGTATGTTCATTATTCCCGTTAGTGTAGTGGATGTTTTATTTATGGAGGTGGTGGTGTTCCTCCTTCGCTGGATGTTGAGATCCGACGCCGACCTGCATGTCGGCTTAGTGTTATCTCTCCCAGAGGGGCCCCGCTCCAATGAGGACAAGCCCCGAGCTCCTGATTGGTCTCCCGACATGAATGGCAGTGTAGTGTGTGAAAGGAGAGAGGATGAAAATGAGGAAGAAAATACAACGCTTGATCCGTGACTCATTGGCTAGGATACTGATGGAATTGACTGGAGGTTACTCCCAATCGAAGGAGCCGGTTGCTAGAATTCTCCACCAGACCGCGACTGAATTCGACCGAACTATGAAAGCTGTGTACCAAGTATATCTGTACTACCCTTTTTTGTTTCGGGAGGGGGTTCCAGGTTAAATGGTTACACTGCTCGCCTGTTTTACACTGGGACAAAGCGGCATTATCGCCAGGATATCTGGAGGTTCCACTGTATCCGGTGCCTCTCATTCTACTATTACCTCATCATCTCATTAAATCTTCATATTTATTAATCTATCAAAATCATTTACCCGTTTCTATAAATTGCCGTAAGGCATTGTTAAGCACTAATATCATAAGAAAGAATATTTGTAAGGTTTTAATTTCGTACAAAGTTAACTGTATAGACTGATGCTTTCTTTGTTACCAGGCCATTTATTCCTCTGCCTCACGTTTAATCTCGTAGTTAGTGTATGTAGAACGCTTTCAATTTTAAGTAGAAAAAATAAGAAAATTATTGTTTTAATGTAACTAAAATCTTTACAAAAGTTCATATTTTTGTAGCAAGAAAGATCCAAATATCATTTAGAGTATTGAGCAAACATTGTGAATTAGCTTTATTTTATTTTACAACACATGGTAACTCATTTTATTTATTTTTGTGCATCGCGGAAAAACCACTTTCCTATTTTCACGTCTTGCGAGTATTTACCATTTATTTTTGGTTTACTCCCACCACAAGACCAACGCCAAACCGTGATGGCAACTTTCTAGTTCCGTATAGCATTTACACTGACGATATTTGGTACATCGTGTGGTTCAATGTCCGAAGACCTCTCTGTTCAATAAAGAAGAGAATAAGAGGATGAGAGAAAAGTGAGATCAATAACCAACAAAGCGCTCATGTCAAAGTTGTGAAATGCGTGACATCAACGGGTGGGATATGCAAAAGAGAGGAGTGCAGACAAGCTCTTTTAAAAGAAGCATTATATTGATTACGTTTATCTTCCAAATCAGTTGTATAATCAGCAGTATCGTATATCTTTGCTAATGTTGCGGGTGTGAATTCCATGCCACACATTGATGATTTCGCTTTTGACTGTTGCGGGGAAGGCAAATATGAACCAACACCTATCTCATATCATCAAAATCATCTTTCATTTCTTAAATACCGCGCAAAGACAAGTACCATTTCTCTCATATATGGCTGTTAATGGGAGGGATCTGACAGAGCAAGAAGAGTGCAAATAATTAGCAAGGCTATTCCTTTGCTTGACTTATCAGAACGGTTCCCATTATATATACTAAAATTTACCAAGCTGTTGATTGAGAAATGTACTTCCGAAATTTCTGTTCTCAAATTTTAATAAGTGACTAAGATATTTTTTCATAGCTTTCACATGTTAAATTTTAATACAAATATGCTGTTACGTTTTCTACTTTTTCGTTTTTGTTATTGATTCATTTGTTGTTGCATTATAAGAAAACAATGTAAATCTAGCGTAGGGCAAGGGGCGGTTGAAAACAAGTTCTCTGGAATGTTATATTATTCCTTACATGCAGGCAGTAAAGATCAAGAAGAACGGAAACGTTCTGGAAAGGAGAAACTACTGTAATAGAATGGGAGAAAATGCATGCATTATAGCGTCGATGGAGCTGTGTGTCTATAAATAAACGTTCTCATGCAATAATCTTTTTCTATTTCAGGACATACTCTTTTATGAGGGATAATGATACACGAGCAACGTCATGTAAGGATATCCAATAGAGTTCGTTGGAATCCGTTACAACGTAAAAGGATTCATGACCGAGGAAGGAACAGTGCGCTTGCACGGATGGAAAGAGTTGTAGCGTAATAATGCAATGCGCACCTCTTACAATATTAGAGTCCCTTGTTTCTTTGAGAGCGAGGTCACCAGCGACTACTATTCAGATGTAGAGAGGAACAAAAATATTCTTTACTTGCAGTTCAAGAGAACTACATTGACTCACCAGTTCTCCTTGTTCACACAATTTCCATTATTAATTCCTTTAAGTCATTTCGGTTTATCATTGTTAAAAATCAGTCTACAAGAATTTCTTTGTCAACGGTGATCTGCGTGTTATTATTAAAAGAAGGTTGTTCATGCATTTCAAACATTTGTTAAAATTAATTCTGTATTAGTTACGTTTTATTTGTATCATTCTGTAATTTATTTTTCATTATTAAATTACCTGCTTTGTACAGCGGAGGGAGCATACCGGCGCAACATCGTGATACGAAGGGTCGTGGGTTTCAATTCCTCCCGGGACATGGATGTTTGTCCAAGTCTTTCGTGTGTCTATGTCGTATTTTACAGGACCTGGCACTATACTGGCCTCCGATCCAGCAAGCCCGCAGATCTGTATTAGTATATATTGTGTGGTTTCAGAGGGTAAGTGGCTTTGACCGGAAGACCAGATACAAAAGCTATGAAATATATGCAATATTGTACGAGTACTAAAATAAATTCAGTAAAAACGAGTCGGTTGGATCTCTAGCATCCGTTTGATGTCTGTCAACATTTTGTCTGCTAACTCTATCACATTAAATAAACTGCAGGATTTAAAACGGTAAATTGCAATAATAGAGAGAGATACATGAAATTATTTATCCACTAGTGACCTGCAGCAGTAACTTTTGCTACAGAACAAAACCACATAAAAGGTTTTCGCAAAAGTACATATACTGCTCAAGAACAACCAATAAATGATTATTATTAATAATGCAATTAATTAAACATTTTAACAAAAACAGTATTCACGAATACACAACATAGTATACTAGTATACTCTGCAATAAAACAGGACAGTAGTCCTTTACATACAAATACTAAGAATATAAAGAAGGGGCTATTGCATAACGCTAGACATGAATAGCAAATATTAAATGCCGGACGACCGCTTTCTTGGAGCTTTGCTGCTTCATAACATCAGATGTATCGTAAACAGTGCATAATTCTTTACGTGAAGTCATATATATTGCTGAAAGGAAAGCGAAAATTATTAACATTTTTTACTCGCTCCTCAATTGTTGTGTGTTAATAGACAAAAACAAACTATTGTGTTTCAATTAGTTGCGTATTAATTCAAAACCATTTACAACAATTTATTTTTACAATCTGGTGTCTCATTTTGAGTTTAGTATCCAATTTTTATTGATACCTCTTAAATTCGTTCCGTTGTTTATGCTCCAAACTCTCAGCCGTCTGAAAGAGCTCCATAGTTCGACCTGCAAGATGCAAATGAGTTCCTACAAGAACGTATGACAAAGCGTCTTTCATTTTCTCGTTCCTGTTTTTGTGAGGTAATATCAGCGTGTCACTCCAGCAGGCATTACCGCGCGTTCATTGCGCACGCGGTGCTGTGGTGATGGGATCTGGAGGTGTGGGAGGGGGTGGGAGCGGAACGCCGTTGTCTCGGGCGTTACCGCAGGCGGCTGCGCGGTATATGGGGACGCCGGGCTCCAAATCCTGTTTGACCGAGGCGCAGGTCGCGGCCTCTTGCGCCGCCTCTTGCCCAACTGCCCTGCCAGGGCGTTGAACCGCTGTTTTCTCTCCATCATTTGTATCGCTTCTCTCAGTTTGTAAGCCGATTTTTTTTTCTTTCTTCAATAGGCGACTCCATTATTCCCATGGTTCGTCTTTTACTTCTAGGACTTCGTTTTTTTCTTCCCTTCCAGTTTTCTACTTCATGTATTTTTTAGTCATGCATGATCAGCTTCCACTTGTTCGTTTGTGTTGTAAGATGTACGTCATGTCAAGCCAAGGTAATGTCATGTTTAATACTGTATTCGAATGAAATCATTTTTTTTTCTGGTAATTTTAAATCTCTGATTCGATATACCGATGAATTGTTTTGGCAAAGTACATTTTAAACACTCTTGGGTATATTTCAGTATTAATCAAATAACGTACCTAAAAAACATTGTCAAAAAATAATTTTTATATTTCAAAACACATACTTAGCTCACACTTCATGAAGCAGCGAGAATATCACAAATAAAAGCAATTTACATAAATTACGTTTAATGTGAAATTTTGAAATAACTTTTTCTATCATTTGACTTAAAAATAGATGTGCTTTTCCCTTTAATCAGAGGCAAATGTTGGCCTCTAAGATATAATACAGATTCTTGCTTCAAAATTATTTTAATGCTATTTTCCGTTGTGAAAAATCAACAATTTATTACTCAACTAATTCGAATAACTGTGCTACGTTTTCCAGTTTGAGATGAATAAAAAGTCATAATCCGTTCTATTTCTTAATTCTAAAAATTTTATTGTTTGTACATTTGAAAAGATTTTCCTGGAATACGGATGAAAGGAAGGAAATAATCCAGGTGGAGTGTGTGACTAACGAAAAACCAAATAAAATAAATTAGCAACTTTGACCTTAATTGGAGAAGCGCCTGCATTTCCTTTGACAGCAGCTCGACCCAAAGAAACACGGCCTTCAGAAAGCGGGTCGATTGGCGACTCGTCGCTTGTCTGAGAGCTGCGTTGAGAAATTAATTGGCTTTGCCGCTTTGTTGTGGCGTTTTCCGCCGCACGTCGATTGTAGCGTCTTCCGTCTTGGAAGCGGATGGCTTTTAGCGCTTTTCCGCTTCCGCTTCTACCCCCTGAGCTCGTCCCAAGGTTCCCGCCCTTACATACGGCGGTTTGAAGAAATCAGAGGTTAACTAGTTGCGTGCATTTACGAAACGAATCCTGAAAACAGACGATGTCTATTGAAATTATCGGAAGTCTTGTATTCAAGAAACGCTGTAGAATCATCTCGTTTTAAATGTGGGGTATGAAAAGTCGGTGATTAACGAAACTAACTTCGAAACTACATTTTCTAATTTTAACGCAGACTAACAACGGACAATGTTATTATTCTCTTCAATATTCTTGTGATCAAGCAGTGCTGGTGAGTCAATGTTCCAGCCTATGCGTGTGGACCTAATGAACACGTAGTACCTTGGACGCTAAATTGGCGTTATGTGTAAAATTTAATAATATAACTAGCTGTAATATATGTGTTGCTCGTATACTTATTTATCACTGTTATTCATTAGAGAGGATTAGTAGCTATGTATTCTATAGTCTCTCACGGCACGTCACGCTCCGCTACGTCGCCAGATCATCCTACCCCGTTCCGCGTGAAATATTATAATAAAACTATAATAACTTGTTAGTGGATTAAGACAAAGGTGAGATATTGTTTAAGAGCTACATACATTCTTAGGAAACGAGAAGTGCCTCACAGGCCAAGCCCTTGTTTCCGTCCCTGGATACGAGTTCGCGAAATCTGCTGGGACGCTACGTACTCGGGTTCATCACAACACGACTATTTGTTCTTGTGCCGCACCAAAACATTCGCCAACTAAGAGAAGGTTACGTTATGCACTAGCTACACGGATGCTTAGTGGGGCGTAGGCTGGCGAAGGCACGCGAGGGCGCTCGCCAAACAGCACAATATACGAGAGAGCGGCAGCGTACATTAAAAAGTTCGGGGAACAGCCGAGATTAAAAACACCCAATAAACCGGGCGCAACTCGCGAGAGCTTAATGGACGCGCGGGGAATTAAAGAAAATTTAACTATATTTTTGAGAGCTACGAGCTGAGGACGTGCGGAAGGGTCAAAGGAAGGTCTGCGGAAGCGGGTGGAGGTGGTGGTGGGGCTGCATGGCGGCGGCAGCGTGGAAAGGGGAGGAGGAGGAGGAGGAAGCAGCGAAGGCCGAGGCGGAATGAGAAGTCGCTCATCCGGGACCCAAACACGCGCGAAGATGCCATCACGACCTGCGGCGTAATTTCGTGTTCAGTTCGTTGCCGACCGCGAGAGGGATAACGAGACAGAGAGGGGAAGCCCGAAGGAAGTTCGTAGATGATTCCGCGAAACAGACAATTCCTTGTGCCTGATCAGTTTATATGCACACTTTTTTTTCTATTCCTGTAATTCTGTTGTGAAAATAATGATTTGGATGTCTTGTGAAGATGTAATTAAGAAGACGAAATATTGTGCTATCACATTATCTCTGACTCATTGAGTGAATTAAAAAAATAAAAAGCCTTGGAAAATTATGGTACGCTTTCTTCAAATTATGGTTTGTTTTAAATTCAGATCCGTATTAAGTGCATAAATTATTAATACCATATATATTAAATCACCGATTTACTAAGTGTATACAGTTGGCTATGTTTCTGTCGATACTGAAAACGTTTCTTATTAGTATGTTCACATCGATTCTATGATTGCTTGTGGAACACATTGTATTATCTCATGTAAACACACTAACCATGAGTTCCGTCACAGACTTTCAGGTGGTCCGTAAACAGTATAAGCAAACAAGTTTTCCCTGTGCGGCCGGCGGACGTTCTTTAAATCGAGTTCTGCGAGCGACATGGTCCGTTCACATGCCTGTGGTTGCTCAGCTCTGTATTGTGCTACGAAATACGATTTATGTAGCGTGTATTCATACATTATTTGCCTTTAGGAAAAATAACCAACTCATGTTGATTTGGCAATTTAAGTGTTGTATTAATTTTTTTACGTGTGGACATATTCTCGTGAAGAACCTTAATTAATCGATATCTTTACTATTAAGGGGCAGGAAAGAGATTCCCGAACATTCTATATGGCATACGTCCTCCTTTTCCCGGACATGCCTTTTTTTTTAAAGAAAAACTGTCCGGGTGGATTTTACAAGAGAAGGTGAATGTCTTCTTTTTTTATTGGAAAGGGGGGTATTACTTTTAAATGTAACATAGGCGTATGATGTTCGTAGGATGCCCCTTTTTTTTCACTTTTTTGAGACCCCGACATCATAATATTTCATTTTGTATATATAAATGACATTTAACTTCAACTTTCTCACCGAATGACCATGAAAATCCAAAGATGAAATATACTGCGGCGGCGATGGAATTACTGTTAGCGTATCGGTCTGTTACATCCAAGTTCGCGGGTTCAAACCCGATCGAAGCGTGGATTTTTAAGGGCGAAATAATACGTACGCCTTCTTTCGGAGGGGAAGTAAAGCCGGCTGTCCCATTTTAGTAGAGTTGCATGATACTGCATGAAAAAGATCAATCCGAAATGAAGCCTCTGAGCTAAATTCAAATCGCTTGTTGCCTAAGAAATACCTCCTCTCTCTTCTAGTTGGTGGAAGGATCGTAAAAAAATTGGCGTGGTCAGACGGAAGAACTGGCCTCACGGCCTGAGTCTCACCACGTAAAATAAGGCAATTCAATTTCATTTAATGATTATATATGTACATTTACGTCATGGAATGCGACTGTGTGGTCATTAGAGGGTACAATATATTGTACAACCTATTGTATGATGGTGCTGGTTATTGGTTCTATACTATGTGTTAATACTGTGGTGATTGCATTTCGAGCAGGATGAAAAAAAAAAGAAAAGCCTTGTTTATTGATATACTGAAAAACGTTCCAAGCTAAGTTCTAATTGATGAGGAAGATTTCATCATCCACCAAAGACTTCTGGTATAAAAGTGAAAAGGCAGTAATAGTAATGAAGTAGGCCTATCGTGTGATTGTGAAAGTGATGACAAAGATTGCATGGTCTGATTGAAAGTATTTTGTCGTTAAGAAAAGTAAATTATTATATATAACATTTTATATATAGTATCCTCTTTTTGTTTACAAGAAATGACCTCTTTTTCCAAAATGGAAATATGGTAACCCTATACATGACAACGTATTTGATAGATTTCTCGTACAATTGTGAGTGAAAATAAATACTCATTTTTATATGTATTATTGTTACTGTATTTTGGTAATATTCTATAATAGTTAGTCTTCGGTTTCGTGAAACTTTATCATTCCCTCATAAACTATCTTGCTTCGTATCATGCTCCAACTCGGTGGTTGCTATAGAAAAAAGATATTACGTGAGAATCTAATCATGCATTTAATGTGGCGGGAATGAATTTACGATCGTATTACTATTACGAGGGGAACTCTAATGTCATTTCGGAAGCACGTGGGGGAACTAATGAACTTATAATTGTGTAAGTTTACAGTCTGATCTTTCTCTTGGGTGCTACAGACTGTTGGAAAATATGAACCTGAATGTAATGAAGCTGAAAAATGGAAAAAAGGTATTGTCCCAGTTCAAAATTATATGAATAATATCACGTGAGAATCACGAATGATAGCAAAGGTCTAGGCTGTTGAAATTACAATTTTATTTACCTTCGTTTTATTTGCTAATATTCTTCCCAACCAGAACTTTTCTATAATTTGAATAATAAAATAATGCTATAACTCTTCTACACGTATGTCATCCATTACTGCACCATTATTACACGCTGAATTTCCCTTTGATTCTTGTTAGTCCGGAACTGCGATGTAGCTCGCCTCTTGTTGCATTTCATTATAAATGTAGTATATGACGGGTGACCTATAGTAGTAGATGTGTGTTTGACACGAAAAAGTAACATTAAGGAAAAGGTATGAGACAGATGGTGACACTTCTAAAGTAGAAGAAAATAATGAGTTAAAAATTGCAAGTTTCACTGTGGCATTAATGTCGATAAAAAAAGGGGTGGTGTCGTTTTAACGATATACAGTGACATTCATTAAGATGTCTAGTAAACGAAAACGGAATATGGAATTGTGTTTAAAGGATATTTTCCGTCCAAATTTTGTTCGCAATACCCATCCACATAATTGTGTCATATGGTATAAACCTGTAAGAAAACTGCTCTATATACCTCTCTAACGGTCGGCTGCTCTGATCGGTAGTTTTCCGTGGTTTCTTTTATCAACACCAGGGGAATGCCGGAGCAGTACCCTAACAAACGGACCACGGACAGCGCGCGATATTTTCTTCTTCTTCTTCTTCTTCTTCTTCTTCTTCTTCTTCTTCTTCTTCTTCTTCACTACACTATCACACTTGTCGAAGACAAGTCGGAAACTTCGAGCTCGGCCGGGCGGTGCTCTGCTGATGGGAGATACCTGGTAGGGGAAATTCCCTGTAAGCCGACGTAGGTTAGCACTGGATCACGCCATATAGCGGGTACCCGCCACTTCCCGCGATAAAAACATACACTACACTTACGGGGCTAATAACCCTAGCGGTTGACGCCCTAGAAATTACTAATTAATACGACGATCTCAGTCAATACGACTAATAAATGTGACGTCTAGGACGAGTTTGTTTTTGTGTTCGTCCTTATCATGTTAACGTGTTTTAAATGCTGTCAGGAAAGATGATGTAATTGTCATTAAAATTATCGTGAAATGACATTGATGATGTTGGTATGGATAAAGAAAGATCCCTGCAATT
Source organism: Gryllus bimaculatus (assembly GCA_017312745.1). Classification (NCBI taxonomy): domain Eukaryota; kingdom Metazoa; phylum Arthropoda; class Insecta; order Orthoptera; family Gryllidae; genus Gryllus; species Gryllus bimaculatus. The sequence goes on along the minus strand of BOPP01000079.1, from coordinate 3,694,360 downwards.
ATACGAAGCACATATAACATCCCAAAATGCACGCAGCATATCCTGTACGCCGCGTTCGTGTCAACTAAACTTGACAAGGTACAGTTACCACAGCGACCCACTACTCCACCTAGGTCGTCGCGTGCGAAGAGTGTGACGTCCGAGATTTTCTGCCAAAACGTCTTTGGTACCTTTATTCATAATTCAAATTAGTATAGCAAAGGAGCGGGTGTAGAGGTTCCCAGAATACGCTCACAAATGATACGTTTCCTCCGCACGTCAAACACTGTTTTCAATTGTATTTGACTTTCAATAAATAAACAAACAGAGAAATTGTCGCGTCGTCTCCACCTAATCTGTTCCTGACACCGTCGCTGGCGAGACCTGTACGAGAGTGTTGCACGCGAAGAGGCGTGTTCGGGGCGACGTGAAGCTACACGAGCGCCACACTCACGCCACACTCACGCCACGCTCACGCCACGCTCACGCCTCGCCCACGCCCCTCACACGCCCCTATGCACCAACGGCGCGTCCTCGTTCCCACCCGCACGCGGCCGCCGCCTCCGCTCCTGCCCCTCTTCGCCCCCGCCCCGTTTTCCGCCCCGTTCCGTGCATTTGCACCTGCATGCTGCGCTTCCTATCTTATCGCGCTTCCTTTTGTCGTGCGACGCGCGGCAATTGTACCGTTTCCGATTACGGCATGAGACGTAACGGCCCATCCTGACCTGTCGCCCGCAGAGACGATGCTACACACGATTTAAGTGTGTGGTTCTGTTGTGTCGTGATTAATATTATCAAAGAGCTAATATATTTTTAAATCATTGTGTGGCGAAATGCAAGACTAAAATCCAATCGTGAGACTCACCACAAACATTTATTTGTGTATTTGTTGTTATATTTTTATTATTAATTATCTATAATTTTTCGCTTTTCAACATTCGAGTATTCGACCCGTCAGAGAGCCGAGATCGTTAGGGCAGTAGTGCCACAGCGGTCCCAGACCAGGAGACCGCGGGTTCGAGTCCCACCTTGGGCATGTTTGTATTTGTGTATGTCTATATGTGTGTGCGCCTTTCATCCCTCACTATCATCATCATTATCATCGCATCGTCCATTCCTACAGGACTAACAACCTTAGGGGATAAAAATATAATATTATCTCAATATATAATATTGAGATAATCATATATAATATTATCTCAAATATTTTCCTTCTATCGCTTTTCCCAAGCTTACCTGTTACGTCTTGCGTCTTGGGGCTACTGCTTGGGGGATTGGATGTGTCTTCATCTTACCATGATGTATATTTTCGATTCTTTCTCCGGTCAACCGACCCAACCTCTATCCACTGCCATGCAACACAAGCCATGGTTCTCCCACTCTAACACCCCAGTGGCCCTCGGGCCCGGGTTTTCGTTATGTACTTACTAATCAGTAGTAACGTGGCCCGTGGGCCCCTACATGCCAGTCGATAATTAGCCGGTGGAGGGGCCATGGCCGCGCCGAGATTGCACTCCGCTGTGTCCCAAAGGATCGGTCGGAATGTAACCTGATGTCTCCGACCTCGCACTGCTACCGGTGGGAGGGTAGGTGCTGGGGAGTAGCCCGCCCGTGTGTAACGTGAACCTGGCTCACAGTCCAGGCTCGTTCGCCGAATAATTAAGCCCGAAAGATGGGATGTTATTGCAGAGATGGTGCATGGTGGGTGAGAAAGCCCACCATTCAACAACACATCGGTATACATCCATGCCCAAGTGGGGTTCGAGCCCCCTAGCTCTTCTTGTTAACACCGCCACTCACGCTCGCGAACTCGACAGTCCGGGTTGGCACGTGCAGTCAGTATTTGATTCTATCAGTTTTCTATCAATTCGGAATAATTCTATGCAAAATTCTGATGTATTGCAACTTATTGACTTGTATTTGTTTTTTGTGTTCTCGATCAAGGCGGAATAATTATTTACAAAATTGTAATTTATAGCCACTTATTGACAGTGATATTTGTTTCTGACGGGACGGAAAACGGTACATATTTCAAGGTAATGCGTCAGTTGGCCTCGTTCTACTTACCGTTTAGGAAGAGATGCAGGTCTTTAGCGGTGAAAGATAATCGCGTGAGTTTTCTAGAGAGTAGCCAGTTAGTTACCTTGCGCCTCCTACGCGCATGACCATAGATGTAAGACCAGTTACCTGGCAAAGTATTCCACGTCGGTCACTCTATGAATATGTCACCGAGGCATGCAGCAATATGGCGCGTCATTAAAAATAGCTCAACATCTTGAATGTATAAATTGTCTTGGAAACACTGTATTTTGAATGGTATATCGTTGCTTTATTTTTATAGAATAAAAAGTTTGTTGAGTGTATGAAAGAATTGGATACTCTCGAGAACAATGGATAATTTGTTGAGATTTACTTGGATATATCAGCTGTTTTGTAACGGTGTTATCAATTGCGTATTATGGCCACACCTTTGTTTAACTTTATTTTCTTTTATTTTTTAAAATGAATATTCATTGTAAAGTGATGTAGTAGTTTCGAATCACTAAATACTGCTACATAATCTGAAAAGTTAGTGCTCAATGAATTAATATTTATTTTTAAATAATTTTCTACAAATCAGTTAGATTATTCAAGCAATGGATTTAAAATAATGGGATTATTTTCTTCCCAATGAGTAAAAAACATTGTTATTTTAATTTTTTTAGATTTCATGACGGTTCCACTAGTATTGTCGAGTCATCCTTCGATATTTCCATCGTTTTTCCTGTTCACAAAAACAGGAATATTGTAAATTTATGCCGGTGTTTAAACTACGTTCTGTTATTCCCATTCTCTGTAGCAATCTTGTCAACGTATTCATTCGCTATTCCTCCTCATCATTATATATTTTCCCTTCATCCTCATTTCAGCCCGTTCCTCGTTTTAGGCAATACAAGACAACGACCCGTTTAAAATGCTCGACTGTCCACTTGCGCATTGCGACCCACTGCGTGGCCTTTTGCGCGGGTCAAGTACTCTGCGTTGATCGTTAATCCGCAACGTCTCTCGGAGAGAGCGTTTTGCGAGGCGGTGGGGGCATTGACGACGACGGCGAGGAGGAGGGAGCGGAGAGAGCAGGCCTGAGGACAAAGGCGAGGGCGGACTGCGGGGTAACGGAAGAGGGCGGCGGAGACAGATAACACACCCGCCGGGGGCCTACAGCGAGGAATCCAGCCAGCGAGGAGGGTGGGCAAGAAGGAGCGGGCGGTGGCGGTGTGAAAAGGTGACGTGATCCAAGTGTGTTGCGGAAAGAAGTCGGAACCACTGAAGAAAGCGCGCTCGACACGAGGGTGGAGTCCGGTGGGAGAGCAAACGGTACAGGCCTGAAGACAAAGGAACGGGCTGCGCGTCGACACCGGGCAAGTTGGTCTGTCAGGTTGAAGCGGGCCGGCGCGAACAGCAGAAAGGGCGCGTGGGTCGGGGAGGGTGGTGTGGGTGACTGCCCGGTCACAGTCAGGGGCGAGTCGATCTCAGCAGGATGAAAGAGCGTACGACTCCGTCCTGTTCGCTGCCGCGATCTTATAATTCTTCACCAGAGACAGAGATGAACTCTTGTCATTACAGCAGCCCATACTTGCTCGTATTATTTGTAATTGTTTCGTATTATCATATAAAGCTAGTTGAACCCGTAAAAGAGTTTCCAATCTAAAAACATGTAGGAATGAGGTACGAACCTAGGTACTTCAGTTCCGACGGCGACTTCTTAATCCACTGAACTACAGTATCCATTTTAAATTCCAGGGGCCGTGACATCAACCAGTTCGATCGGGAATATGAAATTTGGTGAAAATCCTGTGTACGGTTTAGGTGCTAGCGTTATGGAAGGATGGACCAAGGATGTTGAAGGACCAAGGAAGGATGTTTTGCCCCCAAACAATTTTTCAGAATGTCATACTTGTCCTTATTTCAAGATCTATTTATGAACAATTTATTCCATTAAGACAGATCGTCAATTGTTGTAGGAAGACGCCGAAATTTGTTTTCGCCATTTTCGAAACATCAGCGATTTCAACTTCTTAAAGTACTATAATGCTGCAGCGAAAATGAGACCCGCGATAATTTGTAAGCTTTTTTTACGCTACCCGAGGACAAACTTAAAAATACAATTAGATCCATTTTTGAGAAAATTTTGAAAAAATCGTCTGAACGGTTCAGGTGCTAGCGTTGACCACGCACCGACGCGACTCCGAACGACCGGACCGAACGAACGAACGAACGAACGAACAAACGAACGAACGAACTACCGGCCGTCAGGCATACCGACAGCCCGACAGGCAAATCGACCGACCGACCGACATACATGTTTTGCTGTCAACCTATTTTTCGGTAACATGGACTAACGAAACGATTCTGACTACACAATGTGTTTGAGGAAGGAATTTACTACGTTTAGAGAGATTTTTTTGCTTTTTCGGGCCCGACAGTTTTTCTATCGAAAAATCGACAATTTTCGCTGCAGCATTATAGTACTTTAGGAAGTACGTAATAAAGTAGCAAAATACAGAAGGGCAGAAAATAGAATAAAAATTAGTGAAGGTTGGGGCAGAACTTTAGCATTTCTTATGTAATTTTGTTTATTGCGCTTCAAATCATATGGTCGGCATTGTAGAAACGGTGCCAAGCATTCATTTGACACGGACATACTTGTGATGCCTCTTATGAACGAACTGAATTCGTAATCGTTCACGACGCAGTACACAAAAGAGTAAGAATCGAGCAGATTCCCAAAAGTTGGGTTCACAAAACGGCTTTGCGGACCGAGAACACTCAGTTTCGGGACACATGATAGCCTTTCTGGCCTCTCGGACTGCTTAAAAAAGCACATATGCCATCGACGCAGATTTTAAAGAATAGCTGCGTGAGCGTACTTGTGAACGAGAATAGTTGTCAGAAGGTTTACCTGTGGTGTAGTGGTTACTCACTTGCCTTTCGCCGTTGGGACAGGGCTAAAATCTCAGTCGATCCAAGTGGAATTTCTGGTGGGTATGTGGCAGGTTTTCTGTGGGCTCTGACATTTCCCCTTCACGTCTTTTCAGCACCATTCATACCATATATTCACTATCACCGTCCCATCCAAATCATTTATTTCAGGTAAGGGCATGGGTTTTGTGCACTGATAAATTAAAGAATGTGCTTGTCAGAACCATCATTACGAAGAGTTGAATGTTTACAGAGACAACTTAACATCTTCAACGTTACACTTAATTGCGGCTACAACTATTGACCGAACTTGCATTAGTGGTAGTGTTATATATTGTCATGTATGCAGACGCATCCACTAGCGTCTGATGCTTGAGTTCGCATTTCCGAAAGTTTTTTGCATTTATTTCCTCGTGCGGTATGAAATGGGGTAACGCATGCGCTATAGAAGGAAACCAGCTTTGCTGCATCGACCACACCGCTTGCCGATATTTGATTGGTTTCTAAATAATCGGTGCCGACCCAAATAGCGCAGTGTCCTGCGGCGCGGTGGTGAGAATCGTTCATCGCAGATTCCAACTCCACGTGAGGCAACGAGATTTCCACATGTTGCAGCGTGCTAGGAAAGGTGAATCGCAACGTAATCATGAAAATCATGAATCGTTTGTGAAATATTTTACTCAAGAAATCATAAACCTCGCTCTAGTCAGTTGTGTATACTTGGTTGCAAATGTCCCGTTAGAGTTATGGCAATTAATTGCGAATAAGAGTAGAAAGCGATTGACAGTTTGTCGTCACGTGGTAGTACCATAACGTTAGCAGTAGCAAGCTTCGGCAATTGCTTAGTTTTGTCATCTCAAATTAAAGAACACATAAATCGCATGTTTCGAATGTCAAATAGCTGGGTCGAATTCAGCCGCTGCCGGAGGAGAACTCGAGGTGGCGGCTGCTCTGCACGGTAGTTCTCCGTGGTCTAATCCATACGAATGCCGAAGCATTACACTAGTAAATGCGCCATGCACCACACACTATTTCTTCCTCGTCCTTGTCACCTTTCCCGTTTCAGACACACACACACACACACACACATACACACACATACACACACATACACACACATACGTATTTAGAAGCACTACAGTATCACGCATGTCGGGTCACAAGTCGGGAGCTTAGAGCTTATACTGGCTAGGGGAGATACCTGGAAAGGGCAACGTGAATAGGTCAGCGCCGAATCTCACGTTCTTGCTGGGAAGGAAGACCGCCCCGCTGCCACCACCACCATTATCCGCGATATAACGTGCATCACACTTGTGGGACTAGCGACCATAGCCGTTGACGCTCTCGAAAACACAAGATCAATCATGTGTCGCAACAATTAAGAGCGCAAGGTACCCGGCAACGCTGTCCTCCTCCGCACTCAACCTTGAAGCTCACTGGTATTTCGTTTGGAGGTCCGTCAGGTGTCAGCCGCTGCCAGAGCGAAAAGACGCGCCTCGCGCCGCGGCGTCTGTGTCGTTCGGATGAAGCGACGCGTCGCCTCGTCGGAACAGCGTCTGCCCCGCCCTCCCGCGGGGGCCCTTCCGCCCTCGACCGCAGTCGCAGTGGCGGTCGTTAGAGCTTTTTCTGGCGCGCGGGGCCGCATAATCCCGCCTTTGTCAGCGGACGCTTCTTGCGCGGCCGTTGCGATAATGAAGCGGCCACAGTGGCGGCAGCGGCGGCGGCCGCCGCGCGGTGACGGAGGTGCCGGGGGCGAAAACGGCGTTGGCGTCGGTGATGGGAGGTGATGGTGGCGGTGACAGCGGCGGCACGGAGATGGTGCTGCGATTGGAGAGGACACGGGGGATGACGAGTGTGGCGGCGGCGGCGGTGGTAGAGGAGGTAATGACGGCAATGGTAGGGGCAGCGTTGGGGGAGTCGAAGGATATCACTACTCGACGTCCGTCTCCCCGGCGCCGCAGTTACAGCCGCATCTCGTCGCCATTCCGCCCCTGGCCACTCTCCGCGCCGCTATTCCCGCCTGTTCATTCACGCTGTTCGTCTGCCTTTTCATGACATCATCTGCTCTAAATCTGTTTGCGCCGGTCCAACGTTTACGAATTGCGCAACTGTTTTCGTTTTTTCGCCCCTCTTTTTTCCCCTTTTTTAGTTATTTTTTTGCCCTTGATTATTTCATCTCTTTCTCTTTCCTGTTCTGGCTAATTTGCTATTGCATATTGGTAATCTATAGATCTAAAATATGTACTCTCCTTGGCAGTGAATTGTGTTGCACCTGTTACCTAATTATACGACACATCTCATTCTTTACGTAATCCTCATTTTCTCTTTTATTCTTACCCGAATTGCGTTGCTTAGTGGTTTTCGGAGTATTGGAATGTTCATTATTATCATTTTACTTCCTTGTCAAACGGTTTGAATTATCTTTCATATTATTTCAATTTGACTCATTATTAAGACCATTTACGTTTGATATCTTGCAGGTTCATTTAACCTTTCGTGTGAGTTGTTTCTGCTTCCTGCCACGAGAGCGAAGAGCATCTCTCATTTTTCTACTGGAGTTTGCGGTAGAATGCCCGATTCAATCGACCGCGGCCTTGTCGCCACTCTCTTTTGCGACAGCGCTGCTGCGTCTTCCGCGCCAGATACTCGCCTCCTTCCTCGATTCCACACACGTTTCCTCCATCGCCCCAATGCTCTTAGCACTGCGACCTCGTTTTTTGCCTTCTCCGTCACCACTACCATCTCTGCCTTCGTGGTCTGACTACGAGAGAGAACTAGAAACTAGAACATGTTCTTTACGTTCGTGAATCCGGATATGCGTCGAACAATAATCCAGAATGACTGATTCCAAGTCTTTCAGCATAGATTATTACCTCTATTTTATAATACAATTTGTAATGTTTTATTAACTGTGCAAAGTTTGGTTTTGTTTTATTTTAATACTGCTGTTCAGCAGGGGCTTCAAACTAATCAGAAAATATTATCTACAGTCACGACGGTCTCTCTATTGCGAGAGTCGCCAGCGACTCCCTCTCAACGGCTTCCTCGGCTCGCGTCGCCTCCACTGCCTCCGCGCCTCCGTTGCCTCCGAGGTCGCACGCTCCATTACGCGTCGTCGAATGCGAATGCCAAGAGCAACGCATCTTCCGCACGGGCGCTTACGTCCCATCTCCCTCCTCCTCCTCCTCCTCCTCCTTCTTCCCCAACCC
>BOPP01000079.1:3662253-3681444 GCA_017312745.1 Gryllus bimaculatus | reverse complement strand
ATAAATAAATAAATAAATATATATATATATATATATATATATATATATATATATATCCATTTACTTAATACTTTTCTATCTTGCTCTTGTATACAAAACAAATTGTCATAGATCAATATCGTGAGAAAAGCAATTCTAATAAATGTTTTGAATATTGCTCTCCCTCTCTTGTCTTCAATCTTATGTTTGATTCTAGAGCGAAATGTTTGAAATAGAATTGTAGTAACCCTTCTTTATACATGTATGGATTCACTGGAAGGAGGCAATTGAACGACGTATACCCTGGCCCCTGTATTTCTTTTCTCGTCTTTGACTCCAATTTATCTGACGTAAATGTTTTTTGTAGGCTCTATACCCATTCTGGAGATAACTGATGCAGTCCAGTTTGAATGTGTAAAAATGTTGACGTTTATTACACACTTGTGAAAAGAAGACAATTCTTCGAAGTCCTTACGTTTTTTTCTCTCTGTAACAGTCTCTCGCCTTGTAACGCGAGACGCGTCAAATCACTGTTTCCTTGAGGACATTTCTTGCTTGCGTGCCGAACCGAGAACTCGCTGACCGCCTGCCGTCCGAATGAATTACGTACTCGGTACCTCTCTTGACAGTTCGTCTCGTTTTTTGCGTCGTCGAAAGCGTTGCAGCGATGCAAGCGCCGTCGAAATCGATTGCGTATTTCAGTCACTTGAGCTCACTCCTATACTGCGGAACAACCAGCAGCTCCCCTACAAACATGTTCGACGTTTTTATAAAAAGGAAGATGAAGACAGGGCTTCAGTGAACTGTCCAGCGATTGTTTGAAATGTGGATGACTTCGTAAGGTAATCGTTAAATGAGTGCGTCTGAAACAGTATATTCACATTACTTGTTTTGTCTGTATGGTTTCATGTCTGTCACTATACTCAACCCGCCGTGCAGAAATTGTGTAATTGTAATAGAAAACTAATTGTAGTTTTAGGTAAGCGACGTTTTGTAAAGAATTGTTCCCTTGTGCTGTAAGAATGTTGCCAAAAACGTTTTAAAAATAAAAACGAATGAAACTTTATTTAGATTAACACCCAAATAGAATTTGGTTTATCTGCACACTTCTTGAAAAATCTCTAAATTCTAATTAAATCCAAGATCAAAATAATCTAAGATTTGTTTATTGTGATATTTTAAAATAGCAAAATAAATCCTATTCCCAACAAAATAACGCAATATTGAAATTACCCAGTATAATTTTTTTTTATGATGCAAAATTGCTCTAAATTATGATAGGTTCAATTATTCTTTGATTATTTTCTATGACTTCAACAAAAAATTTCGAATGCGAAAGTGATTTGTTGTTTCGAATGAACTAGTTCAAATTGCTATCGTAGTTGCGTTTCTCCGTTGCCCAGATACCTACATCTTCAGTTTTCAGCGGCTATTGATATACTAACTCGTTTCGCATGACTCAGACCTCCTCGTACGGCTCTCAACATGCGAGACAGGTTCCGTGTTCCACGTGGTAACCTGATACAGCGCCCGAAGCGAGGTCCCTCCGCAGTCGCCAAGCGGAGGCCGGCGCCGCCCTGCCCCGACCCAGCGGAGAAAGCGGCGGCGGCGGTGGCGGCGGCGGAAGCCACTTTCGATTGATCGCGATCTGGACCCCTCGGTGCGTAATGAGTCTTGAGCGAAGGGGTGGTAGAAGAAGAGGCGCGAATGAGAGAGATCAAGGGTGAACGATGGAAAAAATAAAAGAGGGGATTGGGATTCCGACGAGGTAGTAGAGCAGGAGAGAAATCAGCGAGATAAAAAAGGTGATGCTGAATGGGTCTTTTGTCTTTACGACGAGAATCCCCGACTTTTTTTTTACTTTGTATTTTCGAAGTGTTTCAGTTCTGTTTTTTTAACAACTCTTCTGATACTTTCCGGAATATCATCCGATTTTGTATAATTTCATTTTTTTTCCTTGTATGTGAAACCGTGACGTGAAGAGTTAATTTTTCTTGTATTTTTTTTAATATGACGCAATCGGTTCGGCTCAAGTTGTGTTTCCTTCTGATTGCATTATGTGGTGACTGTAGAACAGATAGAACAGAAAATTGAATAATATGTATGAAATGAAAAGAGAATTGTAAATAAATGGAATAAAAATAAAACCAAGGGACGTATGGTTTGAGAAATAATCTACAGCAGTATATAAAAATTGAAAATGAGAAGCGGCGAGATGAAGAGAAGGAACAAGTAGACCTGGTAAAAATGGTCATGAAACGACATGAGGTACATATTTTGTTAGAAAAGTGGATTGATATTGGTGTTGTTGACAATAACTCTGAGACGCCTAATTCGTAACTGGAACGACGCTCGAAAGAAGACGTCGTAGATGGAACCCAAATAGAGAAGGGCTCTTAATGGTGCGCAGCAGGCGTGTTAATCCAGGTTGTTCGCAAATGCACTGGGTACTATTGAAATAAAGTACACTTCTCAGCGGCAGAGTTATTTTTGCTTTCCCGCTGCCTTTGTTAGTGAAATCATCTGTGCTATATCTTCGATGCGCATAAATTGACTCAAAGTTTGAAAATTTATTAACATATTGTGATAGTGTGTCTGCTTTTTTTGTCTCCAGTTCGGATAGGTCATAAAAATACACAGCCTGCAGGCACAACTATTTTTATTTTCGTTTCTCTGCAAACGCTCAAGTGATTGCTCAAGTTGGCGCAATGAAGAAAGCAATGAATAACCGCTCAGAGGAATATTTAACAATGCCAAAAATGACTACATTAGTTTCATTAATTTTCGTCCAAAAACAGTAAAAAGTTAATATGACGTGTGTGGGGAATACAAAAAACTAATATTATTTACAATAATAAGTGAATTAAATGAAGATAAAAATTAATTAGGAAGTAAATGTAGTGGAGAAGTCTGAGCTACAAGATTACTTAAGTTCTTGATCACTCGGAGAGTTAAATTAAAAGTTACGAAGATGGAAGGGTACGAATTGGTCACAAATCCTCAGGTATCGAAGTTCCAAGTAGATTCATTGTGTCGGAACAAACTATGGGAAAAGACATTTTCGACTTCTTCCATTGCTAGTGACCAAATTGATAATAAAAAAGCTACCTAAAAGGATAGTACCTCATTTAAATCCAGTACATAATTTTAAGTAATTTTCACGGGAATGGACTGTCTGTTGTTCCAGAGTGGATATTCGTTTCACATTCGGAATCTGGCAGATTTGCTCAGAAATTCATTGTCTGGCGACTTCCCTGTGTTGAAATTAAGCGCGAAGGGATTGAGGATTCTAGCAACACGTGCTGCGGTTATTAAATGAAATAATGAGTAGGAAATTATTTCTTTGGTCTCAGAGCTTTTAATGCCTTGCTTAATGTTTCACTGTTAGAATTTGAATTAAGATTCGAAAACTACCATTAAGTGTTTTGGTCATTGAAATAATTGAAAATATTGTTCATACAACACATAACATTGTTTCCAAAAACATGTGCAAATTTTCCCCCTTTTCTTACAGAATGTAATCAAAGGCTCCATTAAAATATATTCATTTGTTTTGTAGACATCCAAAACCACAATTAGGGAAAGAGAGTTACATACCCATTGCATTTGTCTTCTGGTTCCTTAACGTGTGTCCTTGTTGATATCATTTTTCATTTCTTCACCGTTGTAGTAAATGCATTGTACGCAAAATTGTTTTAGTGCATCGCGTTACGTAGCCCCCAAAAGTCCAGAGGCCTGGATCCCCGACTATTTTATTTATTTATTTATTTATTTATTTATTTATTTATTTATTTATTTATTTATTTATTTATTTGGGATGCTCCTCGGCAGCGCGGCGTGGCGTAGTGTGGCGTGGCGTGGCGTGGCGTTAGCTGGGCGTGCAGGCGCGTGCTGCAGCGGCCGGCCCGCAATTCCAAGCGTGCTTTTTTGCTGCGACTGCCCTTCTCGCGCCGCGGGTTCATTACTCTGACGCCTTTTGTCGCGGGTGTGCGCTCGCCATTAATTCTGCGCCGGCAAGCGGCGGCGGCGGCGGCCGCGGCGCCCAGCGGCAGCGAGTCATTACGCAAGCACTCGCGAGGTATTATCGTATTGTGCACATCGGTATAATTTGGGAACGCAAGGTTTTTCGTTTCGACAGGCACGTTGTTGGACGTCCGAGTGTTTGTGATAAGTGTTCTTGTTGCGTTTCCTTTGTGAAATTCATTAGCCGCTAAGAGCCATCTCCATTCCAGTACGTGAAAGCTGTCATTACACTACGTTCTTTGCAGTGCTGGATGCGGAATGTGGCCTATTAACATTAAGCTGCTATGCGTTTTTGCGAATAGACATCTGTTCTAAATACCGCACGAGTCTCGACGTCTTTTAACTGATCTTTTGAACGTGAGACCAGCAGTCCCCTTCTTTTGTTGAACTAACAGTCGAAATAATTATGCGCTTTTCTTTTCAATGAGAGTATGATGGTAATATAAAAAAATCTCGGCAATGACATAGGTTTTGATAGCGAGATTCCATAAAAAGTTTCTTTTTAAATACCTATCTTTCATTTATGGTAGGGATACTTTTGCAAATTGAATAAAGAGAAATCTCCCTCTATCATGTCTGTTGTAATGGGGAATGAGAAGGGACATAGAAGTCAAATATAATCGAAGATGAAGTTAGTCCGTGATTTGAAGTTCGTGATTTGTAGTTTCTTAAGCGCCTTTTCATAGCTTACACTGAAATTCTCTTTAATTCTGAGTATTTTATAGGCAACAAATGTTATATGAAATGATTTAGGAATTTTAGATGTATGATTCTAAATTCAGAAAATGTAATTTTACTCAAATAAGGATTATGAGATTAGAGGTATCAGAAACTAAATCTATGAGTTCATCATCTAATGATTTTACTCCGTGTTGGCTTCAAAGAAAGTTTCTTCCGTATAAATTAATTATATTTGCTTCTTGCGGTTCCTTGATCGGAAATCTAATAGTTTTTTTTTACATTGACTAGATTGCGTTATCTAGATTTGAAATTATAATTTTTTTTTTTTACTTATCGCCTTGCAGAGTGTGTAATGGATTTTCGCAGAATGTGTATGGGTCAACGTCTCCGTCGACGCTCCGACCTTTCAATGCTGTACACAATGCCTGTATTCGAATCAGCAAAGAGGAGCCGCATCAATACCTTTAGGCTGAGGTGCGAGATCCAGCTCCGAGCCGAAGCCGAGACTTTTAATCGCTTTCAATGGTGCGAGATTGTCGATCCTGGATATTCCCTCCCGACAAGCAACCTTACATTCCAGTCACTGGACGTAATAAACGTTCTTATACATCGTCTAAAGCTCCATCATTATAACTTAGTTTTACGTTGGGTGTTTTGTCTGGCGAGAGTATCTGGAAAGAAGATTACTGATCAGTAAACAAAGTTCGCCAAGAGAAAGCCAGCGATACAATTTCTTATTCTGATTACACATGATGCCACGCCTTTCATAACACGTTCCAATCTCAGTGTGTGGCAAAGAGAATGGCGGTACTCGGATGGTAAACTCTCGATCAAAAACTCCATAAAACGTCGGGATCCTCGTGGTGCCAGATGTCAGGACAGAATTCTTACGCGCCTCCAGATCAGTCTCTGCCACTTTTCGCACGAGTGTCGTCTTAGAACATTTTTCTCCACAGTGACCCACCTCGTGCCCCGCAATAAGGTAAGATACGGATAGAGAGCCCTGAGATAAAGTAAGATACGGAGCGAAGGCATTGCTTTGCCGCCTTTCATCTGGAAAAGATACTTGGTCTCGACGAATCGAATCTGCGTCCTTTTAAGTTCCTTTCGGTAAAATGAAATGTGTAACCTAATCTGAAAGTGGAGGATTATGCTAATTAGCTTGGCTTTTGTTTATTGATTTTTCTCCTATTCATCTGACTCTATCTACTAGATCTTTAGTTTTACTACTACATGGTTCTACAGCATTTTTCTTTACGCATTTTATTTTGCATTTTAAAATCATTTTTGCTGATCACTTTCTCTATGTTATATGCTCTTGATGGATATATGCTCTTGATGATTCGAGAGCTAATGATGATTGATGTTAAAATGCGTTTGAACCTTATTCATATCATCATTGTCGACGTTATTGAATAATATTTTGCATATTGGCCCGATCATATGTTTTTTATGGGAGTGGGATCTATATTTAAAAAAAGCTGCTTAAACGTTACGCCCGGTAGCGTATTTGATTCCCAATAATCTGGATAATTGGAGTTCTACTCTACTTTTTAAATATTTCCTTTTCATGTATTGCGTCGAATACTCATCACCGTGACTCGCTCTTTCAATATTCCCTCCATTCATTTCGTCTTCTCGGTTACCATCCGCAATTCCTTGTCGCAATGTCTTTCCATTTCTCTGTGTGGGCGCGTCGTTTGTCTTCGTGTCTTCCGCCCCGACTGGTGCCCCGTCTGTCTCCGGTAGACCGCGGACGGTAATCGGCGTAAGAGCCGGGGCGGCGGTGGCCGACTGCCGGCCATCAGGCGGCGGCGGCGGAGGTGGCGGTGGCGGCGACGACGACGACGACGACGACGACGACGCCCAATGGCAAGCAGTTGGCCGGCGGCTGGGAACGGCCAAGGGCAGGGCGAGTGGGCGGGCAGTGCTGCTGCGAGGCATCTGACAGCGGCTGCGGCTTCGATTATCGGGTGAGGCAGACGCCCTCTCGCCTGCGGGGCACTCGTTCCTCCGCGACGGTCCGGCGACCGCCGCAGCCGCTGTCCCTCTCCACACGCCCGCTCAACCGCACACTAGCCAACACGGAGTCTCCCTATCGGTAACGCCCCTGTTGCCTCTGCCGAAACGTCACCACCGTCAGAGTTTGTACCACCGTGTTCATTACCACTGTTAACGCGGTTACAAACGTTCGTCGTGTGCACATACAACCCTCTGTGTACCGCAGCTACCCTTCTCATTTATAACCTTTAGGTTTTCATTGCCATATCTACTGCTGCGACTCCTGTCTTTTTTTCCAACAATGTCCTCCATATTCACTTTAAATTCTACTAGGATTACCGTTTGACTTGACCACTTGCCCTCTACATCCCCCCGCCTTGTCCGTTTATTTCTTTCTAATTGCCTCTTCCCTCTTCTTCGCCACACCCAAACCTCCACTTCCACAACCTTTGCTGCATTCAGCTCCACCGACTCCACCCGCTCGCCTTCATCCGTTACTGCACTGGCGTCGCTTGCAACTGCCACCTCTTCCGCCGCCTCCGTTGTGGGCGTAGATCCTTTCAGGTCGCCGCGGCGATAATGGCAGGGGAGGAGGCTGCGACAGAAGCGGAGGAGCAGGCGGCGGCTGCGGCGGCACTGGCTGCGACCGAGCGGAGAAGACTGGGACCGATAAGATCTCCCAGACGAAGCGGCGCGCCGTCAGGTTTCCGAATAAGTCAGCGGGGCGCGTGGCCTCCGCCGCGGGCGGGTGTGAAGGCGGGTGAATGAGCGGCTGGGCTGGGCTAGACGAGTGGGCGGCTGGACTGTGCTAGACGAGTGGACAGCTGGGCTGGGCTAGGCGAGTGGGCGGCTGGGCTGGGCTAGGCGAGTGGGCGGCTGGGCTGGGCTAGGCGAGTGGGCGGCTGAACTGAGCGTCTGAGCGAGTGGGGGGATGGTCTCATGCAGGGGCGTGAGTGGCTGGGCTTGTGCTAGGCACCTGGGGAGTGGATCTCCTCCGAAGCTCCGCCATTCGCGCCTACTCGTCCCCGTCTGCCGTCGTGCGGCGACGTGGACCTATAGTTGGAGAGATTTGTCACGGCAATAAGCTAAATCAAGTAATTTGTCGTGACCACCACCTTAGCGTTTGAGGGATTTCGGTCTCCATGGCGATCAAAGAGTGCTTGTTCGATCCACGTGGTCAGCTGAATTTTGTATCTTGGAAGCGATAGGGTTGTTACGAAACTGGTATTGTCTCTGGTATATTTAACTGTCCCAAACTTCATGTTGCGTGGATAAATTATGATCTAAAGCTTGTACATGATATGTCCGAATAAGGATTTTATTCGAAATGCTTTAACTCACGAAAGCCGAGAATGATCTTACCAAATCTATTTTTTCTGTTTGGTTTGTTGTTGTTTTTGCCGCAGGAAAATCCTATGACATAAATGGTCATAATCACATCCTGCCCATTTCTAGGAATTTCGCCAGTATTTGCTGGACTAATACACAATTTTTTTTTCACTTAAAGAATACAAATTCTACAGCTCCGGACAAAATATTGACTTTCACCCATTAGTTAATTAGTTGGTATCCTAATAGATTGTTCTTTATGTTCAAAGATGGAATGCTGACCTCCAAAGAAACATGGGGTAATTCTACACTTAACTGAAAAGTTTAATTTTTCTTTCCAAATACTTTCGTGTAGAGACTATTCAATATTTGACGTTTACTACTAATGCCCGAAACTTACGTCACATGGTAATTAAATCGTCTACTGCGTTACTAAAATATGACTGCATTAATAAATTGGACTAGAATGTCACGTACTGCGAATAGCCGGCGGATGTCTGAAAATGGTTTTTGCCATTCTCCTGTGACATATCGCTCACTAGCATCTGGTAGCCATCTGCTCACTCCGGTCATCCACGGCCATTCTATTGTTCCTGCATTTCCCGTTTTTGGTTTGCTGTCACATTTTTGGGCACGGTTAATTCTGCATTGCATATCATTATGATCGATGTAGGTTCCCACGAATTTGTCTGCGTTTGTTATTATACTGGAATACGTGACATTAGTTTTCTACTTATTAGTCTATTCGATTAAATGTCTTTGTTTTTTAAATCAGAGATAAATGTAATTATGCCATAATGGGTCACTTGGTATGAATTTTAAAAGTTAATTAAGTATTTAAGCTTTCAAGAATGAAATATATTAAAACTTCCTAATTTATTACGCAAAACAAAAAATCTTCCGCTGAATATTGCACCAATACGATGCAAAACTCTTCTGTCCTCTTCCTTCTTTCAAAACTTTTCCATACTTTTACCACCTCTTTCCATCAGTATCATGCCGAAAGTTGCCAAACTGTAGTCATTGCTCCCCAACCCACCCAATTCTCCTATGTACCCTTCTTTCGTCTCGGCTTGCCGACTTCCTTTTCATCTTTCCTCGCTCCCTGATGCTCCGTAGGAACTTGAGATTTTCAAGACAACCGCGTAAGCCCTCAGAAAATCCATTCTTGCCTCTCGTCTATTGGTTTCACCGGAGGCCTTTATGTAATCTGAGCATTCGAACTCGGCAAATTCTTAAGGAAGAGACAGAAAAGTAAGAAAATATTCAGAACTCTCACAGCATCATTATTGGACGACCGCCTGAAGGAATCATTTTCTATTTTTGTACCATAGCCTTTGGTTCTGAAGTAGATCCTATGTGCTCATTCTACAGAACTTCAACCTTCATCTATTTCATTATCTATAAAGCGCATATAACGTTCTAGGAAAGCTGAATAATTAAAAAGTGCATGTTTTTAATCATTGATTTTTGTGTATATTTTATATTAACATGGCATTTTTTTATATTTAGTATATTAAATTATAATTAGTATAGTATAATAACACGGGTAAATATGCTAGTACCAAAACAAATTAAAGTTTTTCGATTTTGAATGCGCACAGTATTAAAGGGGACACCTACGGCAATTTTGCTACGGTGAATTTAAACAAGAATCCTTTAATGCGCATTGACCCGAAATTTGGCATTCTTGGCTATTGGTCACTAAGTTAAAATATAAATCTAGGCTTTCAGAGGATATTCTTCTCCAACAACAGGGAGTACATGTCAACCAAGTACAACCGAAACAAAAAAGACAGGAACCACTAACATATTTTTGTGTGCTACTGAAAATCTCTTGCGCCATTTTCTTTTAGTGGACAGGAAAATCTTGGGTTCGTTGTAGCGTGATGATAGCTATAGACAGCTGATCATGATTATTGTCTTAAAAATTCACCGCCCTTTGCCTCCTCAAGTAAATTTCAAATTAGTGGCTCGTTGCAGAAATGAAGGTTTCAAATAGGAAATTATTGCATTTTCTTGAAAATGAATATATTCTCATGCACGTGTAATGTGATAAATTAAATTTAACCAATATCTGTTGTTGTATTGAATATGTTATATTTATATTTTTTATTTTTTATATTTATTATTTAGAATTAATGGGAGCGGCACCTTCGAGAATTCTGTAAATTTTGAGAACTCATTGAGCATACTCAGAACCCCTGCGTGCTAAACGGCTTCTGGCGAGGGAGGGTGGGCGATGGCGAAAGTTGGCGGAAGGAGAAAAAGTCGCGGAAAGTAATAAAAATCGCATTTCGCGTGGAGAGCGGAGCCCAGGGACCTCACGGGTAATTGGCCAGACGAGCGCGTTGCTCTTTCGCGTGGTGGCGGCGGCGGCGGCGGCGGCGGCGGCCTCGGGGAATGAAGAGGGGTGGAGCGGTAAAGTGGAAGAAGGCGGGGAGGGGAAGTGCGCGGCGTATGCCGGGCAGTGCCGTCTCCGTGCATTGTGCTGAAAAATGCATGTACTCGACGTGCTTACGTAAGTCCGGCCGTAAATTCCTCGGGCAGCGGACTTCCTCCGAGTCGACTGCCGCTGCTGTTCCCTCTGACGCCGTGCCGTGCGCTCGCAGCAGCCCACGCGAGCCAGGCAGTAGCCCGAACCAATGAAGACTGCGGACAAAAATTGTTGCTTTCTCAGATTCATTGGGCAAATGTGGTATTGTCAGTAAATGCTGCCTCATTGTGAAAGAGTGGAAGTGTGTATAAATTAAGCTATATTCAACAATCTATACAACAATATTTAATAACTCCACCAAAGAATAATTTTGTAGTAATGAAAATATTGCATTATGAATACAGAAAAAAATCCATTTGTAGTACTTACTTCACAGCGTAAGATAGTTAAACGTTTGAACTGAAATAAATACAGTGTCTTCATTTCCATTTAATTTAAAAAAAAATTTACTTCTATTTAATACACTTTTTGTGGGGCTCGTAGGAAACAGAGACTGTGGAATTTTCACGTCAGGTATAATAACATTTAAAGATTAACCTGAACTATCTATTTTGAGCATTGATCGCAAACTACTTAAAGGTATTCTAGCTATTTTTTTTTTGTGATTATCATTTTTCCATTACTTCCTGTTTTAAAAATATATAAATCGTCTGGTATTAATAGACTTCTTCGTACCGTACAGTGTAAGAGTAAAAGTAACGAGAGACAAATTGGCATTCTGCAATAAATGATGCCTGCATTAAATTATGATCATATTTATATAAAAATCTGAAGTTGGAGATAATATAGGTATAGAAAATACACTTTACGTTATAAATCAGACATTTTATTACTAAACGTATTGTTATTCACTTTTTCGTGGCTGAATATTTTAAGCTCTTTTCAAGGATAACACAAAATTTAAGAGATAATAATGAAAACTGATTAGTGATTAATCATTAAGACTTCAAAAACTGTTTGATTTTATTCTCTATTTTTGTTCCTTCTTTCTTTCTTGTAATTAATCATCTTCATACACGATAAATAAAATGCTACCTTCAGTAACCGATCTCCAGCTTCTTTTCGAACTGCTTGTCGTGCTGTCCCAATTCTATGTGGTTTTCAATTATGTTCTTTTCTGTCTTTAAATGAGGTCGGAAGAACTTGTTAAAGAAATCGTTATGGCAGTGGCAGGTGCCTCAGTAAACGTTCAATTTTTTCCACTTCGTACGCTTTAGAAATATTGGCTCAAAGTAAAGTGATTGAAGTTCAAGCGAAAAGACGACGTAAATTTGACCGTGGGATGCAGTTGGGCGATTGCGTATTTATGCAGTACATGACGAATTCTCCCGAGATAAGTGCACACCTGCTGAATTTTTCACAATATTTGAATCGTAAACTCCGTAAATGTTCTTTTAAATTGTTCTCGCAGATTGGTCCAATAAATAAAAACCGTTGTTATTAGACGCACTTCTAATTATATTGATTTCATTTCAAGATTATATTGCTTAATTTTAATGTCGTACAATAACAACATTTTAAAATGAACGGCTTAGTACAGTAACAGTTGGTCACGCCTATCAAACGCTCACTTCTTGTAGATTTTCGACTTCGGAATCTCGGGCGCAAATTATGGAATTTCCCTACCAATCTCCCAGAGGGCAAATGGATTATTGGTTGAAAACATTACTGTGTTCAATAATTTTAGGTATGTTTTTGCTGTCCGCGAAGTGACAAAGTAACCCCTCCTGCAAAATGTGAAAATGTCTTTAGAGGTTTTATGTAAAATAATGCACTTTATGCGCCTTAGTATGTTTCGTCCAACAGGATGACGTACTTTCCGCACTGTTCGGTATGAGCTGTGGCGGATCGAGCACCCAGCTGATACACAGACCTGTCTGTTCGACAGCTCATGTCTCTTTTCCTGCCCCCACCCCCTGACGACGATCCTGAAACCGCACTCGTTGCCACTTTCTACGCCGCCACAGCCATCGCCGCCGCCAAAGCCGCAACCATCGCGACTTCGTCCCAGCTGCCATCGCCACCGACAACGTCATCGCGGTTTCCTTCGCCATCGCATCCGTCATCATCACCGCCACTGTCATCGCCACAGCCATCGACATCGCCGCCGCCATCGCCGCCGCCATCGCCGCCGCCATTGCCGCCGCCATCGCCACCGCAACCGCCGCCGCCATCGACACAAACGTCGTCGTCACAACGGCCACCATTGCCACCTCAGGCGACACATCCTTCGTTTCAGCCTCTTCCCTTGACGCCTCTGCAGCCACCCCCGCCACCGTCACAACAGCCGCTCCCTCCCACCACCGCCATCATGACTGCCACAGCAGCCGACCCGACCATCACCATCGCCGCAGCTAACGCCGCCGCCGCCGCCTCCACCTCCGCGACCGGCTCGCCCGCTACCATATCCATTCTTGGTCGGGCCGCGTGGCGTACTGCAAGGAAGCTGTGAGCGTGACTGGTCGCCGCGTTCTTCTGTACGCGAGTGGCGTAGTGGGCGAGGAACGACACGCGCTCTCTGCTGTGGGATGCACGTTTTGTAACTTTCCCCGGCGACTCGGAGCTCGAGTTTCGAAATTCGGTGTGCGGCCGCGACGTTTGTGGGAACTATTTGGAAACTTTAAGGTGTGCTTAACAAGAACCGGAAACACCTGTGATGTGTCCATTGTGCCATATGAACTGAACTTGCTCAACAGTGATTTAGACTACGGAACGGATCTATAAGTTGTTGAATATATTCTCTTGTAACTGTTTGTTTGTGAAACTCCTCTATTGGGCAACTTAATACACGTCTACATTAATTGTTGAGATCTCAAAAAATATTTTGTAGCTTTGTAAATATAATGATGTCGTGTAATTCATTGATCTAGAATTCAGGATTATATTACTGGTTTTTTATTTCCTGTTGGGGAGAGGATCTCCAGTATTCAGATTATTCATTTTGTAAATCAGTAAATGGGGGAAAATGGGATTACTTTTTTCATCATTGAAACTGATGGAATCCCGGTATCTTATTCTGAAAGTGTACGTGCGTGTCTTGAACCAGATGGTGCTTTTTAAATATATGCAATATTGTGTACTGTTACATTAAAGACGTACAGACAATTTCAGTGAAATCATCTCGCTAAACTACGAATTATTTTTGAGTTGTAAAAATGTATGGGAATATAAGCCATTTAGGGGAGAAATTCACGATACTGACTGAATGTTAAGGTCAGTGTAGAAGTACAGAAAAATAGTAGTGGTTCGTTTCTAAAGCTTCGAGTTTGGTCGATATATCCTTTTGTTTTTTTTTATATTTTGACCTCTTTATTACAATATTCTTTGGTCGATCTCAACTTCGAAGAAGAGATCATAATGTATTGGTTACACTTAACGAATTTCGAATTGTGACTATGTAGTTAATTAGTCATTAACGGGTCATTGTTAGCGATCGAAATAGTCATTGCATCTATCATACAAACATTCAATTATATTTAATTATTACTGTTTAAAAACTTTCATTATCCAGTTCTTGCAAATGTCATCCGCAACCACCTACCCTTTTGGGTGTCTGCCTGAATGTTTGTGCCCATGTCTGCCTGAATGTTTAGAAGCTCAAGTGGCATGGGACCATCATGCTACAATGCAAGGCCTCCACGAATTTCATGTTTTTTTAATAATCACCTGATGATTTATATCAGTATTCTGAACGACTGATGTGGCTAGAAATGTTATGTGTTGGCCAAACAAACTGTCACAGCTGTTTAGTTTGCCGATAAATGTCTTCGTAGGTCTACACTTGAAAGGTATCTGAAATATTCGTTTGTTAGAAAGGTAACTTACGTTCACTTTCGTAATAAAAAAGTACTGAAGTTCCTGCAATCCTTTTTTCTCTTTTTACTTTCATATAAAACGAAACAAAGCTCTAATATTTTCTTATACATATTACATTTCAATGATTCTATTTTTATGACTTTTATACTTCGTATAATTAGTGTCAAAAGTGGATTGGAGAACCTTCTGATAAATAATCCTGAAGTCCTTCTCATATCTCGCATCTCTTACGAAATTATAGGACGAGGAAAGAATTAAATAACAGCCTAAATTGTTATAATTCAGACTGCGTTAATGCGCGTAAATGATTATCAGAGTTAATTTTGCTCGCAAAAATATGTAATTAAAATCATTATAATGAAAATATGTGAATTATATGCAAAATCATTGTAATAAATTGCTGTACACACTTATTAACAGAAGAGAGCGCGGAGAGCTTTCTAGTCGCGGTTGTGGGATGTAGTCTATGGTGTTAAAATTAGAAACAATACAATGAAGATAATATTCAAATATGTGTTTCGAAACTGTGGACCTTTCACATTACAGAAACTAATGTATGTAAAAGGACTTGTATCATTAATGCTTACATGTCTAAACGAATCACCAAAAAACGACAAAAAAAATTATACCGACACTAACAGAGAATCTTCGTGTTCAATCAAATTAGATATTCCCAAATCTGGCAACAGATACTTTCATTCACCTTTTCGTAACACATCTTTGTTTCTCATTTACTTTCAAAACATTCATTTCCATTTATTTACCATCTAAAACCGTAAAAAACAAGTGACGTTTGGAAGGGGTGAAATTAATGTTACAACAGCAATGCCGATACCACGTCGCGAAAACGCATTGTATTATAAGCGAATACAGACTGTAAAAGTTTCAAGCGTATATAAAAGCGATCATATTGCTGCGTGTTATCTCATCGCTTTTCAATTCTGCACTCAGAGTTTCAGAAAATATCATCAGGGATATTTTCAGATTCCGGGCGGGTGCGAAAGAAATCGGCAAGTCAGTTACATATCAAGGACGATTTAAAATTTACAAAACGTTAAAAAATACTTCCTATTTTCGACTTCACGCAGAATTGACATACTTTGTTGTATAATTGCGAAATGCTGTATATTTTGCATGTATGTTATTCACTGGTAATATCATCTCGTGTAGAAATCGTTATGCAATGATCGAATTAACTATCTCCTCGTAGCTTCTTAACAGACTTATTATGTTCATAGCACTAAAATACCTGTTAACCATGGCTGTTGATATTTTACTGTTGTGCATATTGTGTGATGTTATTTGAAGGAATTAATCTATGTATATGTTTACTATGTAGCCTGAAATATTTTGATGAGAATGCACATACTATGCTCGAACTGTTTCAGCGCAAATGGGAAGAAAAAAAATGTTTTATTTGATTTTTAATGTGGTAACTTCTGCTGCATCAAGTATCTACTATAAAATATTTGCGAAAATTTCATACTTTTATAAATTCGACGGACTGATATGCATAAGTTTTCACGTGTAAAATATTTTCATACACTCTTTCATGATCTAAAAGAGGGGTGTCGAACTTGCAAGGCCAAAAAGGTTACAACTAACACCTTTAATATGGTTGCGGACCATATTTTCATTACTCTGGCCATCCACACCCAACTTTCCCTTATTGTTGATCTCGGAACTTTGCTCGTCTGTTCTAAACCGGGGGAGGGGAAATGAACCATGCGTGTTAGCAGGCCATAGCACAATGAAACACATAGAGAGGATTTTGAATTTTTGAATTTACTAGAAAAAAATTGTAAATCTAAACTTCGACTCCGACAGGACGCGCTCGCTAGACGCGCAATGTTCTCGCTCAATATGGATGCAAGGGACTTAACCTTTTGACTAAAAACCCCTGATTGAAAAAGATTCACCCGGGGATTAAAAAAAAAGAATCTGGTCTTCTCACCAGCGTGAACGTCAAAAAGGTAACCTTTGGTTTACCAATCGTACCATAGTTTCTTTTTTCTCTTTCATGTCTTTCGTAGTTATATTACAACTATCCCAACGATATCACGCGTGAATGTGCGGACGCAGAAATATACAATGATGGAAGAAATTGAAAACTAAAATATATACAAGTTGGTGTCGTTGCGATTTATCTCGTAGCACTCATTGGTGCCAGGAACGGAGTTTCTGTTATAAAAAAATCTCCTGGTGAGAGGATACAGATCAGTCAGGAAACCGTTGGAAGTTTCATTTACCTGTAAGGTAATTTTCTGTTGCTTCAGCATTCATTCAGAAAAGGCGTACTTGCGTTTGTTTTAATGTCTTATTACTGTTTACTGTAGCATACAAATCATTCAATTGGAATTCCGTCTCCTCATGTAGAAATCCTCACGCTGTGGTCTGATGAACCTAGTATCTTCTCAGTGGAGCTATTACAGCACTAAATGATGCAGAGCGCGCTCTAAAAATTTCAGCGTCGAACGTCGCAGAAAAATGTACTTAACTCGCGGCGACTGTTGGCCGCGCCGAGCGCGTCCTATGCGCTCCGCGGCTGCTGCCCAACCGTAGCCCTTTGGGCGGGGGGCTGTCGGCTCTTCCGCGTGTGGGGCTCCTTCGCCGGCGCGGCATCCGCTCGCGACGCGTCGGTGGGCGCCCGACTTTACTTCTCCAACATTTAAGGGCGGCTTCCCACGGCGCGGCCGCGGCGCGCGTCCTTCAAGGAGCAGAGCTCTTCCGACGCAGCCACCGCCGGAGCCACGTCCGCACCGCCGCCCGCCGTGGAAGGTGGTGGGGTCTGGAGGGGTAGGTTTCGCCGACCCTCCGGCGACGACGAACAAAGGGACCGGAGCAGGTAGAACGCTGCGGCCGTGGCGCAGTGGGAAGGCTCCCATTTAAAGCTGTGTTCTGCTAGCGGTGGCGCGTGGCCCCTCCTCCGCTTCGCGTAGCTGGAGTTCAGCGTCGGCTGCCGCAGCAGCCGCCACCCGCTACACGTGGGAAGGCCTCCATTCAAACCAATGCTCTGCTACGCGCCGCGCTGCTGCGCGCCGCGCTGCGGCCGCACCGTGGGAAGGGGCCCTAAAGGTTCCTTCTCCCGTCGCCACCGCAGCGCGCTTCCGAGCACCCGGGCTCGTAGCAGCGCATTGCTTTGAAGGGACGTTTTCTTTGAATGTAATTCTAGCGACCAGCTGCTCAGATACCCAGTTTTCCGTGATTCCTCCAGTGAATACCAGGCGAATGCCTTGCTAATTCCTCACTAAACGGGCCATGGTTCGCGCGCGACCTTTTCTTCCTCATTCATGTCCCTTCCTCTCTCCTTACACACACACTTTTTCTGCATTATCACACACCGGGAGACCAGTGGTATTCTTGGCCTGGTTCGAACCGTGTAACTCTGGCGGAGATATCTGAAGGGGAAGCCTCCGCAAGCTGACGTATGGCCTTGGCTATATAAAAACGCTACACCTACGGGACTAATGGCCATTTCAGTCGACGCGCCCGCAAAATACAAAATAATCAATCTTTTCTTCATCGTGCCATTGTATTGTGGAGGTAACTGGATTATATCAGCTCATCCCTCAGATACCGAACTTTTAAAAAAGATGAGGTAATTTGCATCTGTAATTCTTCGCTGCGACATCGCTCGCCACCCTGGTGGATACTTTGCTTTCCATCTCCCTTGACGATCATTCTCTTCGTGTTGTTTTCAATAATTTAATCGTAGTCGTTCTGGAAGCCATATTACTGTCATTCTATGAGAATGCTTATCTTTATCAGAGAGCAGCAGTTAAAAATTGAAAATGAGCCAATCGCAGTGAATCAAGGCAAAGTTAATATTTGTTCCTCATAAATATGTATTTTTAATTCTTGAAGTCGTGTTCAGGGAAGGGAATGTTATGTTGTGCGATTGCTCAGTGATAATTCGTCAGCGCGTATCCCATCTGTCCGATTGAGTGACGGCTTGCAATTACTATATACCATCCGGACGTGTTCAAATTAAATTTGATGTGTGATTTAACGAAACTGTATGTTGGGAATTTGATTGTTTCACTTGAACAGACTATTCTGAATTATCGTGTATGAATATGAAACCTATGCACATGTGAATGTTAATTAACTTGGCGATGGAAGGAGAGAAATAAAACCTGCAACCAATATAAAATTATTAAATGAAAGCCTGTGGGTGAGTCAAAACTTTATAACCTTGAGAAGCTTTTAAAAAATAGTTTCATTTGCAATTAAGCTAAGGGAATTTGTAAATGATCTATGGAACACACAAAGAACGTACAATTTTACAAAAATGTCATATTGTATGATTAACAACGCTAACAAAAGGCAAACGTAAAATGAACAGGGAAAATATTGAATAGAAAATTAAATTAGCCCACATTGTAATTTCAAAAAAGAATTATCCTTTATGAAGGATGTTAATAAAATGAATTGGTTTGGAATCAGAGTCGGTCAACATTCATGTTGTGACGCTATGTCATTTCTGACAGTGTAGCACACCCGGAGACTATCGGAAGCTTAGCGCTTGACCTGGTTCTGGCGGTGCACCGCTTACCGAGACACCTGAACGGGCAACGTGTGCAAGATGATCTATAGGCCGGGTCACACAAGCACTACGCTTAAGGGACTAATAACCATAGCATTTGACGGGCCTGAAAAAGCAATTACTCAATCTTTTGTTCACCGTGCCATTGCATTGTTAAGGTAACTGCATCATCTCAGCTCCTGTCTTAGATACCTGACATTTAAAAACCTGAGGTAATTTATAACTGCAATTCTTTGCTGCGACATAGCTCGCTTCCCTGGTGGCCACATTATTCATTATAAATCTTAGTGCGTTCTTTTTTTGAATCGAAACGCAACGA
>BOPP01000079.1:3632253-3657253 GCA_017312745.1 Gryllus bimaculatus | reverse complement strand
GTGTGTGATATTTTTAAACAAGCATAAAAAGCAAAAAAACTCACTTTATTTTCCGTTGATAAATCGACACAGCCTGAGTGTTTGAACTTGAGATTTTTGGTCATGATTATATCTTAAAAACTGATGCAATAATTACAAGATCGTTTGTTTATCAACATAATATTTTAGGATTGATAACTACAGAGAATACGTCCTAAATAACTAATCAGTGATCATGCTATTTATGCGAGGATAGTATGTCTGCGAGGACAATGTTTACTCACTACTGACTGGGGAATAACATGTCGGCGATTTAGCGGTTTACATACAAACTACGTGCTCTGTGAAAATTTGGGTCATATTTGCAAGCAAGCCATTATATACATCAGCCAAATTACTTTTCTAATACATAGATTTTGCAACTTTCCAATTTACTTAATTCATTTGCACGCACCTTTTTTGCAGATTAACATGTTTTCTAATTAGCTAGTAAATTCGTGTAGCTAAAGTATCATTTTATTGAGACCTGACAGTGCTCCCCTGTGTCGTGTTCTTGCCACTGGAGAGGAAAAGTAAGTCTTCTATTCTAGTGGGTGCGTGTCGGGGAGTGAAAGGATCTGCTGGGATATTACCTCTTAGACTACTCCAAAGGTTCCAACTGCTCTCCCGAAGGCTTGGGAGCAAACGACCGAAGATGCCGCACATTTGCATCGAAACGACTAATTCTTGGAAGGCAGTGCGACCGAGCGTTTGGGAGCCCACGTTCGTAGCGCTGGGCACGTGCGGGACGATAAAGGCGGTGCGGCACGCGCGGAAGCAGGGATGCGTGTCTGCTCCGATAAGCGCCGCTTGCCGCCTGCCGTCTGCCGTCTGCCGTTTGCCGCCGGACCCTCGTCGCGCTGTAGTTGCGTCAGTGAAAATGGAAAGCGGGCGTACGGGGGCGGAGTGCGTGGCCGGCGCAGAACACGGCCCGGTCACGGGCGCGCGCCCGAGCGTGGGGTGGCGCCCCGCCTCCGTCGACTCCCGCGCCTCGGTAATGCCTCCCCGCCCCTTCGCCCCGTCTTCGTCCCCGCGCCTCAGTCGCCTCGCCTCCTTCGCATCCACCTCCGTCGCCGCCCTGCTAACCCCTGCACCTCTTCCTTCGCCCACCCTCTCCGCCACGCTTTCCCCACCCACGCCCTCACCTTCACCGCCATCAAACAAACTTAGCAAATTCTATTCTTATTATGGTCATTTCCCTGCTCATTTAGTCGTCGCTTCTTCATTTCTTCTTTCATATTTGTCTTCGTCCTCCAAAGGAATATCGCGTTTCTTTCTGCTTCCTTTGTTCATTTTGACATCCCGTCTACGTTTTTACTCTTTTTCCTTCCCTTTCCATCCACGCTCTTTCGACATTTTCGTACAAACCTCATGGTCCCTTTTGGCACTGTTTCTCCTTTTTCTGCTTTTATAACGATCACCGATTTTTTTTTCGTATCCTTATTATCTTTTTCATACATTTTTCTCCACCCTCACCCCAGATTTCCATTTATTCCGATATCGTCTTACGTTATGCCATCGCAACATCATCGCTTCTTCTCCTCATTCTTTTTCCCACATCGAAGCTCGCTACTCAACTATTCTGGATCGAATCTTACGTCGATTTACTCATACCCTTTCATTTGTTATACTCTTCTTTTTGTCTTTTCGTATCGTTGTCGCTTTTTGATATTTTTCTTCTTTCCTTTGCTCAAAGATTTCATCCTCTTTATTCTTTATTGGTGTCCTTCTTTTTCCATTGTACCATATCATTGCTTCGTTTTTATTTTACCCCGTTTCCTTTTCCTTCTTTCTTTGTTCTGAAGATGCTTGTTGTTTTCCCAATATGAGACGTATATCGCCTCACTCTAATTTTACTCATTTCATTTCATTTTATTTCATTTCATTTTCGTCTACTTTGTGCGTTCTTCTTTGTCATGCTTTGTTTTTTCTACCGTCGTATACAGTTTTGTTCAACTGTTTTGTTATTGCAGTGTATGTTCAATCTTTTCTGCATTTTTCCCTGAAATAATTAAGTTGCAAGTTCATAAATACATAATGCATTATATCTACAACGAGCTACACGAACATCGTTTGATTAGCGCATTCATATGAATGCTACAAGAAGCTTCGTTATAGCTCTAGTATCGTAATAACTTGATTATAACACATTTTTAAGGTAAAAGAAGAGCTATTTTTTTAACAAATGAGTAAAGTTATTATCTTATCTAAGAAAGACGTCCATGCAAAATAATCAGAGAAATAAAAATCAAATAAAAATTGACTATAATCAATGTAGTAAAAGTATGAAAGTTACACGTCTGATATCTATAACACAATTTCCTGTGTCCCCGGGATTTTATCGTAAAATTTGAGCAAATAAACCAAGATAGAAATTTTTTGCTTTTTATGACTTACGGTTTAAGGCTAGTTGTCGATAAAATTCAGTGGTTCGCAATTCTGTTTCGAAGTTTGAGGATGCACAAGGGCAGCACAACGGATGTTGCACGTTTGTGCAGGAAGTGTGCGCCGCGCGCACATCAGGGTAATAACACGCTTCGAAATTCGTGATCTTCGGACACAGAAGGATTAAATGAATGGATGAAAACCTGAACGGTATAAATGACATTTTGTTTAAATTCTGAGAAATCTGTTTAAGTCAATATCACTGTAAATTCGTGGTGCTTTGTGTCATCGTTAAATCCACGGCATTTAAGTTTTTCATTACTATCTGGAAAATACATTGCGTGCTAATCGATAATTAATGGTTAGAATTTGTGCATCGCAGTCTTTGTATCCTCAGCCTTTCGTTGCAATTTCTTATCTAGTAAATGTTTTGTTAGTTATTGTTTGATCGATTGCCGTCTTTAAAGTACGTGTGGTTCGTATAGGTACATTTATTGTAATATACAAATCGAGGAATTAATTAAATTGAGACAGCTCTTTTTCGCAAGATTCAATGGAATGTCAAAGTTAAAATCTTTGTATACAACAATGGGTTCCAAAGGGCAATTGCTGACATTAGTTAGAAATATATCTAGTATTTTTAACCTGCTTCTGCCAGGACTCCAACGCTAAGACCTCTCGGTCAGAAGCACTGCAGTGACTTCATTTGACGGCATGAGCCTCTTCAGCCGGTGCAAAGTTCATATGGTGACCATGCCGGATGAAGTTTTGTTGAGAGGAAATTATTCCCAGAAAGTGTGATATTTGCTTCTCTCAGATGCACCTGTAATTGTTGGTTTGCATGCTTAAACCCTCTGCATAGTGTTGGCATGTCGTACCAGTTGTTTCCTTGTCAGCTGCACAAAAATATTATATATATATATTGTGGAACGTGTAAAACAAAGCGGCCTACTTTTGTAGAACTGACGGAAGCGTCAGGAACCGTATCTGCATGAAATGGAAGCTTGTGGGTTTAAATCCTGCAAAGACAAGTCATAGATGCTCACTCCTTGTGAAATGGCAGTCTCACATCCCATTATTGAATTACATATTCTTTCACTCGCTTTGCGGACCGGCGTAAGGCTTCAAACCAGCCGAAGTATGCCCGTACACCAGCAGTCCGGTGTGCGAGATAGACTCGGTTCGGGTATTATTGGTTCCAAAATCGCTCGGAGCAAAAATTGATTTGCGGGGAGCGGTGGCAACAGGTCATGTAATAATGATCGGCGTGTAGCAGGCACGGAAGCTGCGCTTACGCATATGCGGGTTGTTGAGAGAGTGAAAACCATAAAAATAATGAGAATATCAAGGCCTATTTTCGACTGAATGATGCGTGCCTCCCCGGCATCTTCCTTTGCACGTCCGCGTATGCCGGTTCCTCCTCTCGAGGCGCGGTCCGTGCCGTATCAGAAGCACGCCGCGGCAGCGAATTCCAGTTGTGCTTTCGACTGCACAGCGTGGCAAGACGTGTCGGGGCGAGGAAGGGCGCTGTGCTGCACGGTGGAGCTTCTGCCGAATAGGGAGCGTCGCTGGGGCGACGTTTTTGGGGAGCTGTTTACCGCGGTTTTGTTATGGGACCAAGCGCTCTCCCCGCTTTGAATCAGCGAGGAACAAATGACAGCTCGACTAGCCGAGTTGCCACTTGCAGTCCTGCAGCAGTAACTGACTAATGTCTCCGGAATCTAGTGCGGATAATAATATTGAAAATGTCGGCAAAAATGAAATGATGAAATATTTTAACACTTGTTGTGACGTAATTAATTCATATGCCTTTAAGTTGGACTCCAACAGTTCATTGTAAAATTGTTCGTTATGGGCTGTGGCGTGACATGACCAAATCAATTGGGTAAACGGAAGCACCGAGGCAAACATTTTTGAAAGTGGTGATCCCCAAACATAGTTATTCTGTTAATAAAAACTGAACACGAAAGAGAAGTAAATGAATTGACCACATTTACAGCGGTTGTTGCCATTTTACCGATACTATGTTCACAAAGCAACGATACGTGTCCATCACCTCTGTGACTGCGTCTGGCCATTACACAATGATTGTTAAGCGCTGTGAGTGCTATTATGCCGCTATAATTTCGTTACTGAAGCGCGAGAGTTGATCTCCTATGGACACTCTATGTCATTGCAAATTGGTATCGCTGTTATAAATGAATCCTATGGGCTACGACCCTGGACGTCATATATTGAGGAATGCAATCCTTGCAAAATGATAAAAAGAAGAAATAACCTGTTACTGTTGTAGTATAATGAAGTTAAGCACCAACGCCGGCAGCGGGAGCGGTATGACAACACGCCTCGGTCGAGTGTCTGGTGATTGGGATCGATCCCCTCAACGAGCTGGAAGTTTGTCTGATTTAACATCAGCGAGTTTGCGGCGCCTGCCGGAATCGAATTCGTTGACCGAGTGCTTTCCGCGGTTTTCTTGATCTCTCCCTTAATAATGCTAGAGCAGCCCGCTATAGAATACGAGCCTGGACCTATTTCTTTCCTATTCTGAAGCCATTCCCATGCTTGGAACCAAGTGATGGGACGATCAGTAATCCTCTTATGATCCATCCCACCGATCTAGAAAATTGACTGCGAGCGTCGGGCGATCCCGAAAACAGCGTTCATGCTTTGAATCTCCAGAGGCACTTTCTGACTCGGGGTGGAATAACGGGGCTAAAATCAAGAAATCAAATATATCCATTAAATTTTTCTGGCGTTACTTGAAGATGTGTATTACTAGATCAAAATAATTTTGCAATTTTGTAGCTTCCGTATTCCGTAGCTTCTATTGATAAAACAAATACGGAAAGCAAAAGCGTTCGTAGTGTGTCCTCGACACCTACCAAAAAATTCGGACCTATCCGAAACAGCAGTTTCTCCTCTTTCGTGGAGTGTAATTTCGAGGTCTCCACTGGTCTCTTATCTTACCGATAGTACCTCTATTCTTCGCTCTTTTACAATTCCAAGGAATCGCCTTCTCTCTTTCCTCTGCCCTTCTTTTTCCCCCCTCTTCCTTCGCCAGTGCCTTCCGCCTCTGCGCGGCGACCTCTGCTGTCGCCGTGCGTCCCCTCCGTGCGCGAGTGACGTCAACCGCGCGCTGGTCGCCGCCGCCGCCGGCGCGCTGCACGTGAGCGCGTGCGTAGCGTGACAACGCGTCGCGAGCGCCCGCGGGCCGCGGACGACCGAAAAGGCGGCGCGGCGCGGCGCGGCGCGGGGCAGCGAGGCGGGCTGGGCGACGCGACGCGATCGACCAGATGACGTCGCCGGAAAATCTGCTCGTGATATACTTCTGCTCGAAGAGGTTCACTGTCCGTTCCGTAGATGGCGCAACGATGTGCCGAGACGCATTTATTGCTATTCTTATTTGAAGAGGTGAAAACTACGGCGGCGGCGGCGGCAATGGTGTAACGGCGAAGACGAGGGGCGATTTTTTTAAGGGCGAAAAAATCCTTCGTACGCCTTCCTTCGGAGGGGAAGTAAAGCCGGCTATCCTATGTTCGTAGATTTACTTGCATGTAAAAGACCCTCAAGCCTAAATGACGCCTCTGAGCTAAATTCAAAATCGCCTGTTTCTCGCCCAAGAAATACCTCCTTTCTCTCCTAGTTGGTGAAAGGAGCGTAGCGAAATTTGCGTGGTCAGACGGAATAGCGGGCCTGATGGCCCGAGTCTCGCCACGTAAAATGAGGCAAATTCAATTTTAAAAAAACTAGGCGTAAGTGACTGGTATAAATTCTGAGAAATTTGTTTCAGTCAATATTACTGTAAAGTTGTGGGACTTAGTTTCATCATTTAAAACACGGCATTTTAGATCATTAAAATTCCGAAAATACATTGCCACTGAAATATACCCTAAAATAAGCAACGTTTTTCTGAGAAATTATAAAAAGGTACTTATACCGTACTGCTTTTCACTAATTCATTTAAGCTATTTCACCACAGGGATGCGACATCGCGAACAAAACATCGATGTTTGGAAACAATGTTCAAGACTAAAGCGTCGATGTTAATAAAACATCGCCCGAAACCGTCGATGTTTTTAAAACTTCATTAGTAACAATTAATGTTCACATGGGGTTATTTAATTTGAAGCTTGAAACGCATCGTTTCTTGAACGATGGATTGAAGACATGCGGATATAGTGGGGCTTTTAGTTAGAAATTTGCCCGCTAAATTTGATGAAGAAATGCCAATCTCTGGATAATCAGTCATGCCTCTGCAACGTTTCAATAATTTGCGTTCTAACTTTCTCAGGAGTTCGAGGTATCTCCTGTGATAGATCTGTACCTGCTTCGGTCATTTTTTTTTAGATTTCGTGAAGAAAATAACGGATTGACGTACTCTTCAAAATAAAATAGTTTCTATTTCACGCCAGTGAAGATGTTTGGAATATTGTCACCAGTGCTCGCTGCGAGCTTTTGCCTTTAACTGTTTATTGTGCCAGAGAGGGGAAGTAAGACAATCGTACAAGAAGAGTGTCGCTAGTAATAATCATTAATTTTTAATTGATATTTAATTGAAAAAAATGGCGAGGACATTTAACAAAACGTTTATCATCTGATCGGATGATTCAAGAGTTATATAGGCTTCATTTATCACATATGACAACTTCATTATTATCACTCTTGATCCCATTGGTTTGAGGAATGTTGAATTTATGAATATTTATATCATTACAAGTTTCCATTACGTTAGTACTTTTATCATTAAAAAAATTAAATATTAACGGCGTAAAAACATCGAACACAAAACCTCGATGTTAAAAAATTATCGGTTTCCAAATGTCATTGTTAAGTTCATTGATGATTTTATAAAAAAGCAGCAGTGTTTTCAAAATATGGACTTCGCTGTTGCATACCTATTTCTCAAGATGAAACGAACCATTATTTCATTTTAAATAATTATATTGTGGTATGATACGTTTGATACAAGTATCCATTAATATGATGTAATATAACTTAGATGATGATTTCTGTTTTTCCATGTTCACCTTCTATTTCATAAGACATTTCACTCCACACAAAATTGACCAGTTTTATACACTTATTATTTTTGAAAACTACATTAAATATTGATAACATTTAAAATTTATTTATTATACATCATTATATAGAATAAAGATGGTCAATTATGAGCCAATAGGACTAAATGGAAGAAACAAAAAATTATCTTTTGAATCCAAACTGAACAGAAGTGAGACAGGACATCATCCTTGCGAATTTGAGGCTCCACAAACAACGAACAATAGCTGTACGATATCAGACGAAATGAGCTTTCCACTTCTATAATTGGCTTTACATTACTATGCTCTGGAATAATGGAAAACCATCCTCACGCGGTCGGGTGTCAATTATTGCGTTCCCATTATGTGGCTCACAATTGCGTCTAACTGAAATAGTCTATTTTGTTTGAAATGTCTCTTTACGGTTCAATAATCTCTGATCACAAAGGCATTTTTGTAGTGTTTGTCATGCGATGTTCTTGTGTGATCTAGTCAGTGGTAAATGCACTATGTTTGATTGCTCGAAATTAGTAATTGGTTCGACACATTGATGTTTCGTATTTGCGCATGCAGAAGACGGGCATTATTTCACTCGCGCGAGAATAACTGAAAGTCATCATCGATAATTGATGAGTATCCCCAATGCTTACGGTGAAGAGAAGAGCACAAGGTAAAATATACGAGAAAGTCACGCGCGACTATTCACCTGACACTGTGCTGCAACATCGCGTGACAGTGTCCAAGGAAGATAACATAGCAGGATTTCAACAGAAAAAAAGAAATGCATATGTTTCTAGTAACCAAGAAAGTTTAGATTAGGTGTTCAGGTAGTGGTGTGTATTTTTTCACCGTATTTGTCGCTTATTCGCACTTTATGTTGTTCTTATGAAGTTGTCACTTCACGAACGTATATGTTCGTACTCATTCATAAATTGTGTAACCTTTGTTAGTGGCTAAATTTTTGAATTACGAAAATCAGAAATGAACTCCATTACTTATGTCATGGTCCTCTTAAAAACGGTTATTTGACAAATTGAGTATATTATTTACATTCATTTAGGTTCACAAAGCATCAATTTAGAGAATTCCATAAATGTTACGATCAACGGCTCGGTTACTGTCACCAAATGATTAATAGTTTTTCTAGTTGACGGTTAGTCGAATGAGTTAATGGTTTGTTGATAAGAAGCATAATAATAATAATAATAATAATAATAATAATAATAATAAATTATATTTCTACGTTAGAACAAATATGATGCACCAGGAAAGTCTCTCCACCCTGTCAGGATCTCAGTCCGAGTCAGTGCCTCGTATTAAAAATTGCATTTATGTCGGTAGCCACCAGATCACTGGAGGGTAAGTGAAGGGGACAACACTTCCAGCGTCTATTATGATTGTTGTGAGTTTGTTATTTATGTTTTCTTTTGTTACAAACTGTACCCTTTGCTATCAACATAATTTTTGTTACAAGCACTGTCACCAGCAAGGTGCCACTGCAAAGAGAATTCCCTGGCGTTGATATTGCGG
Source organism: Gryllus bimaculatus (assembly GCA_017312745.1). Lineage (NCBI taxonomy): Eukaryota > Metazoa > Arthropoda > Insecta > Orthoptera > Gryllidae > Gryllus > Gryllus bimaculatus. Next base: position 3,648,281 of record BOPP01000079.1, on the reverse strand, counting down.
ACAGACTTACCTGGTGACGTGCTCACAGATTCGTATACATGATGCGCAAAATATATACAAACTTATACTGCCGCCACAATCAATTTCTTAGTTCTGAAAACTGTAAAACTTAAGCTACACATAACTCAGCATTGACCCTTCTTGATTAGTACCCTACAAAGCCAATCAAATATGTATTATAGTGGATATTTCCATTAATTTCTTTTCTTTATAAGGGTATTACGTGTCGTTCTAACATGCATTGCGTGCTCAAATTAATGTTTTTTTCATTATCTCGTGCAAAGGCACTATCCATAATATCTACACAGATCTAATTCTCATCGACGGAAGCAAATAAATCTTTACATTCTTGTTCTGTTGTGGGATACTAATTCTTCAGACGTTTCAATACAAGTGTCCAGACAAAATAAAACTGAAGAAAATGCCATTTCAAACATACAAAACTGTTTCGTGCGGGATAAACGTGGCTCGAAACATTCAACTTGGCAACATATCATACATTCTTCCTACCTATAACTGAATTCAAAAAGCTTTCATTATTTGGGATTATAACATTCACCTCTATTAATTCTCACATATGAACAATTTTTCTTCTTCCTTATGCACATTTTGCCTGACACCACACTAATATGATACGTCACTTTTAATTTTCACAATGTGAAACATTTATGCTTATTATAATTCTTTTGTACCAGTTATTTTCTAGTACAAAATACACGCGATTTCTGTTACAGATACACACCATGAAAACTAATACGTCGTGCGTGTGAATTGTGTCTTATCTAATGGAAGCAACTATTATAAAAGGTCGTAAAAAGCGATAGACTTCACATATAGTGCAGTTTCTTGCTGACACGTATACCTCACCGATATCTGTGCCTGTACGAATATTACAAGGTAAATTAAAGCAGCGTGTGACCTCCGTTTGCCCTACGAATCGGCGAGGTAGCCCCCGGAGGTGCAGCTATTCCGAAAAAGGCAACTCCCAACGCCGCTGGCCCACTGTTGACGCGCAAGGTGTACGGACGGGCGTACGGACGAATATGGACGTGTGGCTTTGAATGTATTCATGGGAGATCCGACGGGCGCTCGGGAGCCACAGCGAAGTGGAATGGAATGGAGAGAGAGAAGCGGCGAGGAGAGGAGAGAAGAGTGCGTTGAACGGGCAGCGGGTGACAATCGTTTGAAATGAGAGAGATAGGATAGAACAGGTCCGGATGGCAGGAATGGGATGAGGTTTGGAGGAGAGAACATGGATTGCGTAGAAAGAAGTTGAGAGATGGACTGGGGAAGTAAGAAAGAGAAAGTGATTTGGCAGGATGGTATCAAATGAAATGTTATGGTAGTTGGCAAAGCAGGGGTAATATCAACGGTGGGTATTGACGAAACATCGTGAAGGAGTGGCAAGAAATCGGGACTGTAGCAGAAAACAGCTAACGAGATGGGGGATAGGGAGATGAAATGCTAGCGGAGCGAGTTATGCAAGTGATTGAGCCAACAGGCTCATGGAGAAGTGGTAGAGGAGAAGGCGAGGGGGCAATAATACAATAGAGGGGATGAGTGTGTGTACTCACAGCCAGGCGCGCGAGGGCTGAGTGAGCGTGCAGAAAAGTGGGAACGGAAGATATGGCAATGTGGGTGAATGGATCAGGCCTGTCCGCTTTGGAAGGAGGCTCTGGGAGGTGACGGGTGGAGCCACCGGGCGGCGGGGAAGTGGGTAGTGAGCGAGTGGCAGGCAGCTGGGCGGCTGGCGGCGGTTAGTGGGTGGTGGGCAGTGGGCGAGGACGACGTCATGCTTTCCCATCGCTGGCTAACAAGGGTGCTTGTATGCGCGCCTCCGGCTGTGCGTGGCATTGACGCGGCGACGGTGGCGGTCGATGTTTGCGAGGAAGCTTAGCGCGAGTGCTTCTTTATTGAAGGTTCGCCGACGTGGAAGCCCGCTGGTTATTGCACTCGCCTGACGCGGGCCACATGACTTCGAATCCCGGTCTCGGCGAACCACAGCGCCCGCGCTAGTGATGGATTTCTGCGGTCTTTTTTTGCTTCCGAACCAATGTCAACAAACGGACTTCGGTCTCAGTGTGATTGCTTTTGTGCGGTTCTGCTTTGCTACTAGTCAGAGCTATTTTTTTTTCTTTCGAATAATTTATCCAGAATCGTGACATATTTTAGGAAGCGAGTGTAACACATTAATTCTGATATTTGAGCGAATTTATATCTGAATTGGGTCGCCTGTACATCAAAGCATGAAAAAAACCTAACTGAAAAAATGTCTGAAATTATTGTTGCATTATCATCAGCAGACCTAGTAGTTCATAAGGGGATCTTGTCACAATGGCTGTTTTCCTATAAACGCTTTCCGCTCTTGAATTACAAATCTCGTTATTGATGAAAATCCTCAATTTTGTTGTGATCGGTAAACTGTAGCTGTGGATTGTTATTTTTCTGTTACGTACAGGTTGTCAAATTGTTACTTTTAAAATGTATACCCGAGGAAAGTTGTTTTTGAATATTTTGTGTGATTAGTTTTTCATCGCCGAAGGATATATCGGGATCAATTAATCGGTTTTAACGAGTTTCAAATAAAAATATTGTTATCGTTGTTAAAAATATTGATGGTGCTTCAGTTCTGCTTTTGTATAAGAATTCTTGTAATATTTAACTGAATATTTTTTGAAATGTATTTGATTATTATTTATCGAGGATCATTTACTTACGTTGAGTATCATATACTACGTAAACTTTTGGGTGGAAATCAATAAAAGAAAAAAACCAAAAATATCGGGCTTGTAGTTTATTCTTTTTTTCTGCATATTAAAATTTTAAATTAGCTATGTTTTTGTTTTTCACAAAATTCTTGAATTGGAGTGAGCTACTGCCAAAGGCGTTTGTTATGAAATAACGCAGTACCGAACGGTAAAATCTTCTTTACTGACAATTTCTTGAATGACTAAGAATTCAACCAGCTATCATAAATGAGAGAGTTTTTGAGAGATTGCATTATTATTGTGTTTGGCATTGTATATACCGTTTTTCTGTGGAGAGTTCCTTCAAATTTTCCTGCATTATGTATTGTTCGGCCATGCTTACCATTTACGAGAAATAATTTTAAAATGGTTCGGCAGTGCTTATCATTTACGAAAAGTAATTGTAGAAAGGAACGTTTTCTAAAAACATCCCTAGTGAGGGATGAAGGGAGTCGCCTTGTCGCATCGACGAGGGCTCGCAGTTTCTATTCACATTAAATTTCGTGCAAGAATTTTCCTAAAAGGGAGTCCTTATTTAATTTAATAATGTTTCCTGGCGCGGAAGTCAAACTGTCTAAAGCAGCCTCTACCAGAGGACCCTGCCAAGAATCATTAACGTTGCAGGCGCAGCGTCGAGAAGTACGGGGGAAGGCGGTGAGTAGCTAGCGTTCTCTCGACACAGGCTTTTCGATATAACTGTCAGCACAAATTACAGCGTGGAATTCTGCTCGATCCATTATTTCTCTTCGGTTGGCCTTTTCGTCAGCGCTTTAGCATCGCGAGCCTTCCTCTGTGCGAATAATTCGTTTAGCTTTGCAGTCGTGCAAGCCGAGTCAAACTGCTCTTGTTAGAGGTTCCTTGAATCGAGACGTACTTAAGGTTGTCAAAAGAAAGTATCGCGTTTGGTACGCAATGCTTGTGTTAATTCAAAGTGAAAGGTTTAATGATGTTGAAATATGACGGTGCATTGTAGTGCCATAATCAATAGAAACTGGAATGTATTGTCAACACTAGTTTAATGAAATGAGTAGATCTTAGTTCTTTCGTGTAGTTGGTTTTAACCACTGAAAACCGCGACGGTACATCGTAATCTAAAAGAGAATTCTGAAACTGTTTCATGCAAATTTCATATTATTCATATTGCGTTATGTGAATATTACAAGGTCGCTCAGTGTGTGACAGAATTCCTCTCAAATTGAACTGCTGAACGTCAGACAGAGATTACACTTTCGATATAATCATGGACTTGCTCTGAGAGGCATGAATATGGTATTTGAGGATTTAGTAGACTGTACACAGTTTGCCATTCGATTCTGTTCCATGTTTTGACGTTAATGCGCCCGTAATACCAGAAACGGCATGCTTAATTAAAGTGAGTCTAAAGAGGCATTAAAGCTGAATACATTACCACAAAGTGCACTTGCCAAAGAAGGAAACATGTTCGAAGACACCGAGCCAAATATTACTGCGGCGCCAGAGAACTTCAAGCTCTTCGCTTTTCTCGCAAATTATGCAGAACCACAATGCCACGATTTCTACTTAAGGAGTTGCGTCAATATGCCTATGTCTATTCAACACTCCGTCTTTTTATCGTATTGGACGTCACCTGTGAGAATATTAATAAATTAAAAACGTTATTTGTGAATTGAGGTGTTTGTTTCCGAATATATGAAGAACGTTGATACAGTATTATGTAAGGAAAAATATTTCCGTTACGTGGAATTCTCATGATAAGTACACATCCATCTTGCGAAGTAAATGTAAATTATTGAGTAACAATAAAATATGTTAAAACGAGTACTCACCTCGATTACTGTGGTTTCCGTGTGTTCTGTGTAAGAGTGTTTGTCAGCACACCGCAAGTATTTCCTTTCGTTCCACACTTTGCTTGTCTGCATTTTGATACTAGATTCTTCTTCTTCTCTGGAAAATATCTCAGTCACTCCGTTTGTTACGAAAACAAAACCGAAACCAGTTTGTGAATCAAGACGGACTCACACTCTTGGCATTTTCATAAAGAAGTGTCAAATTGTAGGTCGAAATATTAGACCTACAAAGAAGAGAATTATTTATGACAATCAATAAAAGTGAAAAAATTATATTTAACCATTCTGTAGTAGTTATATTTTATTTTATATTTACCATAAAATTGCTGACGTGACGTTACAAAATTTAGAGGAAATGTAGACGTGTCTTGATCTCCTGATCGACTCTACATCTTTCGTTGCTCTGTAGAAAGCATGGGCCACATTTGAAAACGTATTCTGTTTTTGTCTTCATCTAGATGTTTGGTAACTGAAAAAGTAAATAATTATGGCAATTTTTTTTTTTTACTTGGATTTTCTCTGAATACGGTCAATTTTTGTTTGAAGAGAGGCGGATATAATATGGATCTAATGTAAGGAAGACGGTCCTACCTAGATCATAATCTGCCTTGAATCACCCTTCAGTTTCTTGAGAGCTGCTGCTATACTAATACAAATTTTTCCTCAACAACAAGCAAACAAGTGGGAAATAGGTTGTGTACGTGCTACTGCTTTCATGTAAAATATAAATGTTTCTTTTCGGCGCAAAAAGCAACAAGTGTGTTTTTATTCATATTTATTGTCAACTTGACTATGTATTCTTTTGTTTAAAATCACATTACGTGTGAATCACTGCTTATTGGGGAAAAATTGATGTTCCGTATTGTTTGGTTTTTAACTTAATCTAGAATGTTAAGGATAAGTTTGAAAAGTCGCGCCATCATGTAACTTGAATCAATACAACGTCCTGTACCGTTGATCAAGTGAATCGGCTAGAACTGATTGACAGTTGTGTTTTTCTAGACTTTTCTGGCTTTTACATTAAATGATTTAGTTAAAACGAGATGATGAGATAAAACTAATAGCTCAACATCTGTGGTTGTACTTAAATAGACAATTCTTACATCAGTTGTTCACAATCTAGGAAATAGTTTAGAGTGGATATTTTCGTGGTTTTTGTTCTTGTTTTTTCTTTCGCGACATTAGCCATTGACATCGCAAGGCATAATGCTTTCAGTTTATTTCCTTGAGAGTGCGTATCGTGAACCGACCCACATATCATTACAGAGCTCCTGAATACACTAAAAAAATTGTTCAGAGCTCATGTGGGTGAAAGTAGGTGTTTTGGGTACTGATTGTGTGCGTATTTTGTCCGTGCTAGACACACAGTAAATCACGTGCTTGAAAAGCTTGCATGTATGTGTGTATGTATATATTTTTAAATACATATTTTGAAAATTTACTGTATTTAAAAATGACATACTATATGAACACCTTGTAGGTAGAGTTCGTTCTCTCTGTCTCTCTCTCCCTCCTCCTCCTTCCTCTCTCGTCAATTTTCGCCCGTCTCGTGCGGCACACCGTGCAAGTGTTCGGGCATCGTGCGTGGGCGCAGGCTGCGAATACGTCATCGACAAAAAACGTCGATGTTTCAAAACCTCGATGTTCAAATTTAAAACATGGACGTTAATAATGCATAGCCACAAAACCATCTATGTTTTTGAACAAGGATGTTTTTGAATCTGATTTAGTAACCTCTAACTCGCTCGGGGAAGAATTTACTTTGACAGGGGTCGAGTTTAGCGATTTATTTTTAAAATGTAAGTAACGAAACAAAAAAAAAATAGAACAATCAACAAAACAGTCTGAGTGCTTGAGAGCCGAGGGACATCTCAAGGCGTCAGAGCTTCCCCAGTTTACCGTAAGAGAATGTTTGATAAAGGGAGAGGATCTACGCCTACTACACGTACTGACAGTGGTCTCATCAGTTATTATTTCATATTTTAACTTTTAGAAAATTACGAATGTGGAAATTTTAATTTAATCATAAGCCGAACATGGAAGACGTAAAAAGAGTAGGCACAAAACATCGATGTTAAAAAAAACGTCGCCTTTAATCCATACATGTTTAAAACTACAATGTTTCTATAAAAAAAACATTTTAGGCGGCGATGCTTAAAAACGTATTCCAGTCATCGCCGTCGATGTCGCATCCTAAGCCCAGGCAGTGGCCGCGGCATCTCGCGCGGGCATCTTGAACTCGACGTGCGCTCGCCCTCCCGCTCGCCCTCCCGCTCGCCCTCTCACTCGCGCTCGCCGCTCCGCTCGGGCTGTGGTTTAGCGTGGCGCGAGCCAGCCGAGCGCCCGCGGACGCAGTGCGGGGCGGTGGGCGGGCGCGCAGGCGAGCAGGCGGGCATGGCGGGGACGTCCTTGGGAAGAGGCCGTTGGCCGGGGCGAGCGCTGCCTGCGCCGCCGCGTGGCTCGGCCTTTCGAGGCGGCCGACGTCGTGTCTGCTGCGCCGCCCACCGCCCTGCCGCCACGCCCCTCGCCGCCTCGCCGCAACGCCACCACGCCGCCTCTCCGCCGCGCCGCCGCGCTGCCAGCCGGCCACGCCGCCACACCGCCACGCCGCCACGCCGCCACGCCGCCACCCCCGCCACCCCGCCACCCCGCCACGCCCAACCCGGCCACCCCGGCCACCCGCCACCCCGCCCACCCGCAACCCCGCCACGCCCGCCACGCCGCCACGCTGCCACGCCGCCGCGCCGCCACGCCGAATCCTCGACGCTCGCGGTGGACGAACTTGCGTGAATGACCAAACGGACGTGTTCGGCTCGAAAGCGCCAGATTTTTCTTTGACCAGGTATTGACAAATATTAGAATCGTGTCAGGTCTGTGTGCTCAGTGTGATAACTGCTGTCGCTGCGACGCTTCTGATCGGGACATGCGAGGCTTCGAACCCTGACGTTAGCGGATTTTTTCCAATAAATGAATAACTACCTCAAATTTAGCTGCTGTTTGTAGGAGAATTCTAGCGGCGGGCTGCTCTGATCAGTAGTTTTCTGTGGTTTCTCCGATCAACACCAGGCGAATGCCGAAGCAGTACCATAACAAACGGGACACGAATCGCGAGCGATTAGCGAAAATGCGAGATCGCTTCCAGTTCTTGTACGAGTGAGAAACTGGTTAAATGTCGACAGTTAACACATGCGTTTCACTGTACTGTGCTAAGTTATTCTATGTTTTGAATTTGTTAATTCTTAATTTTTCATGCCAGTTTGCACCCACTCAATCGAGATACTCGAGAAAGTGATTGTGGTCGATTACCTTAAATATGTACCCATATGATTTTTTAAATTCATTTACGATGGCAATTGACAGTTGCTTGCCAATACCGTTCCCAAATGGAGTATGATGAATAGGTACAATCGTATTTGGCCATGGGTCAAGAGTTTAAAATTAACGATTTTTTTCCTGTGAAGTTATTACCCCTTCGAAACACGCAAAAAGTTAAATTTGTTTTTATGGAAAGCCCAAGTACTTCGCAATACAAATGCAATTATAACTCAACCTTTTTTCACTGCTACATATAGTACCACAGTTCTGGGAACTTGAAATATTGTAAATCCTATCAATAATGCATTAATATTTCTCGTCTAATACTAAATTTGATATACAAATTCAATACCTAGAAAATACAGCCCAGCAGACGGTAATAGCAGTTTCATCCTTTTTCACTTTGGAACATGCTGTTAATTCATTGAATTCTCGATTAAGTTCTTGAAATCGTGACTTTCGGAGTAATGTGATGATGTCATCTAGCAAAATAGAGATTTGAAATAATATAGGTGATTGTAGAAGTAGCTTGTAGAAGTAACGGAATCATGCCTAATATTCTGCAGGATATGTTACTGTCACGTCAAATAAACTTAATGCTCATGTGTTTCTTTTCTAGTGGGACTAGCTTATCTTTTATTTTGTCAGTGAAACATAGTACATCAACTTGTAACCGCGCAATTCAATGTTATGTTTAGGCTGTCAATAAAGCAGAAATGTAATTTAATATACTAATTATTCATATTAATGGAAATCAATGCCCATCGCTCGAGGCTCTTTCACTGCTCTCTTGCTTTGGATGGTCAATTGAATGTAGTATGTTATGATTTTCGCGTGTTCCCTCTGAAGGCATTTGAGAATCAATATACAACTTAAAATATTGTGTAGACTAAAGCAGTTCCAATCTTCAAGAATAACGGAAATGACACAAATAATTTAATTAGAAATGATTTAATTGCCTTTAGACCTCGTGTGCAGCATCGACTCGAAAGGTGTTGTTGCTTAAGAGTGAATGTTAAGGAAGATTACTGATAACTCGCACAAAGAAGCAGCTCTACCATTATTGGAAGTAGCATTTTTGGACTCTCCACGTATGTGCCGATCATAGGCATTGCTCTTTCCGTGCTTCCTTGTCATCTCCCTCCCCTCATCCATTCCCATCCTCTCTCACCTAGTTTTTCTGTCTGCCATCCTCGCCTTTTCCCCCCATGCCCAACTCCCTCGGCGACTCTTGACGCGCTCTCTCATGGGCGCTCCTGTTATAGACCACCGTTCTTGCTGCGTCGCCGATCGCTCACTCTGCGCGCGCCATCTCACTATATCTTCACCAAACGCCACCTATCTTATTCTTCTCTTGGCGGCGACTCTGCGTTGCCGTTCACCCGCCGCCTTCCTTTGCACCCCCTTCTGCGGATCGCGCCCTCGCCCTCGCCCTCGCCCTCGCCCTCGCCCTCGCCCTCGCCCTCGCCCTCGCCCTCGCCCTCCCTCTTGCCCTGGCGCTCGCGTTGGTGCGTGCGCTTTTTGTCTTAAGGGGATAGCGGTTGTTTTGTTTCTGCGACGGTGTCCTTTTTGTTCGCCCGCGTGCGGTTGCTGAACTCGCATTAGGATGAGCAGGAGTTGTCTGCGTCCGCGGCGCAATGAAGGCAAAGCGGCATGAATAAGTTTTTCGTAGAAATGAGTCGAGTGTGGGAATGGAGCCCAGAAAGTTCTTGCTGTGATGGAGTAATTTCGTGTTTAAAACGGATATCGTTAGGGTTTCGTCGCCATGCCAAGTCTGGAGTTGTACAATGTTATGCCTATGGGGGGCGGTATTTGTGTTGGCTGCGAGCGAGAAAAGTAATTCGCACGCTTCTACCATTCTAGACTCCTAATTTTTCAGCCGAGTTTCTATTACAATAATGGAATTAACACGTGCGTGAAAAAAGATATGTTTACTTGGTTGTTTTAGTCGCGGAATGTGTTCAGCAAAGAATTGTTCCGCGGTTTATGTGCTTCCGGTGCCATAATTCCGTTGTAAGAAAACAAGTTATCTTAACATTTCTAATTGTTTGACTTCCTCCATATAATCAATTGTTGTGTTATGTACTGTTTTAATATAAGAACTCCAGTGTTGCCGTATTACACCTGAACGTATTCAGAATTTACTGTCATTGTCACGTACACAAAAGTTGTGAACGGACGTTGAATTATTTTTATACTCCTAACAATAATATGTTTATGAGTGAATCGTTGAATACGTGTGGTAGACCTCTTGAAAACAACTCATTCATTAACATAAAAATCAGTTTTACGTCCTCATTTGGAACGATCTGTGAAGAAATAGAATAAACAGAAATGTTATAGTTCCTGGAAGGAAGTTAATAGTTCGGAATTGTTATCATGTTTTAATGTATATCAAAAGCTGTCTGTGGGTTTATGAACGTTGTTTACTTAAGTAAATGAGTGATATATTGATATATATGGTGATATATTTTGGCATTGAATTCGCTCTACGTTCAATCTCCTGTACCTTACTCTCCATAATGGGGATGCCAGTAACAAGTCTTACACATCACGACGTGATACGGAAATTCCCCACTTTCCCTTCGTTGCAACTTCTGAAATCCGGTTTCCCGCTTATGGCTTCGTCCACCTCGTTCAGTCCTAACTTGCGCACTTCTCGATTCCTCGCCACTCAATCATTCATTCTGCATGCGGCCAACCTCTCACCTACTCACTACGCCTACCAGCCGCAACGTTCCGGTACTGGACTGACATGCCTACGTTGCGAAGCATTTTCTAGAGCTGTGGCAATCATACAGCGACTCAGGTAACTTACGTTCATAGGATTTTCTAAACGAACAGCAACTATTGTTTATTATTGGGTTATTATGTGTGTCACTTGCAGCTTAGAGCAGTGGGTAAATTTGTACCTCGTTTGGTCCGGTGTACAGTCGTCTTCAGTTAGATTGTTTAATAAATATGTTAAAGTTCAAAAATGTTAGAGTTCCATACTAGTATATTTTATTCTGATATTATAAAGCGATGCAAGACAACATTGATTTTTTACAGTTGCATACTTTGTACATTTAAATACTTTAATTGGTCTCTTTTGATGCAAAAGCTAATTATATAACAAAAAAATCAGAAATGTTTGTGTACATCGCTGATAGGTTGGGCTCGGCTTGAAATCAGTCATTGTCGGATTTCTACATCAGGAAATAAAACAGAATGGTCGGGGCGTGTTTGTTCGTTGTTTTCTTTGGTACGGTTTTTCTCGACAGCGAACTGTTGTTTCCCTCACAGTACACATTGTTTGTTTCGTTGGATCGGCCAAAGTGAGCATTGCGTGCTCATTGTTTTTTACTCTTCGGGCCATAGCCTCCCAGTCGCCTCCGCGGCAACAGCAGAACATGCACCAGCCGCAAACCGCCACGCTGCCTTCTCTCCTGCCCCGTTTTGTCATTGAGGGCTCCCTTCTCATCCTATATGTTCCAGTTCTGATTCATAGTGTTACTTAAGTTATGCACGTTCTCATAGTGTGTTTGTGGATCCGTTTTGGGAATTCTCATTTCTTTTTATCTCGTCATTTGACTCATAGTTGTTTCTATTTTTCGGGGCTAATCCTTCTTTATGTCTCTTTTTTTAAATTTTCTATCAATTTCTTGAACATACATTTCTTTGTTTCACATAGTTCGCTTTTATTCTTTTTTTAGGATTCATTTATTTTATACACATTTTATACATTAATCCGCTTCTCTTTTGTTTTGTGCAGCCATCCAGACATTCCTTTTCTGCACATTATCTTTGTTACAGTAGACATTTTGTTTCCCGAGTGTTTTTACGTTTAACTAGTCGCAGGTTGTTATCGGTGACTGACGAATAGTGCCAGTACTATACTGGAGCTCGCTTACTTCTCCAGCCGCCCCATAAACATTCTTCCTTAACCCACGCCTTCATTAACTTACAGTGACTCAACATCTGTTCTCTGCAACCCACGCGTCGCTATGAAATTTGCACCGCTCTGCAGAACGGATTTAAAGAAACTTCGAGGCTTTGTTAAACCTGTGTTAGGCTAGTCAGTATTTTGGACATTCTGCCATGCGAAGGGGTATCGGTTAGTTTAGCGATAGAGAATGGATCCAGTTACGAATCATTTAGTCAGTTCACGTAATCATTATTAAACTTAAATACGTGGGTGTGTGAACGTATGAATAGATTCTACGTGTGCACGTGCATAGTGTGCGGTAACGTATAATTGTTAGTTAAGACTAAAAAAATCAACGAAATAGTTATTCAAATAGCAAAACGAAATGAAATAGTAAAGACCTTGAAAAATTCCATAGTCGAGCAGGTAGCGTAAAGGTCCTCATCGCGTTGCCTGCTTACCTTGCTCATCTGCGCTCGCCATACCGCCTCTTTCCGGCCCGCCCCCTTCTCGCCAGCTTCACTCTGTCGCGTCCACCCCTGCCATGCCCCGTGCGGTCCCGTCCTCTCCCGCCCCGCTCCGCCCTCCTCCTCCCGCTCCGCCCTGCTCCTCCCGCTCCGTCCCCACCACCCCGCCCCGCTCTGCCTTGCCCTGCTCCGCCCTGCCACGCCCAGCCCTTCCCCGCCCTTCTCCTCCCCTCCTCCCCCACCATCCTCGTCCGTCCCACCTCCCTCTGCCCGGCCCCGTATCTCACCGCACTGCACCGGGGCTGACAGCCGCCGTGATTGTGCCGGCGTAACGGTTGCCCATAAACGCTTCGTTATGCCTTATTTTACAATTTATACACAGGTTACGACGGCCGTGATGACCCGTCGCGGCGCCGCGTCGGCTTCCAGGGCGGCGCGCCACCGCCGCCCGCCGCTGCTCTGTTTCCCGTGAGTAAATTCGGGCGGAGCGGATACTTGTTTATTGTGCGGGGCTCCCGCCCCCCCTTATCTCGCCGCGTCAGCGTTTTCGCCTCGTTTGGACGGGCAACGTTGGTCCTTAGAGCGGCTCACAAATCGTCGCGCCCGACTGACGACACGGTCGTCGTAATTTCTCGGAGTGATGAACTCGTGAGTCCTCGCCTCGTTGAGGAGTTGACCGCCCTCAAACTCTTCTGCGGTGGACAACTCTCCAAACGTGACGTTCGAGAAGCGCAGTGCACGAGATGTGTTCTGAAAAAGGGAGAAGTGTGGATAATATTGATTTAAAGGAAATAGATTTAGTCAAGAATGGCGAAGTAGGAAGTGTTGATGTGCCATTCTTGCTATTAGTTGACGTTAGTCATCTTTTCGATTTCTCGTCTTCCGAACTAGACGGAAGTATTCGGCAGGTCACCTCGGGCCATTATTTCGTACAGACACAGTGAAAGAAAAGAAACACGGTTACCTACTGTGTTTTTGCTTGTACTAGCGCATAGCAAAGGCACGTTATTGTTTTTGAAAACGAAAGCGTATTTGTCTTTTCAAGATAATTATTTGTTGATTGCTAATATAAACTTTCGGTAATACATAAATCATGAAAAAAGAACTTGATATAATGAGGCGTTCGACGTGGTTCGGTATTATTCAAGATGTTGCAAATTTAAGTACTATGTTGCCAAAATATTCTGTACATCAACGCCCTCAAGTTGCATATCTGCTTATATTGATGCGATGTGATTCAAGATTTGACATTGTGATACAAGAATTTGTGTATACGCATAATTTGTATATACGTATATTTGTGTATACATACACTATGTGATCAAAAGTATCGCGGCACTTCCAAAATGGTGTTATGATATGTTCGTCTTTCTCACCCTTTGTTGTTTCGCGTGGCACTATCACGGCACAGGCCTACGTTGAAGAGCTTCTCACTGTTGAAGAGCAATTCGCATATGGCTATTGCATCTTTCAACAGGATCGAGCACCTGTTCATACTGCACGGCCTGTGGCGGAGTGGTTACACGACAATATCATCCCTGTAATGGACTGGCCTGCACAGAGTCCTGACTTGAATCCTATTGAACACCTTTGGGATGTTTTGGAACGCCGACCTCGTGCCAGGCCTCACCGACCTTCATCGATACCTCTCCTCAGTGCAACACTCCGTGAAGAACGGGCTGCCATTCCTCAAGAAACCTTCCAGCACCTGATTGAAAGAATGCCTGTGAGAGTGGAAGCTGTCAGCCTGTGAGAGTGGAAGGCTGAGGGTGGGTCGAAACCCTATTGAATACCAACATTACCTATGGAGGGCGCCACGAACTGGCAAGTCATTTTCAGCCATGTGTCCGGATACTTTTGATCACATAGAGTATGTGCGAAGTAATCTGCCTGAAAAGGACGCGCAGTCTTGATGGGAAGCCGTTTCTAGATTGCTATTCAACTTTCGATATGGCATGTATACGTATTTTAATTTAGATTCTCGTCCAGCTTTTATGTAATGCACATACGATTTGCTGTGCATGAATTTTGTGCCCACTTAATGTATGCTTTTTAAAGGCGTTCGTTGATTATTAAGTATTCATACACACAATGGAAAGACTATTTACAATGACAATAATGCCTTGTGTCTCCCTAATGTGTGACCTACACGCTGGAAAGAAAATTCCTGGAAGGTCTAAGCAATCCCTTTCTTCAGCTAATACTGGTCTAATTGCTTGGTCACACAATTACTTTCGAGGTTCTTACGCAGCTGCGATGGCTTGCACATTCGGCCGGGGTGCAAACGTGGCGGTCTTGCATTCTCCAACTGAGATCCGACGCTCGTCGAAGCACATTTGAAATGTAGATCTCTGGAACGGATCCGTTGAATTGAGAAAGTAATTGTCTGAAGACTTTGAAGTTTAGTTGTTGCGAACATTTGGAAAATAGTATCTCTAAGATTTAACAGTACAAATGAAGCAGTACTAATTATGACTTGAAGTACGCTGCGTTGCGCGGGGTTTTATTAAAATAATCATCTATTAGTCAGGAAAAAGAATGAATTCCATGTATGGCAGGCACGTCAAACCGCGCCCGCACAAGCTACTTGATCGACTAGGGATCCCGGCTCTCCTACGGACACGGGCAACATCCCTTGACTCCGCAAACATTTCCCCTTAAAATCCAGAAAGGGGTGTATATGCGCTAGCTCTAGCGGGGCGTGGCGGTGAGTAGTGGCTTCATATGAAAACATGTTTTCCAGATTTATCTATGAGACAACCGAGTAATTGTATTATGTTTATAGTCGTCACTATTTATTACTATTCCATGTTTATTTTCTTACTAAATTCTCTCTTATATAAACATTCTTTTAAGTGACCGGAATATGTTTGGGTGGCGAATTATTTCCTTGTTTTCGTTATACGTTATTAAACCATTAAGTTATTTATTGTATTTAGAAATATTGTGTAACAAATTAACAAGTTAACAACAAGTTAACAGTTCTCGCTTTCGGACGGACTGCGCCTTTAACAGACAAGAATATTTATCTGTTAAACTTTCTTACCAGAACTTCGGAAATTCAAGCTTTTATATCACTTTTAAGTAAATAGAATTGCAAAATCGAGATACTTTTGAATCGAAGTTTTTCATTTTACTCTCAATTAAAAAATCCAAATAGGACTGGCGTTTTATTAAATTTTAATGGATAATTTATTTGCTTTCAAATGAAAATTGTAACTAATAAAGCTGAAATTAACTGTAAAGTATTCAGCTAGTTTGCACAGAAAACGGTTGAGTTTTAGTGAACGAATCGTCCCTAATGTAAATATAACGACTTGAGAGACAAGGTAAGACATTAAATTTTTGTAATTAAAAAAGAACAAAAGAACAGAGCAATCAGATGTTTATGTCATCTCATAAAGTACATTTAGTACTATTCCTTGCAAAACTTCAACGAAAACAGTTCGAGTTCTTTTTGAGAAAGTTTTGAAAAATATGTGTGCGCTCCTTGTAATGTACTCCCTAATTTTGAAGAAAGTTATTAAAATCCGCAGCGCCTCGAGTTGAGTCAGATAGACCGGGGAATTTCCACTTTGGTAAAAATCCTACTTATGGTTTAGGCGCTAGTGGTGTTCCCAGATTGACGGACATTTTGAATAAACACTTTTTTGGTAATAAGGGCCATCAAAAAGTGTATTGCCGTTGAAATCTCGAAATGGATTTTCCGCAGCATTACATAACTTTCCCTATACTACATGTATTACTCCGTATATATATATATATA